>OY804575.1:21090756-21614827 GCA_963680875.1 Bathymodiolus brooksi | reverse complement strand
CCCCCATTTAATCATTCTTCTATATATACATGTTTTCCCCCATTTAATCATTCTTCTATATATACATGTTTTCCCCCATTTAATCATTCTTCTATATATACATGTTTTCCCCCA
The DNA here is from genome assembly GCA_963680875.1 of Bathymodiolus brooksi. NCBI lineage: Eukaryota > Metazoa > Mollusca > Bivalvia > Mytilida > Modiolidae > Bathymodiolus > Bathymodiolus brooksi. The sequence continues at coordinate 21,614,713 of OY804575.1, read as the reverse complement.
TTTAATCATTCTTCTATATATACATGTTTTCCCCCATTTAATCATTCTTCTATATATACATGTTTTCCCCCATTTAATCATTCTTCTATATATACATGTTTTCCCCCATTTAATCATTCTTCTATATATACATGTTTTCCCCCATTTAATCATTCTTCTATATATACATGTTTTCCCCCATTTAATCATTCTTCTATATATACATGTTTTCCCCCATTTAATCATTCTTCTATATATACATGTTTTCCCCCATTTAATCATTCTTCTATATATACATGTTTTCCCCCATTTAATCATTCTTCTATATATACATGTTTTCCCCCATTTAATCATTCTTCTATATATACATGTTTTCCCCCATTTAATCATTCTTCTATATATACATGTTTTCCCCCATTTAATCATTCTTCTATATATACATGTTTTCCCCCATTTAATCATTCTTCTATATATACATGTTTTCCCCCATTTAATCATTCTTCTATATATACATGTTTTCCCCCATTTAATCATTCTTCTATATATACATGTTTTCCCCCATTTAATCATTCTTCTATATATACATGTTTTCCCCCATTTAATCATTCTTCTATATATACATGTTTTCCCCCATTTAATCATTCTTCTATATATACATGTTTTCCCCCATTTAATCATTCTTCTATATATACATGTTTTCCCCCATTTAATCATTCTTCTATATATACATGTTTTCCCCCATTTAATCATTCTTCTATATATACATGTTTTCCCCCATTTAATCATTCTTCTATATATACATGTTTTCCCCCATTTAATCATTCTTCTATATATACAGTTCTTCCCCCATTTAATCATTCTTCTATATATACATGTTTTCCCCCATTTAATCATTCTTCTATATATACATGTTTTCCCCCATTTAATCATTCTTCTATATATACATGTTTTCCCCCATTTAATCATTCTTCTATATATACATGTTTTCCCCCATTTAATCATTCTTCTATATATACATGTTTTCCCCCATTTAATCATTCTTCTATATATACATGTTTTCCCCCATTTAATCATTCTTCTATATATACATGTTTTCCCCCATTTAATCATTCTTCTATATATACATGTTTTCCCCCATTTAATCATTCTTCTATATATACATGTTTTCCCCCATTTAATCATTCTTCTATATATACATGTTTTCCCCCATTTAATCATTCTTCTATATATACATGTTTTCCCCCATTTAATCATTCTTCTATATATACATGTTTTCCCCCATTTAATCATTCTTCTATATATACATGTTTTCCCCCATTTAATCATTCTTCTATATATACATGTTTTCCCCCATTTAATCATTCTTCTATATATACAGTTCTTCCCCCATTTAATCATTCTTCTATATATACATGTTTTCCCCCATTTAATCATTCTTCTATATATACATGTTTTCCCCCATTTAATCATTCTTCTATATATACATGTTTTCCCCCATTTAATCATTCTTCTATATATACATGTTCTTCCCCCATTTAATCATTCTTCTATATATACATGTTTTCCCCCATTTAATCATTCTTCTATATATACATGTTTTCCCCCATTTAATCATTCTTCTATATATACATGTTCTTCCCCCATTTAATCATTCTTCTATATATACATGTTTTCCCCCATTTAATCATTCTTCTATATATACATGTTTTCCCCCATTTAATCATTCTTCTATATATACATGTTTTCCCCCATTTAATCATTCTTCTATATATACATGTTTTCCCCCATTTAATCATTCTTCTATATATACATGTTTTCCCCCATTTAATCATTCTTCTATATATACAGTTCTTCCCCCATTTAATCATTCTTCTATATATACATGTTTTCCCCCATTTAATCATTCTTCTATATATACATGTTTTCCCCCATTTAATCATTCTTCTATATATACATGTTTTCCCCCATTTAATCATTCTTCTATATATACATGTTTTCCCCCATTTAATCATTCTTCTATATATACATGTTCTTCCCCCATTTAATCATTCTTCTATATATACATGTTTTCCCCCATTTAATCATTCTTCTATATATACATGTTTTCCCCCATTTAATCATTCTTCTATATATACATGTTTTCCCCCATTTAATCATTCTTCTATATATACAGTTCTTCCCCCATTTAATCATTCTTCTATATATACATGTCTTCCCCCATTTAATCATTCTTCTATATATACATGTTTTCCCCCATTTAATCATTCTTCTATATATACATGTTTTCCCCCATTTAATCATTCTTCTATATATACATGTTTTCCCCCATTTAATCATTCTTCTATATATACATGTTTTCCCCCATTTAATCATTCTTCTATATATACAGTTCTTCCCCCATTTAATCATTCTTCTATATATACATGTTTTCCCCCATTTAATCATTCTTCTATATATACATGTTTTCCCCCATTTAATCATTCTTCTATATATACATGTTTTCCCCCATTTAATCATTCTTCTATATATACATGTTTTCCCCCATTTAATCATTCTTCTATATATACATGTTTTCCCCCATTTAATCATTCTTCTATATATACAGTTCTTCCCCCATTTAATCATTCTTCTATATATACATGTTTTCCCCCATTTAATCATTCTTCTATATATACATGTTTTCCCCCATTTAATCATTCTTCTATATATACAGTTCTTCCCCCATTTAATCATTCTTCTATATATACATTTTTTCCCCCATTTAATCATTCTTCTATATATACATGTTTTCCCCCATTTAATCATTCTTCTATATATACATGTTCTTCCCCCATTTAATCATTCTTCTATATATACATGTCTTCCCCCATTTAATCATTCTTCTATATATACATGTTTTCCCCCATTTAATCATTCTTCTATATATACATGTTTTCCCCCATTTAATCATTCTTCTATATATACATGTTTTCCCCCATTTAATCATTCTTCTATATATACATGTTTTCCCCCATTTAATCATTCTTCTATATATACAGTTCTTCCCCCATTTAATCATTCTTCTATATATACATGTTTTCCCCCATTTAATCATTCTTCTATATATACATGTTTTCCCCCATTTAATCATTCTTCTATATATACATGTTTTCCCCCATTTAATCATTCTTCTATATATACATGTTCTTCCCCCATTTAATCATTCTTCTATATATACATGTTTTCCCCCATTTAATCATTCTTCTATATATACATGTTTTCCCCCATTTAATCATTCTTCTATATATACAGTTCTTCCCCCATTTAATCATTCTTCTATATATACATGTTTTCCCCCATTTAATCATTCTTCTATATATACATGTTTTCCCCCATTTAATCATTCTTCTATATATACAGTTCTTCCCCCATTTAATCATTCTTCTATATATACATTTCTTCCCCCATTTAATCATTCTTCTATATATACATGTTTTCCCCCATTTAATCATTCTTCTATATATACAGTTCTTCCCCCATTTAATCATTCTTCTATATATACATGTCTTCCCCCATTTAATCATTCTTCTATATATACATGTTTTCCCCCATTTAATCATTCTTCTATATATACATGTTTTCCCCCATTTAATCATTCTTCTATATATACATGTTTTCCCCCATTTAATCATTCTTCTATATATACATGTTTTCCCCCATTTAATCATTCTTCTATATATACATGTTTTCCCCCATTTAATCATTCTTCTATATATACATGTTTTCCCCCATTTAATCATTCTTCTATATATACATGTTTTCCCCCATTTAATCATTCTTCTATATATACAGTTCTTCCCCCATTTAATCATTCTTCTATATATACATGTTTTCCCCCATTTAATCATTCTTCTATATATACATGTTTTCCCCCATTTAATCATTCTTCTATATATACAGTTCTTCCCCCATTTAATCATTCTTCTATATATACATTTCTTCCCCATTTAATCATTCTTCTATATATACATGTTTTCCCCCATTTAATCATTCTTCTATATATACAGTTTTCCCCCATTTAATCATTCTTCTATATATACATGTCTTCCCCCATTTAATCATTCTTCTATATATACATGTTTTCCCCCATTTAATCATTCTTCTATATATACATGTTTTCCCCCATTTAATCATTCTTCTATATATACATGTTTTCCCCCATTTAATCATTCTTCTATATATACAGTTCTTCCCCCATTTAATCATTCTTCTATATATACATGTTTTCCCCCATTTAATCATTCTTCTATATATACATGTTTTCCCCCATTTAATCATTCTTCTATATATACATGTTTTCCCCCATTTAATCATTCTTCTATATATACAGTTCTTCCCCCATTTAATCATTCTTCTATATATACATGTCTTCCCCCATTTAATCATTCTTCTATATATACATGTTTTCCCCCATTTAATCATTCTTCTATATATACATGTTTTCCCCCATTTAATCATTCTTCTATATATACAGTTCTTCCCCCATTTAATCATTCTTCTATATATACATGTTTTCCCCCATTTAATCATTCTTCTATATATACATGTTTTCCCCCATTTAATCATTCTTCTATATATACAGTCTTCCCCCATTTAATCATTCTTCTATATATACATGTCTTCCCCCATTTAATCATTCTTCTATATATACATGTTTTCCCCCATTTAATCATTCTTCTATATATACATGTTTTCCCCCATTTAATCATTCTTCTATATATACATGTTTTCCCCCATTTAATCATTCTTCTATATATACATGTTCTTCCCCCATTTAATCATTCTTCTATATATACATGTTTTCCCCCATTTAATCATTCTTCTATATATACATGTTTTCCCCCATTTAATCATTCTTCTATATATACATGTTTTCCCCCATTTAATCATTCTTCTATATATACATGTCTTCCCCCATTTAATCATTCTTCTATATATACATGTTTTCCCCCATTTAATCATTCTTCTATATATACATGTTTTCCCCCATTTAATCATTCTTCTATATATACATGTTTTCCCCCATTTAATCATTCTTCTATATATACAGTTCTTCCCCCATTTAATCATTCTTCTATATATACATGTTTTCCCCCATTTAATCATTCTTCTATATATACATGTTTTCCCCCATTTAATCATTCTTCTATATATACATGTTTTCCCCCATTTAATCATTCTTCTATATATACAGTTCTTCCCCCATTTAATCATTCTTCTATATATACATGTTTTCCCCCATTTAATCATTCTTCTATATATACATGTTTTCCCCCATTTAATCATTCTTCTATATATACATGTTCTTCCCCCATTTAATCATTCTTCTATATATACATGTCTTCCCCCATTTAATCATTCTTCTATATATACATGTTTTCCCCCATTTAATCATTCTTCTATATATACATGTTTTCCCCCATTTAATCATTCTTCTATATATACATGTTTTCCCCCATTTAATCATTCTTCTATATATACATGTTTTCCCCCATTTAATCATTCTTCTATATATACATGTTTTCCCCCATTTAATCATTCTTCTATATATACATGTTTTCCCCCATTTAATCATTCTTCTATATATACATGTTTTCCCCCATTTAATCATTCTTCTATATATACATGTTTTCCCCCATTTAATCATTCTTCTATATATACATGTTTTCCCCCATTTAATCATTCTTCTATATATACATGTTTTCCCCCATTTAATCATTCTTCTATATATACATGTTTTCCCCCATTTAATCATTCTTCTATATATACATGTTTTCCCCCATTTAATCATTCTTCTATATATACATGTTTTCCCCCATTTAATCATTCTTCTATATATACAGTTTTCCCCCATTTAATCATTCTTCTATATATTACATGTTTTCCCCCATTTAATCATTCTTCTATATATACATTGTGTTCCCCCATTTAATCATTCTTCTATATATACATGTTTTCCCCCATTTAATCATTCTTCTATATATACAGTTGTTCCCCCTATTTAATCATTCTTCTATATATACAGTCTTTCCCCCATTTAATCATTCTTCTATATATACATGTTTTCCCCCATTTAATCATTCTTCTATATATACATGTTTTCCCCCATTTAATCATTCTTCTATATATACATGTTTTCCCCCATTTAATCATTCTTCTATATATACATGTTTTCCCCCATTTAATCATTCTTCTATATATACATGTTTTCCCCCATTTAATCATTCTTCTATATATACATGTTTTCCCCCATTTAATCATTCTTCTATATATACATGTTTTCCCCCATTTAATCATTCTTCTATATATACATGTTCTTCCCCCATTTAATCATTCTTCTATATATACATGTTTTCCCCCATTTAATCATTCTTCTATATATACATGTTTTCCCCCATTTAATCATTCTTCTATATATACATGTTTTCCCCCATTTAATCATTCTTCTATATATACATGTTTTCCCCCATTTAATCATTCTTCTATATATACATGTTTTCCCCCATTTAATCATTCTTCTATATATACATGTTTTCCCCCATTTAATCATTCTTCTATATATACATGTTTTCCCCCATTTAATCATTCTTCTATATATACATGTTTTCCCCCATTTAATCATTCTTCTATATATACATGTTTTCCCCCATTTAATCATTCTTCTATATATACATGTTTTCCCCCATTTAATCATTCTTCTATATATACATGTTTTCCCCCATTTAATCATTCTTCTATATATACATGTTTTCCCCCATTTAATCATTCTTCTATATATACATGTTTTCCCCCATTTAATCATTCTTCTATATATACATGTTTTCCCCCATTTAATCATTCTTCTATATATACATGTTTTCCCCCATTTAATCATTCTTCTATATATACATGTTTTCCCCCATTTAATCATTCTTCTATATATACATGTTTTCCCCCATTTAATCATTCTTCTATATATACATGTTTTCCCCCATTTAATCATTCTTCTATATATACATGTTTTCCCCCATTTAATCATTCTTCTATATATACATGTTTTCCCCCATTTAATCATTCTTCTATATATACATGTTTTCCCCCATTTAATCATTCTTCTATATATACATGTTTTCCCCCATTTAATCATTCTTCTATATATACAGTTCTTCCCCCATTTAATCATTCTTCTATATATACATGTTTTCCCCCATTTAATCATTCTTCTATATATACATGTTTTCCCCCATTTAATCATTCTTCTATATATACATGTTTTCCCCCATTTAATCATTCTTCTATATATACATGTTTTCCCCCATTTAATCATTCTTCTATATATACATGTTTTCCCCCATTTAATCATTCTTCTATATATACATGTTTTCCCCCATTTAATCATTCTTCTATATATACATGTTTTCCCCCATTTAATCATTCTTCTATATATACATGTTTTCCCCCATTTAATCATTCTTCTATATATACATGTTTTCCCCCATTTAATCATTCTTCTATATATACATGTTTTCCCCCATTTAATCATTCTTCTATATATACATGTTTTCCCCCATTTAATCATTCTTCTATATATACATGTTTTCCCCCATTTAATCATTCTTCTATATATACAGTTCTTCCCCCATTTAATCATTCTTCTATATATACATGTTTTCCCCCATTTAATCATTCTTCTATATATACATGTTTTCCCCCATTTAATCATTCTTCTATATATACAGTTCTTCCCCCATTTAATCATTCTTCTATATATACATGTTTTCCCCCATTTAATCATTCTTCTATATATACATGTTTTCCCCCATTTAATCATTCTTCTATATATACAGTTCTTCCCCCATTTAATCATTCTTCTATATATACATTTCTTCCCCATTTAATCATTCTTCTATATATACATGTTTTCCCCCATTTAATCATTCTTCTATATATACATGTTTTCCCCCATTTAATCATTCTTCTATATATACATGTCTTCCCCCATTTAATCATTCTTCTATATATACATGTTTTCCCCCATTTAATCATTCTTCTATATATACATGTTTTCCCCCATTTAATCATTCTTCTATATATACATGTTTTCCCCCATTTAATCATTCTTCTATATATACATGTTTTCCCCCATTTAATCATTCTTCTATATATACATGTTCTTCCCCCATTTAATCATTCTTCTATATATACATGTTCTTCCCCCATTTAATCATTCTTCTATATATACATGTTTTCCCCCATTTAATCATTCTTCTATATATACATGTTTTCCCCCATTTAATCATTCTTCTATATATACAGTTCTTCCCCCATTTAATCATTCTTCTATATATACATGTCTTCCCCCATTTAATCATTCTTCTATATATACATGTTTTCCCCCATTTAATCATTCTTCTATATATACATGTTTTCCCCCATTTAATCATTCTTCTATATATACAGTTCTTCCCCCATTTAATCATTCTTCTATATATACATGTTTTCCCCCATTTAATCATTCTTCTATATATACATGTTTTCCCCCATTTAATCATTCTTCTATATATACAGTTCTTCCCCCATTTAATCATTCTTCTATATATACATGTCTTCCCCCATTTAATCATTCTTCTATATATACATGTTTTCCCCCATTTAATCATTCTTCTATATATACATGTTTTCCCCCATTTAATCATTCTTCTATATATACATGTTTTCCCCCATTTAATCATTCTTCTATATATACAGTTCTTCCCCCATTTAATCATTCTTCTATATATACATGTTTTCCCCCATTTAATCATTCTTCTATATATACATGTTTTCCCCCATTTAATCATTCTTCTATATATACAGTTCTTCCCCCATTTAATCATTCTTCTATATATACATGTCTTCCCCCATTTAATCATTCTTCTATATATACATGTTTTCCCCCATTTAATCATTCTTCTATATATACATGTTTTCCCCCATTTAATCATTCTTCTATATATACATGTTTTCCCCCATTTAATCATTCTTCTATATATACATGTTTTCCCCCATTTAATCATTCTTCTATATATACAGTTCTTCCCCCATTTAATCATTCTTCTATATATACATGTTTTCCCCCATTTAATCATTCTTCTATATATACATGTTTTCCCCCATTTAATCATTCTTCTATATATACATGTTTTCCCCCATTTAATCATTCTTCTATATATACAGTTCTTCCCCCATTTAATCATTCTTCTATATATACATGTTTTCCCCCATTTAATCATTCTTCTATATATACATGTTTTCCCCCATTTAATCATTCTTCTATATATACAGTTCTTCCCCCATTTAATCATTCTTCTATATATACATGTCTTCCCCCATTTAATCATTCTTCTATATATACATGTTTTCCCCCATTTAATCATTCTTCTATATATACATGTTTTCCCCCATTTAATCATTCTTCTATATATACATGTTTTCCCCCATTTAATCATTCTTCTATATATACATGTTTTCCCCCATTTAATCATTCTTCTATATATACATGTTTCCCCCCATTTAATCATTCTTCTATATATACATGTTTTCCCCCATTTAATCATTCTTCTATATATACATGTTTTCCCCCATTTAATCATTCTTCTATATATACATGTTTTCCCCCATTTAATCATTCTTCTATATATACATGTTTTCCCCCATTTAATCATTCTTCTATATATACATGTTTTCCCCCATTTAATCATTCTTCTATATATACATGTTTCCCCCCATTTAATCATTCTTCTATATATACATGTTTTCCCCCATTTAATCATTCTTCTATATATACATGTTTTCCCCCATTTAATCATTCTTCTATATATACATGTTTTCCCCCATTTAATCATTCTTCTATATATACATGTTTTCCCCCATTTAATCATTCTTCTATATATACATGTTTTCCCCCATTTAATCATTCTTCTATATATACATGTTTTCCCCCCATTTAATCATTCTTCTATATATACAGTTCTTCCCCCCTATTTAATCATTCTTCTATATATACATGTCTTCCCCCATTTAATCATTCTTCTATATATACATGTTTTCCCCCATTTAATCATTCTTCTATATATACATGTTCTTCCCCCATTTAATCATTCTTCTATATATACATGTTTTCCCCCATTTAATCATTCTTCTATATATACATGTTTTCCCCCATTTAATCATTCTTCTATATATACATGTTTTCCCCCATTTAATCATTCTTCTATATATACATGTTTTCCCCCATTTAATCATTCTTCTATATATACATGTTTTCCCCCATTTAATCATTCTTCTATATATACAGTTCTTCCCCCATTTAATCATTCTTCTATATATACATGTTTTCCCCCATTTAATCATTCTTCTATATATACATGTTTCCCCCCATTTAATCATTCTTCTATATATACATGTTTTCCCCATTTAATCATTCTTCTATATATACATGTTTTCCCCCATTTAATCATTCTTCTATACATACAGTTCTTCCCCCATTTAATCATTCTTCTATATATACATGTTTTCCCCCATTTAATCATTCTTCTATATATACATGTTTTCCCCCATTTAATCATTCTTCTATATATACATGTTTTCCCCCATTTAATCATTCTTCTATATATACATGTTTTCCCCCATTTAATCATTCTTCTATATATACAGTTCTTCCCCCATTTAATCATTCTTCTATATATACATGTTTTCCCCCATTTAATCATTCTTCTATATATACATGTTTTCCCCCATTTAATCATTCTTCTATATATACATGTTTTCCCCCATTTAATCATTCTTCTATATATACATGTTTTCCCCCATTTAATCATTCTTCTATATATACATGTTCTTCCCCCATTTAATCATTCTTCTATATATACATGTTTTCCCCCATTTAATCATTCTTCTATATATACATGTTTTCCCCCATTTAATCATTCTTCTATATATACATGTTTTCCCCCATTTAATCATTCTTCTATATATACATGTTTTCCCCCATTTAATCATTCTTCTATATATACAGTTCTTCCCCCATTTAATCATTCTTCTATATATACATGTTTTCCCCCATTTAATCATTCTTCTATATATACATGTTTTCCCCATTTAATCATTCTTCTATATATACAGTTCTACCCCCATTTAATCATTCTTCTATATATACATGTCTTCCCCCATTTAATCATTCTTCTATATATACATGTTTTCCCCCATTTAATCATTCTTCTATATATACATGTTTTCCCCCATTTAATCATTCTTCTATATATACATGTTTTCCCCCATTTAATCATTCTTCTATATATACATGTTTTCCCCCATTTAATCATTCTTCTATATATACAGTTCTTCCCCATTTAATCATTCTTCTATATATACATGTTTTCCCCCATTTAATCATTCTTCTATATATACATGTTTTCCCCCATTTAATCATTCTTCTATATATACAGTTCTTCCCCCATTTAATCATTCTTCTATATATACATTTCTTCCCCATTTAATCATTCTTCTATATATACATGTTTTCCCCCATTTAATCATTCTTCTATATATACAGTTCTTCCCCCATTTAATCATTCTTCTATATATACATTTCTTCCCCCATTTAATCATTCTTCTATATATACATGTTTTCCCCCATTTAATCATTCTTCTATATATACATGTCTTCCCCCATTTAATCATTCTTCTATATATACATTTCCCCCCTATTTAATCATTCTTCTATATATACAGTCTTCCCCCATTTAATCATTCTTCTATATATACATGTTCCCCCCATTTAATCATTCTTCTATATATACAGTCTTCCCCCATTTAATCATTCTTCAATATATACATGTTTTCCCCCATTTAATCATTCTTCTATATATACATGTTTTCCCCCATTTAATCATTCTTCTATATATACATGTTTTCCCCCATTTAATCATTCTTCTATATATACATGTTTTCCCCCATTTAATCATTCTTCTATATATACATGTTTTCCCCCATTTAATCATTCTTCTATATATACATGTTTTCCCCCATTTAATCATTCTTCTATATATACAGGTTTTCCCCCATTTAATCATTCTTCTATATATACATGTCTTCCCCCATTTAATCATTCTTCTATATATACATTTTTCCCCCCTATTTAATCATTCTTCTATATATACAGTCTTCCCCCATTTAATCATTCTTCTATATATACATGTTCCCCCGCATTTAATCATTCTTCTATATATACAGTCTTCCCCCATTTAATCATTCTTCTATATATACATGTTTTCCCCCATTTAATCATTCTTCTATATATACAGTTCTTCCCCCATTTAATCATTCTTCTATATATACATGTTTTCCCCCATTTAATCATTCTTCTATATATACATGTTTTCCCCCATTTACTCATTCTTCTATATATACATGTCTTCCCCCATTTAATCATTCTTCTATATATACATTTTCCCCCCCTATTTAATCATTCTTCTATATATACAGTCTTCCCCCATTTAATCATTCTTCTATATATACATGTTCCCCCCCCCCCCCATTTAATCATTCTTCTATATATACAGTCTTCCCCCATTTAATCATTCTTCTATATATACATGTTTTCCCCCATTTAATCATTCTTCTATATATACATGTTTTCCCCCATTTAATCATTCTTCTATATATACATGTCTTCCCCCATTTAATCATTCTTCTATATATACATGTTTTCCCCCATTTAATCATTCTTCTATATATACATTTTCCCCCCCTATTTAATCATTCTTCTATATATACAGTCTTCCCCCATTTAATCATTTTTCTATATATGCATGTTCCCCCCCCATTTAATCATTCTTCTATATATACAGTCTTCCCCCATTTAATCATTCTTCTATATATACATGTTTTCCCCCATTTAATCATTCTTCTATATATACATGTCTTCCCCCAATTAATCATTCTTCTATATATACATGTTTTCCCCCATTTAATCATTCTTCTATATATACATGTTTTCCCCATTTAATCATTCTTCTATATATACATTCCCCCCCCCTATTTAATCATTCTTCTATATATACAGTCTTCCCCCATTTAATCATTCTTCTATATATACATGTTCCCCCCCATTTAATCATTCTTCTATATATACAGTCTTCCCCCATTTAATCATTCTTCTATATATACATGTTTTCCCCCATTTAATCATTCTTCTATATATACATGTCTTCCCCCATTTAATCATTCTTCTATATATACATGTTTTCCCCCATTTAATCATTCTTCTATATATACATGTTTTCCCCCATTTAATCATTCTTCTATATATACATTTTTCCCCCCTATTTAATCATTCTTCTATATATACAGTCTTCCCCCATTTAATCATTCTTCTATATATACATGTTCCCCCCCATTTAATCATTCTTCTATATATACAGTCTTCCCCCATTTAATCATTCTTCTATATATACATGTTTTCCCCCATTTAATCATTCTTCTATATATACATGTCTTCCCCCATTTAATCATTCTTCTATATATACATGTTTTCCCCCATTTAATCATTCTTCTATATATACATGTTTTCCCCCATTTAATCATTCTTCTATATATACATGTTTTCCCCCATTTAATCATTCTTCTATATATACATGTTTTCCCCCATTTAATCATTCTTCTATATATACATGTCTTCCCCCATTTAATCATTCTTCTATATATACATGTCTTCCCCCATTTAATCATTCTTCTATATATACATGTTTTCCCCCATTTAATCATTCTTCTATATATACATGTTTTCCCCCATTTAATCAATCTTCTATATATACATGTCTTCCCCATTTAATCATTCTTCTATATATACATGTCTTCCCCCATTTAATCAATCTTCTATATATACATTTCTTCCCCATTTAATCAATCTTCTATATATACATGTCTTCCCCCATTTAATCATTCTTCTATATATACATGTCTTCCCCCATTTAATCAATCTTCTATATATACATTTCTTCCCCATTTAATCAATCTTCTATATATACATGTCTTCCCCCATTTATCAATCTTCTATATATACATTTCTTCCCCATTTAATCAATCTTCTATATTCATGTCTTCCCCCATTTAATCATTCTTCTATATATACATGTCTTCCCCCATTTAATCAATCTTCTATATATACATTTCTTCCCCATTTAATCAATCTTCTATATATACATGTCTTCCCCCATTTAATCATTCTTCTATATATACATGTCTTCCCCCATTTAATCAATCTTCTATATATACATGTTTTCCCCCATTTAATAATTCTTCTATATATACATGTCTTCCCCCATTTAATCAATCTTCTATATATACATTTCTTCCCCATTTAATCAATCTTCTATATATACATTTCTTCCCCATTTAATCAATCTTCCATATATACATTTCTTCCCCATTTAATCAATCTTCTATATATACATTTCTTCCCCATTTAATCAATCTTCTATATATACATTTCTTCCCCATTTAATCAATCTTCTATATATACATTTCTTCCCCATTTAATCAATCTTCTATATATACATGTCTTCCCCCATTTAATCATTCTTCTATATATACATGTCTTCCCCCATTTAATCAATCTTCTATATATACATTTCTTCCCCATTTAATCAATCTTCTATATATACATTTCTTCCCCATTTAATCAATCTTCTATATATACATTTCTTCCCCATTTAATCAATCTTCTATATATACATTTCTTCCCCATTTAATCAATCTTCTATATATACATTTCTTCCCCATTTAATCAATCTTCTATATATACATTTCTTCCCCCTTTAATCAATCTTCTATATATACATGTCTTCCCCCATTTAATCATTCTTCTATATATACAGTTCTTCCCCCATTTAATCAATCTTCTATATATACATTTCTTCCCCATTTAATCAATCTTCTATATATACATTTCTTCCCCATTTAATGAATCTTCTATATATACATTTCTTCCCCATTTAATCAATCTTCTATATATACATTTCTTCCCCATTTAATCAATCTTCTATATATACATTTCTTCCCCATTTAATCAATTTTCTATATATACATGTCTTCCCCCATTTAATCATTCTTCTATATATACAGTTCTTCCCCCATTTAATCATTCTTCTATATATACAGTTCTTCCCCCATTTAATAATTCTTCTATATATACAGTTCTTCCCCCATTTAATCATTCTTCTATATATACAGTTCTTCCCCCATTTAATCATTCTTCTATATATACAGTTCTTCCCCCATTTAATCATTCTTCTATATATACAGTTCTTCCCCCATTTAATCATTCTTCTATATATACAGTTCTTCCCCCATTTAATCATTCTTCTATATATACAGTTCTTCCCCCATTTAATCATTCTTCTATATATATACAGTTCTTCCCCCATTTAATCATTCTTCTATATATACAGTTCTTCCCCCATTTAATCATTCTTCTATATATACAGTTCTTCCCCCATTTAATCATTCTTATATATATACATGTCTTCCCCATTTAATCATTCTTCTATATATACATGTCTTCCCCATTTAATCATTCTTCTATATATACATGTCTTCCCCATTTAATCATTCTTCTATATATACATGTCTTCCCCCATTTAATCATTCTTCTATATATACATGTTTTCCCCCATTTAATCATTCTTCTATATATAAATGTTTTCCCCCATTTAATCAATCTTCTATATATACATGTCTTCCCCCATTTAATCATTCTTCTATATATACATGTCTTCCCCCATTTAATCAATCTTCTATATATACATTTATTCCCCATTTAATCAATCTTCTATATATACATGTCTTCCCCCATTTAATCATTCTTCTATATATACATGTCTTCCCCCATTTAATCAATCTTCTATATATACATTTCTTCCCCATTTAATCAATCTTCTATATATACATGTCTTCCCCCATTTAATCAATCTTCTATATATACATTTCTTCCCCATTTAATCAATCTTCTATATATACATGTCTTCCCCCATTTAATCATTCTTCTATATATACATGTCTTCCCCCATTTAATCAATCTTCTATATATACATTTCTTCCCCATTTAATCAATCTTCTATATATACATGTCTTCCCCCATTTAATCATTCTTCTATATATACATGTCTTCCCCCATTTAATCAATCTTCTATATATACATGTCTTCCCCCATTTAATCATTCTTCTATATATACATGTCTTCCCCCATTTAATCAATCTTCTATATATACATTTCTTCCCCATTTAATCAATCTTCTATATATACATTTCTTCCCCATTTAATCAATCTTCTATATATACATTTCTTCCCCATTTAATCAATCTTCTATATATACATTTCTTCCCCATTTAATCAATCTTCTATATATACATTTCTTCCCCATTTAATCAATCTTCTATATATACATTTCTTCCCCATTTAATCAATCTTCTATATATACATGTCTTCCCCCATTTAATCATTCTTCTATATATACATGTCTTCCCCCATTTAATCAATCTTCTATATATACATTTCTTCCCCATTTAATCAATCTTCTATATATACATTTCTTCCCCATTTAATCAATCTTCTATATATACATTTCTTCCCCATTTAATCAATCTTCTATATATACATTTCTTCCCCATTTAATAAATCTTCTATATATACATTTCTTCCCCATTTAATCAATCTTCTATATATACATTTCTTCCCCATTTAATCAATCTTCTATATATACATGTCTTCCCCCATTTAATCATTCTTCTATATATACAGTTCTTCCCCCATTTAATCATTCTTCTATATATACATTTCTTCCCCCATTTAATCATTCTTCTATATATACATGTTTTCCCCCATTTAATCATTCTTCTATATATACATGTCTTCCCCCATTTAATCATTCTTCTATATATACATTTCCCCCCCTATTTAATCATTCTTCTATATATACAGTCTTCCCCCATTTAATCATTCTTCTATATATACATGTTCCCCCCATTTAATCATTCTTCTATATGTACAGTCTTCCCCCATTTAATCATTCTTCTATATATACATGTTTTCCCCCATTTAATCATTCTTCTATATATACATGTTTTCCCCCATTTAATCATTCTTCTATATATACATGTTTTCCCCCATTTAATCATTCTTCTATATATACATGTTTTCCCCCATTTAATCATTCTTCTATATATACATGTTTTCCCCCATTTAATCATTCTTCTATATATACATGTTTTCCCCCATTTAATCATTCTTCTATATATACAGGTTTTCCCCCATTTAATCATTCTTCTATATATACATGTCTTCCCCCATTTAATCATTCTTCTATATATACATTTTTCCCCCCCTATTTAATCATTCTTCTATATATACAGTCTTCCCCCATTTAATCATTCTTCTATATATACATGTTCCCCCGCATTTAATCATTCTTCTATATATACAGTCTTCCCCCATTTAATCATTCTTCTATATATACATGTTTTCCCCCATTTAATCATTCTTCTATATATACAGTTCTTCCCCCATTTAATCATTCTTCTATATATACATGTTTTCCCCCATTTAATCATTCTTCTATATATACATGTTTTCCCCCATTTAATCATTCTTCTATATATACATGTCTTCCCCCATTTAATCATTCTTCAATATATACATTTTCCCCCCCTATTTAATCATTCTTCTATATATACAGTCTTCCCCCATTTAATCATTCTTCTATATATACATGTTCCCCCCCCCCCATTTAATCATTCTTCTATATATACAGTCTTCCCCCATTTAATCATTCTTCTATATATACATGTTTTCCCCCATTTAATCATTTTTCTATATATACATGTTTTCCCCCATTTAATCATTCTTCTATATATACATGTCTTCCCCCATTTAATCATTCTTCTATATATACATGTTTTCCCCCATTTAATCATTCTTCTATATATACATTTTCCCCCCCTATTTAATCATTCTTCTATATATACAGTCTTCCCCCATTTAATCATTCTTCTATATATGCATGTTCCCCCCCCATTTAATCATTCTTCTATATATACAGTCTTCCCCCATTTAATCATTCTTCTATATATACATGTTTTCCCCCATTTAATCATTCTTCTATATATACATGTCTTCCCCCAATTAATCATTCTTCTATATATACATGTTTTCCCCCATTTAATCATTCTTCTATATATACATGTTTTCCCCCATTTAATCATTCTTCTATATATACATTCCCCCCCCCTATTTAATCATTCTTCTATATATACAGTCTTCCCCCATTTAATCATTCTTCTATATATACATGTTCCCCCCCATTTAATCATTCTTCTATATATACAGTCTTCCCCCATTTAATCATTCTTCTATATATACATGTTTTCCCCCATTTAATCATTCTTCTATATATACATGTCTTCCCCCATTTAATCATTCTTCTATATATACATGTTTTCCCCCATTTAATCATTCTTCTATATATACATGTTTTCCCCCATTTAATCATTCTTCTATATATACATTTTTCCCCCCTATTTAATCATTCTTCTATATATACAGTCTTCCCCCATTTAATCATTCTTCTATATATACATGTTCCCCCCCATTTAATCATTCTTCTATATATACAGTCTTCCCCCATTTAATCATTCTTCTATATATACATGTTTTCCCCCATTTAATCATTCTTCTATATATACATGTCTTCCCCCATTTAATCATTCTTCTATATATACATGTTTTCCCCCATTTAATCATTCTTCTATATATACATGTTTTCCCCCATTTAATCATTCTTCTATATATACATGTTTTCCCCCATTTAATCATTCTTCTATATATACATGTTTTCCCCCATTTAATCATTCTTCTATATATACATGTCTTCCCCCATTTAATCATTCTTCTATATATACATGTCTTCCCCTATTTAATCATTCTTCTATATATACATGTTTTCCCCCATTTAATCATTCTTCTATATATACATGTTTTCCCCCATTTAATCAATCTTCTATATATACATGTCTTCCCCCATTTAATCATTCTTCTATATATACATGTCTTCCCCCATTTAATCAATCTTCTATATATACATTTCTTCACCATTTAATCAATCTTCTATATATACATGTCTTCCCCCATTTAATCATTCTTCTATATATACATGTCTTCCCCCATTTAATCAATCTTCTATATATACATTTCTTCCCCATTTAATCAATCTTCTATATATACATGTCTTCCCCCATTTATCAATCTTCTATATATACATTTCTTCCCCATTTAATCAATCTTCTATATTCATGTCTTCCCCCATTTAATCATTCTTCTATATATACATGTCTTCCCCCATTTAATCAATCTTCTATATATACATTTCTTCCCCATTTAATCAATCTTCTATATATACATGTCTTCCCCCATTTAATCATTCTTCTATATATACATGTCTTCCCCCATTTAATCAATCTTCTATATATACATGTTTTCCCCCATTTAATAATTCTTCTATATATACATGTTTTCCCCCATTTAATAATTCTTCTATATATACATGTCTTCCCCCATTTAATCAATCTTCTATATATACATTTCTTCCCCATTTAATCAATCTTCCATATATACATTTCTTCCCCATTTAATCAATCTTCTATATATACATTTCTTCCCCATTTAATCAATCTTCTATATATACATTTCTTCCCCATTTAATCAATCTTCTATATATACATTTCTTCCCCATTTAATCAATCTTCTATATATACATGTCTTCCCCCATTTAATCATTCTTCTATATATACATGTCTTCCCCCATTTAATCAATCTTCTATATATACATTTCTTCCCCATTTAATCAATCTTCTATATATACATTTCTTCCCCATTTAATCAATCTTCTATATATACATTTCTTCCCCATTTAATCAATCTTCTATATATACATTTCTTCCCCATTTAATCAATCTTCTATATATACATTTCTTCCCCATTTAATCAATCTTCTATATATACATTTCTTCCCCCTTTAATCAATCTTCTATATATACATGTCTTCCCCCATTTAATCATTCTTCTATATATACAGTTCTTCCCCCATTTAATCAATCTTCTATATATACATTTCTTCCCCATTTAATCAATCTTCTATATATACATTTCTTCCCCATTTAATGAATCTTCTATATATACATTTCTTCCCCATTTAATCAATCTTCTATATATACATTTCTTCCCCATTTAATCAATCTTCTATATATACATTTCTTCCCCATTTAATCAATTTTCTATATATACATGTCTTCCCCCATTTAATCATTCTTCTATATATACAGTTCTTCCCCCATTTAATCATTCTTCTATATATACAGTTCTTCCCCCATTTAATAATTCTTCTATATATACAGTTCTTCCCCCATTTAATCATTCTTCTATATATACAGTTCTTCCCCCATTTAATCATTCTTCTATATATACAGTTCTTCCCCCATTTAATCATTCTTCTATATATACAGTTCTTCCCCCATTTAATCATTCTTCTATATATACAGTTCTTCCCCCATTTAATCATTCTTCTATATATACAGTTCTTCCCCCATTTAATCATTCTTCTATATATATACAGTTCTTCCCCCATTTAATCATTCTTCTATATATACAGTTCTTCCCCCATTTAATCATTCTTCTATATATACAGTTCTTCCCCCATTTAATCATTCTTATATATATACATGTCTTCCCCATTTAATCATTCTTCTATATATACATGTCTTCCCCATTTAATCATTCTTCTATATATACATGTCTTCCCCATTTAATCATTATTCTATATATACATGTCTTCCCCCATTTAATCATTCTTCTATATATACATGTTTTCCCCCATTTAATCATTCTTCTATATATAAATGTTTTCCCCCATTTAATCAATCTTCTATATATACATGTCTTCCCCCATTTAATCATTCTTCTATATATACATGTCTTCCCCCATTTAATCAATCTTCTATATATACATTTCTTCCCCATTTAATCAATCTTCTATATATACATGTCTTCCCCCATTTAATCATTCTTCTATATATACATGTCTTCCCCCATTTAATCAATCTTCTATATATACATTTCTTCCCCATTTAATCAATCTTCTATATATACATGTCTTCCCCCATTTAATCAATCTTCTATATATACATTTCTTCCCCATTTAATCAATCTTCTATATATACATGTCTTCCCCCATTTAATCATTCTTCTATATATACATGTCTTCCCCCATTTAATCAATCTTCTATATATACATTTCTTCCCCATTTAATCAATCTTCTATATATACATGTCTTCCCCCATTTAATCATTCTTCTATATATACATGTCTTCCCCCATTTAATCAATCTTCTATATATACATGTCTTCCCCCATTTAATCATTCTTCTATATATACATGTCTTCCCCCATTTAATCAATCTTCTATATATACATTTCTTCACCATTTAATCAATCTTCTATATATACATTTCTTCCCCATTTAATCAATCTTCTATATATACATTTCTTCCCCATTTAATCAATCTTCTATATATACATTTCTTCCCCATTTAATCAATCTTCTATATATACATTTCTTCCCCATTTAATCAATCTTCTATATATACATTTCTTCCCCATTTAATCAATCTTCTATATATACATGTCTTCCCCCATTTAATCATTCTTCTATATATACATGTCTTCCCCCATTTAATCAATCTTCTATATATACATTTCTTCCCCATTTAATCAATCTTCTATATATACATTTCTTCCCCATTTAATCAATCTTCTATATATACATTTCTTCCCCATTTAATCAATCTTCTATATATACATTTCTTCCCCATTTAATAAATCTTCTATATATACATTTCTTCCCCATTTAATCAATCTTCTATATATACATTTCTTCCCCATTTAATCAATCTTCTATATATACATTTCTTCCCCATTTAATCAATCTTCTATATATACATTTCTTCCCCATTTAATCAATCTTCTATATATACATTTCTTCCCCATTTAATCAATCTTCTATATATACATTTCTTCCCCATTTAATCAATCTTCTATATATACATGTCTTCCCCCATTTAATCATTCTTCTATATATACAGTTCTTCCCCCATTTAATCATTCTTCTATATATACAGTTCTTCCCCCATTTAATCATTCTTCTATATATACAGTTCTTCCCCCATTTAATCATTCTTCTATATATACAGTTCTTCCCCCATTTAATCATTCTTCTATATATACAGTTCTTCCCCCCATTTAATCATTCTTCTATATATACAGTTCTTCCCCCATTTAATCATTCTTCTATATATACAGTTCTTCCCCCATTTAATCATTCTTCTATATATACAGTTCTTCCCCCATTTAATCATTCTTCTATATATACAGTTCTTCCCCCATTTAATCATTCTTCTATATATACAGTTCTTCCCCCATTTAATCATTCTTCTATATATACAGTTCTTCCCCCATTTAATCATTCTTCTATATATACATGTCTTCCCCATTTAATCATTCTTCTATATATACATGTCTTCCCCATTTAATCATTCTTCTATATATACAGTTCTTCCCCCATTTAATCAATCTTCTATATATACATGTCTTCCCCCATTTAATCATTCTTCTATATATACAGTTCTTCCCCCATTTAATCATTCTTCTATATATACAGTTCTTCCCCCATTTAATTATTCTTCTATATATACAGTTCTTCCCCCATTTAATCATTCTTCTATATATACAGTTCTTCCCCCATTTAATCATTCTTCTATATATACAGTTCTTCCCCCATTTAATCATTCTTCTATATATACAGTTCTTCCCCCATTTAATCATTCTTCTATATATACAGTTCTTCCCCCATTTAATCATTCTTCTATATATACAGTTCTTCCCCCATTTAATCATTCTTCTATATATACAGTTCTTCCCCCATTTAATCATTCTTCTATATATACAGTTCTTCCCCCATTTAATCATTCTTCTATATATACATGTCTTCCCCATTTAATCATTCTTCTATATATACAGTTCTTCCCCCATTTAATCATTCTTCTATATATACAGTTCTTCCCCCATTTAATCATTCTTCTATATATACAGTTCTTCCCCCATTTAATCATTCTTCTATATATACATGTCTTCCCCATTTAATCATTCTTCTATATATACAGTTCTTCCCCCATTTAATCATTCTTCTATATATACAGTTCTTCCCCCATTTAATCATTCTTCTATATATACAGTTCTTCCCCCATTTAATCATTCTTCTATATATACAGTTCTTCCCCCATTTAATCATTCTTCTATATATACAGTTCTTCCCCCATTTAATCATTCTTCTATATATACAGTTCTTCCCCCATTTAATCATTCTTCTATATATACAGTTCTTCCCCCATTTAATCATTCTTCTATATATACAGTTCTTCCCCCATTTAATCATTCTTCTATATATACAGTTCTTCCCCCATTTAATCATTCTTCTATATATACAGTTCTTCCCCCATTTAATCATTCTTCTATATATACATGTCTTCCCCATTTAATCATTCTTCTATATATACAGTTCTTCCCCCATTTAATCATTCTTCTATATATACAGTTCTTCCCCCATTTAATCATTCTTCTATATATACAGTTCTTCCCCCATTTAATCATTCTTCTATATATACATGTCTTCCCCATTTAATCATTCTTCTATATATACATTTCTTCCCCCATTTAATCATTCTTCTATATATACAGTTCTTCCCCCATTTAATCATTCTTCTATATATACAGTTCTTCCCCCATTTAATCATTCTTCTATATATACAGTTCTTCCCCCATTTAATCATTCTTCTATATATACAGTTCTTCCCCCATTTAATCATTCTTCTATATATACAGTTCTTCCCCCATTTAATCATTCTTCTATATATACAGTTCTTCCCCCATTTAATCATTCTTCTATATATACAGTTCTTCCCCCATTTAATCATTCTTCTATATATACAGTTCTTCCCCCATTTAATCATTCTTCTATATATACAGTTCTTCCCCCATTTAATCATTCTTCTATATATACAGTTCTTCCCCCATTTAATCATTCTTCTATATATACAGTTCTTCCCCCATTTAATCATTCTTCTATATATACAGTTCTTCCCCCATTTAATCATTCTTCTATATATACAGTCTTCCCCCATTTAATCATTCTTCTATATATACAGTTTTTGTAACTGGATTGTTTTATTGTTTTTATTCCTTAGAGTTTTCTTTTATATAGAAATTAATTATGATAAATATGATATACTGTACAAGTTGGCATTAAACACCTATCAATCAATCACTGAAACAACTGTAACTGGATAATCCTCTAGAAAATGTTTTAAAGAAATGTTGATCATGAATCCAAAATTGTCCTTAACAAAGTTTGTATTGTTTTCATGTTGATCAGGAATGCACACGACTTCAGAAAAAGATTAAATTTACATTATAGATAAACTTGAGAAACCACACAACTTATAATTTATTGAACACACACTGTCTACAAATGAAACATCATAACTAGGTGAGCGATACAGGGTCTGGTTAACCTCTAGTTAATTTCAACAGAATGTTTAAAGCCGGTGCAATATATGATAGTGTATTCTTATATCTCTTTTCAGGACTTGAAACCAAATAATTTGCTGATTAATGATGAAGGTGTATTAAAGTTGGGAGAATTTGGTCTGGCCAAATTTTATGGTTCTACATCAAGGGTATATACCAATCAAGTCTACTTGTAAAATAATTTTCATTTAATTGCACAGCCAATCATGGCCATGGTCATATGGTAGTGAGATTTACCTATGTAATCAGTGCCTATCACTGCTAAAGTTGTCAGTTTGAATACCGTGTGCAAAAGGAGGTGTACTCTGTTCAATATTATGTGATCATTTTGTTTGTAAACAGTGACAGGTCAATGTTTTTTTTGTGGATACTCCGTTTTCCCCCACCAATAAAGTTGAACCCCAAGATAAAACTGAAATATTGTTACTCATCCATAATTTAACCCAACCTCATTAAATGTCTTGAAAATATATAGATTTAGTTTTACACCCAATTTTCTACTTGGGTAAAGTTGTTCCTTTTCAAAGTGAGAATATTTCTCAGGTTATTTACAAGTACATAATGCATCAGTGGTTTTCTTAGGAGACTCCAGTTTACTTCACCACTAAGCATGGTCACCATGAAAGAGGCATAAATCAAAATATAGTCAACCAATCAAAATTCTTATTAATAATTAACTTCTTGCTTAAAGAAAATACTTACAGTAGAAACCACATATGTGATGAAAACGTTACTTAGTAGGAAGGTTCCTTATTTTCATGATCATGTATACAGTTTGTGTTTTATTTTTCGATTGGAAATTCAAGATGGTCCCCCACAACAAAGTAGCCTAATTTTCTAAGATACTACATATTATATAGGAATAATCATTTATACAAATTTTCATTTTATATGTGGATCTGAAACTATAAATGTATTTATCAATGCTGATTGAACACGTGTTTATATTTACTAACAGTAGGGCACGTGTTTGTATATCAAACATATAGTATGTTGATTGGATAAAATAAAGGTTATAATTCGATACGTATATTTTCTATTGGTCATTTAAATGCCGCAATGTGGGTATTTACTTCTTATGTATATTAATATGCTAATAGCACGATTTTTGAAAGCGCGAAAAACTCGATCGTTCTGCAGCAAGGTTCGACCCCCCCCCCCCCCTCACCCGTTTGAACCAAAATAAAATGTCTTTTAAGATTACAGATTCATAGATTTTATAACTAGTTATGTGTTTTTGATTCTTATATATGTATTTCTATTTTGTAGACTGTCTGTACAAGTTGGCGGCCATAGCGTGTATTTTAAAGACTTTACATTTCTTTCATTAATAAACTTGCTGCACACTGGTGAGCTGTTCTCGAAACTTGCTGCACACTGGTGAGCTGTTCCTATCAAAGTGTTGTTTATTTCATTTGTGAATTAATATGATATAGATATATGGGTTAAATGAATATGAGCCATTACCTCTCGGTTGGTTTTGGTATAAATAGGTTTTCGACTGGTTGATAAATATTTTATGTTCGGTTGAGTTTGACGAAATAGAACAAGTTAGTTTTCAATGAGAAAATGATGAGTTCCGCTTTGTACTAGACCAACACGCTTAGTTGGATTTTTATAGTGCTAGCTCATTGAAACAACAGTCTGCGGATAAACATGTCGACCCACTTGGACAAACTCTTTCTCCTTAATGCTGTGTGCTTAGCGGAGAAGCAGCAAATACCAATTTTATAGTCTTTGGTTTGACACGATCAGGGCTGGAACCCACGATCTACCGCACTCGAGGCAAGCATGCTAACCATAACATCACTGATGCGGTTTAAAATTTTGGAGTATAATCAGAAAGCGGCATAAATTGTATGAAACATCATTTGTAAACTCCACATGTAGAGGAAATCTTAATTGTATTTATTCTGATGTGTAAATTTGGTACTCTTTCTACTTAATCAAGTGTTCTGGTTTGGTGTTTATGGGAGTATGAGAACCAATACAAAATGTTATTTACAGAGTAGACATGAGTCTTCATCAGCCATAAAAGCTATCGGCACTTAATGAATGTATTTAAACAACATTATTAAGAAAAAACTGGTGGAACGTGCTAATGTGGGTCACGGGTCATTGTAATCGGACGGCTGTATCGAGAAACAGATACGGTGTTGAAAAAACTGTTGATACTCATAAAATATTGATAAATGCAATAAAATTGTATATTTGTCTTCAAGAAATATGATAGTTAAAACCATGTGTGAAGTTTTATGACGAAATATCTCCGATTTCTATGTAAATTTACGAGTTGAAGTGGGGAAACACCCACAGGTAATTTAGCGATGTATTTTTATCTTGGACAAGAATAATGAGCGTCCTGAATGGATGACCGATTTAAAACACACTGACTCCGCATGGTAAAAAGATGCATGTAAAAGAAATCTATGTTATATTTATTCATTTGTTTGATTCTGGAATATTGTTGATCATTGATTTAAACAAGAAAAAAGGGGAAAAAGGGGGGGGGGGTGAATTTTATTTGTGAATTTTACAGTTAAATAAATGTTATGTTTCGACAGTTTAAAGAGAAAAATAAAAATGTGTTGCGACTAAAGATTAAATCAGCGTTAAAAATTTAACAAATATCAGTGGTTTTGTAAATGAGATTTATTTTAAATAGAAAATCTGAATTTATTATTTATTAATTTATTATTAATGATACAATTTTATATCCCTTGGGAGCTTGAGGGGGGCTATGATGAAAATTTGAAATAAAAACACAGTACCGGACTTTTATTTAAAAAAATCCAGGACCCCTGTGTCCATGAATTTTTTTTTATTTAAAGTTAATAATATGAAATATTGACATCCACACTTGCCTTTTGGACAGCACATTTCTGTGTCCACTTGTTGTATAATGATAGAAAATATCTCATACATTTTTTAAAGCTATCAAATAATTGATTTATACAGTATTTATTTCTACCTTGACAAGAAAGGTGGTTTGATGCATTTGTATTTATGATTGTACGAAAATGTTCACTCTTAATGAGTGGCAAGGTATACATTTGTGAACATTGATTCATTATATTTTTGTCAATACAGATATAGGAATATAATTTTTTCAAATGTGCATAGCTCAAATTAGGAGTGGGGACAGTCATTGCCGTGATCATAATTATGGTAGTGTGATTTACAACTACCTGTGTAATCAGTGCCTATCACCACTAAATTGTGAGTTTGAAACCAGCATGGCGAGGTGTACTCGATACAACATTATGTGATAAAGGTTGTCAGTGACTTGCGACAGGTCGGTGGTTTTCTGTAGGTACTTCGGTTTCCTCCACCAATAAAACTCACTGCTACGATATAACTGAAATATTGTTGAAAGTGGTGTTAAACACCATAACCCTAACCCTTTTGTCTTGGATAGATACATTTATAAAAATAGACCACGAACCTTACCTATAGGTCGTTGGTGATCCGCTTCAACCAATTTTTAGCTCACATGTGTGAGCTATTGCCATCACTTGGCGTCCGTCGTCCGTCTGTAAACTTTTTCAAAAATCTTCTCCTCTGAAACCACCGGGCCAATTTAAGCCAAACTTGGCCTGAATCATCCTTAGAGGGTTCCCTTTAAAATTTATGTCCGATAGCCACGCCCTCCATCCAAGATGGCTGCCGTTACCAAAAATAGAAATTTCTTCAAATAGCCAAATCTGCTTTATTTTAAGCTAGAATGTGCCCATATTTGAACTGTATAAGCATAATGATGAGCATTTTAACATTGTTATGGGATTTTTTATGAACTTTGAACTTTTGCCGATTTTGACCGATTATGCAAATTAGGCATAAATAAGCGAAACAATATTTAAAAATTTTCTTGTTAGAAACCACTTGGCCAATTTCAACCAAACTTTGTCTGAATGATCCTTAGGTGGTCCCCTTTCAAAATTGTTTCCGTCAGCGCCGTCCTGTATCCAAGATGGCCGCCATTACTAAAAATATAAATATCTTCAAATGGCCAAAACTGCTCTATTTTAAGCCAGAATGTGCCCAAATTTGAATTGTATAAGCATAATGATGAGTTTTTTAACATATATTACGGGATTTTTTATGAACTTTGAACTTTTGCCGATTTTGACGGATTATGCAAACTAGGCATAAATAAGCGAAAAAATATTTAAAAATTTTCTTGTTAGAAACCACTTGGCCAATTTCAACCAAACTTTGTCTGAATGATCCTTAGGTGGTCCCCTTTCAAAATTGTTTCCGTCAGCGCCGTCCTGTATCCAAGATGGCCGCCATTACTAAAAATATAAATATCTTCAAATGGCCAAAACTGCTCTATTTTAAGCCAGAATGTGCCCAAATTTGAATTGTATAAGCATAATGATGAGCTTTTTAACATATATTACGGGATTTTTTATGAACTTTGAACTTTTGCCGATTTTGACCGATTATGCAAATTAGAAAAAAGGGGGGATGAAATTTAAAAAATATTCTTCTCCTCTGAAACTACTGAGCCAATCTCAACCAAACTTTGCTGAAATGATTCTTGGGTGGTCCCCTTCCAAAATTGTGTCCGGCATTTCAGACCTCCGACCAAGATGGCCGCCACAGCTGAACTTGATTTAACATAGGACCCTATGGGAAATTCCCATAAAAATCTTCTTGTCTGAAACCATTTGTTCAATAAGAACTAAATGTTGATGAAATAGTCATTGAATGGTTCTCTTCCAAACCAAGATGGCCGCCAAGCTAAAAATAGAAAAAAGGGGGATGAAATTTAAAAAAAATCTTCTCCTCTGAAACTACTGAGCCAATCTCAACCAAACTTTGCTGAAATGATTCTTGGGTGGTCCCCTTCCAAAATTGTGTCCATCATTTCAGACCTGTGACCAAGATGGCCGCCACAGCCGAACTTAATTTAGCATAGGACTCTATGGGAAATTCCCATAAAAATCTTCTTGTCTGAAACCATTTGCTCAATTTTGATGAAATAGTCATTGGATGGTTCTCTTCCAAAAATGTGTCCGGCGGACTCTATCGGAAATTCACATACAAATCTTCTTGTCTGGAACCAGTTGCTCAATTGGAACCAAACTTTGATAAAATAGTCATTGGATGGTCTTCTTCCAAAATGGTGTCTAGTATTCCCGCCCTCTGGCCAAGATGGCTGCACAGCTGAACTTAGTTTAACATAGGACCTTATGGGAAATTCACATAAAAACCATCTTGTCTGGTACCAGTAGCTCAATTAGAACCAAACTTTGATGGAATAGTCATTGGATGGTCCTCTTCCAAAATTGTGTCCGGCAGTCGCGTTCTCCCACCAAGATGGCCGCCACAGTGCAGTTGCGTTGTTATTGAAAACAGCTTTGGTCCAGGTGAGCGATTACAGGCTCCTGGGAGCCTCTGGTTTAAATGCTACCCTCTTTTGCTCGTGGAAATCAAGGGAGTACTGATAGCTTTTTTGCTTAGCATTAACTGGGAGTAATAATAACTCCCAGGCATTAACAATATATTTTTTGGTGAGATGGTAGTGACAAGACCCAGTGGATTTCAAGTACTAGCTTATTGAAATAATAGTCCACAGACAAGACATACATGTATCTCTCCATTCAGACATATTATCCAGAGATCGAGTCCATCACTCTGTGCTATAACTTCTGAATGCTGTGAGTTGAAGGGAGAAGCAACAAATATCAACTTTTATATTCCGTGGTTTGATTTGAGGTGAGCACATGAACCATTACACCATCATGGAGGTTTATGACAATACAATCATTCTTCTAAGAACATTGAGTGATTTAGGAGCCGGATAATTAGACATTGTTACATCCATCAAACAAAGCAATCCTTATTACATTAAACTATAAACAATTTGTGAAAGTTGTACAGACATACGCTATGTTCAATGTTCCCATTAATGTATATATAGGTAATGCAATTTTATCCAGTACATTTTGTTTATAAAGGGCAACTGTTCATAAATGGCACTTTTCAGGTCCCTTGCGTGCCCTTTATACACAGGTTTGACTGTACTGTCCCGAGTGATGGGTATGGATCATAGGATCACAGATATCAGATATACCAGTCATTTGTATAGAGCTTACAAGAAGTTTGGTGACTAACTTATCATTGACGGTTCTGTGTACTTAATAACACAGAATTCATCTCATAAAAGTCAAAAGAGATGGAGGAAAACCATGGACACAATACCAAAAGATCACAACACAATCATTTAAACAAAAATAAACCTTAAAATTGGATGAAAACACGAAAAATGTCTACTAGTATATACATGTACCTTCCAAATATACAAATTTTCAGAATTTTGGTCCATTAGACCCTTTTTGAAGAACCAATATATACAGCTGAACATTTAGTAAACAACACATTACAATTTGATGAAAAATTTAAAAAATAAACTAAAAAGGTCAAAATTTGAAATTACCCCTTTTATTTTCCTAAGAAATTCATTAACAAACCTCATCAAAAAACAGAAACATGCAATAAAGGTTCCTCATACAAAATACAGAAAACACCTTTTAGCACCTCGAGGCCTCTTGTTTGGAACAAGTCGGACTACAACCTGGTATCAATCCCAACTTTTATTCTGTTCTATAAATTGTGGTGCACAAAATTCAGGTCATGTTCAGCTAAAACAAAACGTATTACACTGAAATCATTGTGTCTACAGACGTATGATGGGGGGTCGTCATGGTGGTGATCGTATGGTAGTTGGATTTACAACTACCTGTGCAATCAGTGCTTATCACCGCTAAAGTTACGAGTTCGAATCCCGTTCATGGCGAGGTGTACTCGATACAACATTATGTGATAAAGTTTGTCAGTGACCTGCGACAGGTCTGTGGTTTACTCCGGTTTCCTTCACCAATAAAACCGATATATTGTGGAAAGTGGCATTCAACACCATAAACCAAACCTACAGACGGATGACGACAACAACGAGACACATAACATAATACCATAACAATTTTTTGCAATCATATAAACGGGCTACCTAAGGTGGCGGCTAGAAATAACCATATAAAGTCGATCATGTTTAGCCTCGTCCTGTCTCATGTTTGGGAACGTGTACTGCTAGAATCCTCATAACCAATTCACACCTTTATTTTGTACCAGGATCAATGTGTAAAATCAAATAGAAGGATCGGCCAAATAGAGCTTAATTTACAGAAATGAGGACGACAACGACACACACGTAATATAGCTTTCCGGTTGTATACAAACAGTTTGACCAAGTACCACTCACTGTGAAACCTCATTTCTCTAACCAGATGTTTATCCCTGTTGCTGTTCGGGAAAGCAGTTAATAGCAGATCTGAACACATCTGCATTCACTATCGACGAGGAAACCATATAAGAAATTAATGAACGAATACTGCTAGGCAGTCGCGGATCCAGGATTTAAATCAAAGGTGGGGGTCAGGCTACTTTTCAGCATCATATGCTTTCGCAATATGTGAAATTTGTTAAGGAAAAGGGGAAGTTCAACCCTCGAGCAATCCCCGTTTTCCGCCACAGATGTGTACTCTAAATATAGGTAATAGGAAAAGTAGCGATTTAAAGCTTACGCGGGGCTGTCACTTGTTGTCATCTTGAATTTTAAACCTCAATAGTGGTGTGTGCATATCATGTGGAATTCTAAGAACTATTCTGCATTGAAAATAATTTAATATATATGTACAAGGATCAGCAAAAATCAATCATTTTACAAAATAAGTTATATAAATGTATATATAAGTTGTGCAAGTAACGGCCACCATTATCTCCTATTAATATCCTTAATAACCTCTGGGTAAGAAAATAATAAATTATTGTTGAAAGGTTTGTTAACAGTCTATAAAGTAACAGTAACCAGTATCTCTTAAAATAATAGTATAATTTAGTGTGCATGCAGGTTACCGCTACGGCGGACATTATCTCATATTTATAATACTAATAACCACCTCCATAGCCGCCATGAACCTCACCAAGATGTTTATAACAGTCTCTACTAATCGAGAAGTATTCAAGGCATATCCAACAAATATGACGGCGACATTTGGTACACTCCATATGGTCACAACCACCGGCCTTTTCTATTGGTAGACCGCAGTTTGGACAAAGTTTACGATTGTGGGGATCCCTTTTCAGCCATATTTGTATCCCGGAACTATCTCCTTTCCATTCTTTCACCATGTCGCACGATAACCCATCGTGATATTGCGAGTGGCAAGCAGTGCAGATTCGTGCCTCGCACTCACAACAACAGAAAACGTCACTTCTCAATGTAACACGGTATATACTTGGACAGTCGGGAGAAATACAGTACTTGTATTCCTTATCATGTGTTGCTACGTATGAATTTGTAGCTCGGTTAACCAAGCTGTTAACTGACATTCCGGATTGTAGAGATACTCTATTCAAATCTCTCCATGACCACAATTCTCCGCAGTCCTCTTTACAGCACGTTATTGGAAAGTCATTGTTACCTACTGCGGATTCAAACTGTGGAACTATGCAAGTCTTGCAGAATGGATGACCACATGCTTCTAACCGATATATTTCTCCGTCGTCTATCTCCATGAAGCAGATAGAACATTGGTGCTCTTCATTTTCTACGTGATCACAGTTTTGCGTGTTTCTTAAATCATCAATGACATTATTGATTTCAAGAATCGCTTCATCGACAGATTCTGCTGATCCGTTGATGCTGACTGTGTGATTTCGTAAATCGATTTGTAGACAATGAAGTCCTCTGATGTTGCGTTTCATCTTTCCAAGGTCTATATCATAAAGTATGAACATTTTCTTTATCACACCATAAGGCTTGTCTGGTCCTTTGAGCGCTAAAGTTCTTGTTACCCCTTGTGTTAATTTGTGCAAATACTCTTCTAATAACGTAAATGCTTCGTCTTGATTCTTACGCTCACCGAAAATAGATATTTCCAGAATCCGATAGTCATCAATGATCAATGTAGAGGTTCGGGAACCGATATTCCGTAGCTCATACTTCCCAGATCTAGTGAAAAGTTCATGCATGTTGGGAAAGTCTTGTTTTGTCATTTTCTTTCCTTGGATTAATTTGTCTAGTTTGCTTCGCACCCTGTGTAAAGAATCAATATGGTCGCAGTTCATGTCGATCGCACAGTTTCCGTTTCTTAATATTCTGTGACGGATATTAATTCCCTCATTCTTGTTTAATCTGTTGATGGTTTTTAAAATGTCACTGCTGCATTGCTCAAACACAGTTCTAATTACCAGGAGAGAAGCTTGTAGACTTACCGAAGAACTGATTATTTCACCGTTCGGTCTGAAGTTTTCCACAAGATTTAAACATGCTTTTTGTCCTTCTTCTATTTTTGAAAAAGATGCAAAGGCTACAAACGTAAAATCTTTGTCTTTCGGTGGTTTAAGTTGAAGATTGAACCGGCCATCTGTGACATATCTTTCAAGATGCGCACTTAATCTACGACGGATAGTTTCTATCTCTGAACCGGAAGTTTGAACCCTTTCACGTACAACAGACGCCCGAACAATATGATCATCATTCAAACCAAAATTGTTAACAAAACTGTGTCTTAATACCTCTTCATTAACAAATTTGTTTAACCCACTGACAAAAATCTGATCGTTATCTTTCTTACCACGTGCAAGCCGAGCATTGGTTCCCCCAACGACAATAAATCTGTGATTTCCTAAAATATTGCTAACCAAATTTGAGTCGCTGAATTCAACAAAAGCAGAACCTTTCGATGGACGACGACACCATTCTAACTTTGCTCGAAAGCGATGTTCATTTTGCAGCCTTGCATTACCTGTTGGCCGGGCAATAATATCCTCCTCTTGTGATTTGGCTACCGCATTTTCTGCCTGTTTTGTCGTTTTAAATGTAACCTTCCCCCAATTTCTCTGGTTATTTTTGTTGTAATGAAACATTTCAATATGTGTTACATCGCCATACCTTTCAAACTCCTCTCTGACAATGTCAACTGTAAGGAATTGTGTCGTACCTGGAAAACTGGCGACCATAACAGATTTGTACTCGTCTGGCATAAGAACGTCTGCTACGTTACACCCAGCAGATATTACTACTCGTGTTCCCTGTTTTGTTGAACTCAGGTATTGTTCACTTTTTTCATCTTTATACTTTGTTTGTATGGGAACTAACACGTGATCAATATGTTGTTTTACTAAGGTAACCATGGTTGCTGACCCATAAACACTTATTTCACCAA
This sequence comes from Bathymodiolus brooksi, assembly GCA_963680875.1. Taxonomy (NCBI): domain Eukaryota; kingdom Metazoa; phylum Mollusca; class Bivalvia; order Mytilida; family Modiolidae; genus Bathymodiolus; species Bathymodiolus brooksi. The sequence goes on along the minus strand of OY804575.1, from coordinate 21,579,751 downwards.
TTCTACTGTCAGTATCAACTATGACAATACTATCTCTGATCAAGTTTTGAAGAGCCATTTCCAGTTCTTTGAGTCGTGTGTAGCGTGGACCAACAAAATCTCTAAACGATTGATCACCTACTCCATACAGAAGAATTTGTTTTACTTTCTGTTGTTCTGCACGTCCCATTCCAAACTCTTTCAACCAACCCTCTCGAATTCCTTCCTCAATCCATTCAACTGGAACCGGTGTAGCATTAATTCCATAGTCACGATTTATCTGAAGGACTTGTTCTATTACAATCCAATTTGGTTGAAGTCCGAGAGAAGGCAAAGCTGAAGACGGAAACAGACATACGTTGTGCGCCTTGTGTATAACATGGTATCCGGCTTTCTCGTGTCCCAAGAAGTGACATATATTGTGCTTAAATGTTTTAAATAACATTTTCTGCAACATAAGATCGACTGTTTCAGGGTCGTTGAATTTGAATTCCAACTTAATCTTCAATTCCTTTCGGAAAATTAACAAAACATCCGTCACAGTATCTCGCACTGCTTTGATAGTTTTGCCATTAACACAGTTCTTTGCACACCATTTTCCTTTGGTATTTTCTGGTTGCCGATGCCATTCCCGATAAGCATTTAACATTGTCATGACATCTCCACCCTGATGTGAAAACCGAATTCTCATTTTATCAGCATTTAGCTTGTCTTGTGCAGAACCAGATCGATAAAATAGAGATCCCCCGGATCCACAACACGCTGTTAAAACTAAAGCCTCAATTCCATTATTCAATTCTAAAGCATCGTGCACAAATACTCCAAATATCGGATGGAATGGCAGTTTTGCAACCCATTTGCCGAGTTCAGTTATCATGCCATCCGTTATTGCACCTATCGATTCGAGAGTTTCCATAGCTTGTACAAGCTGTTCTTTTGGAGGCGACTCAACAAAGTCAAACGATACTGGATCGACACCTAACTCAATTAGCTTGAGAAGAGCTTGTCCTAGATTTACCCTCAGGATTTCCGGTGTGGAACATGCATTCATTTCATTAAATTCTTTCTCAGAATACAGCCTAAAACATTTTCCAGGGGCTGTTCGTCCTGCCCTTCCACTTCTTTGATTTGCTGAACTTTTCGTAACAAGTGTTACCACCAAAGAGCTAATATTCTTTTTAGGATCAAATTGCATCTCTTTTATGCGACCGGAATCGATAACATACTTGATACCAGGAATTGTTATTGAAGTTTCTGCACTGTTTGTAGCAAAGACGATTTTTCTTTTTCCTCGACGCGGGGGGTTAAAAACTCGTTGTTGTTCATTTGCTTGCAACTTGCCATGTAAAGGAAGACATTCAAAGTCATCTTGACCTCGTAATCTAGTTTCAAATTTCTGACAGCATCTATCAACTTCTAGTGGAGAAGTTAAGAATACCAAGATGTCTCCTTTGTTCTCTGACCTGTGAACTTCTATAGTTTTCTGAAGTGATCGTTCCTCATAATTATCATCACAACCGTCATCTGACCACTCAATGACAACTGGAAATGTTCTGCCAGCAACGGACAAAACAGGACAATTACCGCCAAAAAATCGTACAAATACATCTGGATCGATAGTTGCTGATGTAATAACGACACGAAGATCTGTTCTTAAAGTCAAACATTTCTTTATCATTCCAAGTAACAGATCCGTGAAAATACTCCTTTCATGAGCTTCGTCTATTATTATACAAGAAAATGATGATAAGAGGGGATCCTTAAGACATTCATTTAAAAGTACATGGTCAGTCATATACAATATTTTGGTCTCTTTGCATTTTTTCGTGTGTAGTCCGACCTGATATCCAACTAAATGTCCAACATTACTTGCCATTTCTTTTGCAACACGAGTGGCCAAACTAATAGCCGCTACTTTTCTAGGTTGAGTACAAACAATAGAACCCTCTTCAAAGCGCCCAGTCTGATACAGATATTGAACAACCTGTGTACTCTTCCCAGATCCAGTTTCTCCTAATATAACTGACGCCTGATTCTCATTTATCAATCTTACAATATCAGTTCTACGTGCATATATAGGTAGACCCGTTGAAAATCGTTCGCATTCCATTTTAAATGCAGTTTCAAGTTGTGTCAAGTCTTCCTCGTCAAAATCAGAATGCTTTAGGTTTTCTAACTTGTCATACATAGATGATAGAAAAGATCTGAATTCCATATTTTGATTTTCCTTTTCTTTTTGTTTTGAAGTCAATGCCTCCTTTTCTTTCTTTTTACTCCGAAATACGTCAATGGCTTGAAATTTTGGCTTCTTATCAGTGATTGCTTCTATACGTTCTAATATTTCTTTCAGTTGAGCATTGTGTTTGGTGATAAGTTCTTTGGCGACATCTGCCAGGGAACTGACAAAATTTGACAGCCTTTCTTTTCTGAGATTTAGTTTTCTCTCCTTATTAATGGAACACCATACCTTCGTCTTAGATGATGAATTACTTTTATGGAGTAATAGTTTAGCTTGTTTGGATGAGTTTGTGGTCGGGAATTCCACAGACAAAAAGAAAACATTTTGTATAGTTTCGGTCTCTTTTATCTTAAATGTCATTGGTTTCTGAAGTCTATCAAGTAGAAACCGTTCAAAGTTTAAGTCTCTTTTATTATGAAGATTAACAATTTCAATTTCAAGAATTTGTGCTTTGACTTTAGCACTTGATTTCGTCGCAGGTTGTTCAAGCTTACTTTCGGCATTGTTTGTTGTATCTGTTCTTGCAGACGCCTGTTGCTTAACATCGCAATAAACATTACTTGTAATTGTGTCTGTTTTAGCTGTGTCGACATGTTCTGTAATAATGTTTGTGTTATCACACTCCATTTTGTTATCTGTAGAACAACCATTCATGTTGGAAATGTTTACTGTGTCATCTAATTTTATTTTAGTGATTTTAGAAGTTTCATGTAATGTTTTATCTTCAATGTCATCTTTTGGTTCGTTTTTACTATGACCTACAGTTAATTCTGTAGTTTGTGAAATCGTTTCGTTGTTTTTCTTTGATATTGTGATTCGACCACCATAGACGCCATCTTTGGTTTCATTTGTACAGTTCATGTCTGTCTCATGTTGTTTCGTGCCTTCATTTGAAGTTAACACATTTTTTGTTTCTCCTTTATTTCTAGCTATCAGAGTTACTTCGTCATTCCCTTTCAAATGCAGTCCAAGAGCTTTACTATCGTCTGCTGTTGCTAGGTTTTCAGTTAGTAATTTAGACTCTTCTAATTTATCATGTGTGATTTGTTCTGCAGTTTTATTATTTCCTGCATGTTGGACAGCACAGTTTTCGGTAATCTCGTCCTTTGTTTTGTTTTGAATGTTCTCGACACCACATTGCATAGTTAGCGGATCAGTTGTGTCTGATTTCAGTTCTGCCTGATTATGTTTTGAATCTGTTGAAGCAACCATTGCACCAAGTTGTGCCCAACAGGATACCCCTTTGTCGTCAGCTTTAACCTGGTGATCTTTTGTTTGTGTATGACTACTCAACATCTTAATATCGGTTTTCTTCCTATATGATTTCAACACGACTGCAAAAGCCAAATCTTCAAGTTTAGGAATTACGAGAGCTTCCAACTCGTCTATTTCATCTTTAGTTTCAGAATCAGCTCCATGATCTTTACAGTGGTGATTCTTCTTTCCTGTCAGAGATGCTATATCGTGGTCTGGGCTTTGAGTCTTAGAAATAACACTAGTGATATTACTTGTTTCGCATTTAAATGCAAAATGTTTCGACTTTTCTTCGTTACCTTGTAAGTTGAATTGGGCACTAGTCGTTGCATGTGTTTTTTTCTGTTTAATACCTGAAGTTATCGTTTTATCTTTTAACTGTTTGGGTTCATCCTTTTTAGTATCAAATCCCTTTCTCTCTTGTGGTTTCGGTGTCAATCTGAGTTCAGTTTTCTTATCTAATGTATCATATTTTACAGAACTTTTCGTATCGTGTTGTTTCAATTCAAAATCTGTTTTTGTCTCCTTTTCTTTATGCTTGACAACCGGTTGCTTTTTGGGTTGCTCATGTCTTTCTTCCGTTATTACTTTATCCCATGTAGTTCTAGTGTCTGCTTTCCGTTTTAAATTGAGGTCATTGTTTGAACCATGAAGTTTAAATCTGTCGTCAGTTTGCTTAGTTACGATATTGGTTGAACTATCTTTTGGTTTTGACTTTGTATCATCTTTCGTTCCATCTGATTTAGATTTCATGTCGTGTCTGGTGTCTTGTAGCTTGTGTGTTTCGTCACCTTTCTTCTCAGCTTGTTTAGAATTAATACTAATATCTGTCGATCTGATATCCAATGTTGCCTCTTGTTGCCTACATTCTGTACCAGTTAACTTTTCTGTCCAATCAGATTTGACACCAACTGAAGTGATCTGTGACGTACATGTGGCTTCAGTATTCATCTCGTGTGGCTTATACCTTGTTTTTGTTTGAAGTGTTGTTTCATTTAAATTTGGTTTCGTCTCTTTTTGCATTAGTGTTTCATATTCATCTATTTGAGAATTTTGTTCCATTTGAGTTTCCGATTGATATTTGCCATCATCTGATTTATGCGGATTTGAAAGGTTTCTAGATTTTCTTTTATAATAATAACACCAAACTTGTTGCTTCTCTTTTTCATTGCTCATATGTAATATGTCAGCAGCTTTTCTGCTTGCCGTTCCGCTTGGAAATTCGACTACTAAATCTGTATGTTCAGATTTGACAACCGTTTTGTCAATTTTAAATTGCACAGATTGTCCAATTCGTTGCTGCAAAAAGTTTTCGAAATTTGTAATTGTAGTGCCGTTTAAAATTTCCAAAATTAATTTTTGCGGTTTGGGCACATCGTCTGTGGAATCATAATCGTTTCTAGCATTAGGTTTGATATTCACAACTTTACTTTTGCCATTGCTGTCATTAGTTTTGATGTTCACAACGCTACTTGTGCCAGGGCTATCATTAGGTTTGATGCTAACAACATTACTTTGGCCAGAGCTGTCATTATGTTTAATGTTCACAACGTTATTTTGGCCAGTGCTGTCAGCAGATTTGATGTTCACAACGTTACTTTCGCCATTGCTGTCATTAGGCTTATTGTTCACAACGTTACCTGTGCCAGTGCTGTCATTATGTTTGATGTTCACAACGTTACCTTGGCCAGTAGTGTCAGCAGATTTGAAGTTCACAACGTTACTTTGGCCAGTGCTGTCATTAGGTTTGATGTTCACAACGTTACCTTGGCCAGTAGTGTCAGCAGATTTGATGTTCACAACGTTACTTTGGCCAGTGCTGTCATTATGTTTGATGTTCACAACGTTACTTTGGCCAGTGCTGTCATTAGCTTTGATGTTCACAACGCTACTTGGACCAGTGATGTCATTAGGTTTGATGTTCACAACGTTACTTTGGGCAGTGCTGTCCTTTTGTTTGATGTTCACAACGTTACTTTGGGCAGTGCTATCATTATGTTTGATGTTCACAACGTTACTTTGGCCAGTGCTTTCCTTATGTTTGATGTTCACAACGTTACTTTGGCCAGTGCTGTCATTAGTTTTGATGTTCAAAACACTACTTGTGCCAGTGCTGTCATTTGGTTTGACGTTCACAACGTTACTTTGGTCAGTGCTGTCCTTATGTTTGATGTTCAGAACGTTACTTTGTCTAGTGCTGTCGTTATGTTTGATGTTCACAACGTTACTTTGGCCAGTGTTGTCCTTATGTTTGATGTTCATAAAGTTACTTTGGCCAGTGGTGTCATTAAGTTTGATGTTGACAACACTACTTTGGCAAGTGGTGTCATTAGGTTTGATGTTCACAGTGCTCCTGTCGCCAGTGGTATCACTAGGCTTGATGTTGACAACATTACTTTGGCCAGAGTTCTCATTAAATGTTATGTTCACAACACTATTTGTTCCAGTGCTGTCATTACGTTTAATGTTCACAATGCTACATTGGTCAGTGGTATCATTAGGCTTGATGTTCACGTGGCTTTGGGCAGGGCTGTCATTAAATTTGATGTTTACAATGTTACCTTTGCTATGACTGTCCTTGGGATTGATGCTCACAACGTTACTTGTGCCAGTGCTGTCATTAGGCTTGATGTTCACAACGTTATTTTGGGTAGGGATATCATTAGGTTTGATGCTCACAATGCTACTTTGATCAGTGGTGTCATTAGGTTTGGTGTTCACAATGTTACTTTTGTCTGTGCTGTCATTAGGCTTGATGTTCACAATGTTACTTTTGTCTGTGCTGTCATTAGGCTTGATGTTCACAATGTTACATTTCCCATGACTCTCCTTAGGTTTGATGTTCACAACACTACTTGTGCAAGTGTTGTCATTATGTTTGATGTTTACATCGTTACTTTGGCCAGTGCTGTTATTACGTTTGATGTTCACATCGTTACTTTGGCCAGAATTTTCATTATGTTTGATGTTCACAACGCTACTTTGGCCAGTGGTGTCATTAGGTTCGATGTTCACATCGTTACTTTGGCCAGTGGTGTCATTAGGTTCGATGTTCACATCGTTACTTTGGCCAATGGTGTCAGTAGGTTTGATGTTCACAACGTTACTCTTGCCAGTGCTGTCATTGTGTTTGATGTTCACAACGTTACTTTGGCCAGAGCTGTCATTATGTTTGATGTTCAAAACGTTACTTTGACCAGAGCTGTCATTAGGTTTGATGTTCACCCCGTTACTATCACCATCTTTAGTAATAACGTCATTTGTTTCATTGAATATTCGACTTTCCGCCTCATTTTCATCGATTGGCAGATTTAATTCGAAAACTAAATTCCTACCCGCGGTATTGTCGATTTTCGATTCAGCTGTTTTTGCTACAGAACTCTTATTACCAATAATTTGTTTCTCTTTTACGTTATTTTCTTCTAATAAAGGAGTTATATTTTCTCTGGATCTGTAGAACCTGCTGGTTTTTCTCTCTTCTGAAACACATGTAAACTGCCCCTTTACGTTAATGTCTTCTACTAAAGAAATTATATTTTCTCTGGAGCTGTAAAACTCGCTGGTTTTTCTTTCTTCTGAACCCCATTTAAACTGCCTCTCTACGTTATTGTCTTCTACTAAAGGAGTTATATTTTCTCTGGATCTGTAGAACCCGCTGGTTGTTTTGTCTTCTGAACTCCGTTTAAATTGCCCCTTTATGTTATTGTCTTCTAATAAAGGAGTTATATTTTCTCTGGATCTGTAGAACCCGCTGGTTGTTCTGTCTTCTGAACTCCGTTTAAATTGCCCTTTTGTGTTATTGTCTTCTACTAAAGGAGTTATATTTTCTCTCTTTCTTAACAAGTCCAATGCAGATGTGCCTGAAAGAGTGTACACAACTTTGTCGTTCACGTAGTCACGTGAATTTGCACTAAAATCATTATCTCTTGAATGGGACAATAATTGAGAATGGTCTGACCTGTTAAATTCTCCAGTGGTATCATCGACATGTTTTCTGGTTTCATGTGATTGTTCTCGCATCTGATGGTGGTGGACTGTCGCTGAATCCCTCTTTTCCTTCTTGGCTTCAACTCCTGTTAACCATTCCGAAAGTCGTTTGAAGAAACTCATGCTTCAATTCTAGTCAGTTTGACATTCCTAAAAAATAAGAGTGATAACATTCTTAGAACATGTTATGCATGACTGCTTTATATTCTTTGTCACAGGTTGTACAATAATAATTTGTTACCCTTGTACTTATAACAATAAAAACATCTAACTCTACACTTGTCATCGTTTTATCTAACTCTACACTTGTCACCGTGTTATCTAACTCTACACTTGTCACCGTGTTATCTAACTCTACACTTGTCACCGTGTTATCTAACTCTACACTTGTCACCGTGTTATCTAACACTACACTTGTCACCGTGTTATCTAACTCTACACTTGTCACCGTGTTATCTAACTCTACACTTGTCACCGTTTTATCTAACTCTACACTTGTCACCGTGTTATCTAACTCTACACTTGTCACCGTGTTATCTAACTCTACACTTGTCACCGTTTTATCTAACTCTACACTTGTCACCGTGTTATCTAACTCTACACTTGTCACCGTGTTATCTAACTCTACACTTGTCACCGTTTTATCTACCTCTACACTTGTAACCGTGTTATCTAACTCTACACTTGTCACCGTTTTATCTAACTCTACACTTGTCACCGTTTTATCTACCTCTACACTGGTCACCGTGTTATCTACCTCTACACTTGTCACCGTTTTATCTAACTCTACACTTGTCACCGTGTTATCTAACTCTACACTTGTCACCGTGTTATCTAACTCTACACTTGTCACCGTGTTATCTAACTCTACACTTGTCACCGTGTTATCTAACTCTACACTTGTCACCGTTTTATCTAACTCTACACTTGTCACCGTGTTATCTAACTCTACACTTGTCACCGTGTTATCTAACTCTACACTTGTCACCGTTTTATCTACCTCTACACTTGTCACCGTGTTATCTAACTCTACACTTGTCACCGTGTTATCTACCTCTACACTTGTCACCGTGTTATCTACCTCTACACTGGTCACCGTGTTATCTACCTCTACACTTGTCACCGTGTTATCTACCTCTACACTTGTCACCGTGTTATCTAACTCTACACTTGTCACCGTGTTATCTAACTCTACACTTGTCACCGTTTTATCTACCTCTACACTTGTAACCGTGTTATCTAACTCTACACTTGTCACCGTTTTATCTACCTCTACACTGGTCACCGTCTTATCTAACTCTACACTTGTCACCGTTTTATCTACCTCTACACTGGTCACCGTGTTATCTACCTCTACACTTGTCACCGTTTTAACTAACTCTACACTTGTCACCGTGTTATCTAACTCTACACTTGTCACCGTGTTATCTAACTCTACACTTGTCACCGTGTTATCTAACTCTACACTTGTCACCGTTTTATCTAACTCTACACTTGTCACCGTGTTATCTAACTCTACACTTGTCACCGTGTTATCTAACTCTACACTTGTCACCGTTTTATCTACCTCTACACTTGTCACCGTGTTATCTAACTCTACACTTGTCACCGTGTTATCTAACTCTACACTTGTCACCGTGTTATCTACCTCTACACTGGTCACCGTGTTATCTACCTCTACACTTGTCACCGTGTTATCTACCTCTACACTTGTCACCGTGTTATCTAACTCTACACTTGTCACCGTTTTATCTACCTCTACACTTGTCACCGTGTTATCTAACTCTACACTTGTCACCGTGTTATCTAACTCTACACTTGTCACCGTTTTATCTAACTCTACACTTGTCACCGTGTTATCTAACTCTACACTTGTCACCGTGTTATCTAACTCTACACTTGTCACCGTTTTATCTACCTCTACACTTGTCACCGGTGTTATCTAACTCTACACTTGTCACCGTGTTATCTACCTCTACACTTGTCACCGTGTTATCTAACTCTACACTTGTCACCGTGTTATCTAACTCTACACTTGTCACCGTTTTATCTACCTCTACACTTGTAACCGTGTTATCTAACTCTACACTTGTCACCGTTTTATCTACCTCTACACTGGTCACCGTGCTATCTAACTCTACACTTGTCACCGTTTTATCTACCTCTACACTGGTCACCGTGTTATCTACCTCTACACTTGTCACCGTTTTAACTAACTCTACACTTGTCACCGTGTTATCTAACTCTACACTTGTCACCGTGTTATCTAACTCTACACTTGTCACCGTGTTATCTAACTCTACACTTGTCACCGTTTTATCTAACTCTACACTTGTCACCGTGTTATCTAACTCTACACTTGTCACCGTGTTATCTATCTCTACACTTGTCCACCGTTGTATCTACCTCTACACTTGTCACCGTGTTATCTAACTCTACACTTGTCACCGTGTTATCTAACTCTACACTTGTCACCGTGTTATCTACCTCTACACTGGTCACCGTTGTTATTACCCTCTACACTTGTCACCGTGTTATCTACCTCTACACTTGTCACCGTGTTATCTACCTCTACACTTGTCACCGTGTTATCTACCTCTACACTGGTCACCGTGTTATCTACCTCTACACTTGTCACCGTGTTATCTACCTCTACACTTGTCACCGTGTTATCTACCTCTACACTTGTCACCGTGTTATCTACCTCTACACTTGTCACGTGTTATCTACCTCTACACTGGTCACCGTGTTATCTACCTCTACACTTGTCACCGTTTTATCTACCTCTACACTTGTCACCGTGTTATCTAACTCTACACTTGTCACCGTGTTATCTAACTCTACACTTGTCACCGTGTTATCTAACTCTACACTTGTCACCGTTTTATCTACCTCTACACTTGTCACCGTGTTATCTAACTCTACACTTGTCACCGTGTTATCTAACTCTACACTTGTCACCGTGTTATCTAACTCTACACTTGTCACGCTGTTATCTACCTCTACACTTGTCACCGTGTTATCTAACTCTACACTTGTCACCGTGTTATCTACCTCTACACTTGTCACCGTGTTATCTACCTCTACACTTGTCACCGTGTTATCTACCTCTACACTTGTCACCGTGTTATCTACCTCTAAACTTGTCACCGTGTTATCTAACTCTACACTTGTCACCGTGTTATCTACCTCTACACTGGTCACCGTGTTATCTACCTCTACACTTGTCACCCGTGTTATCTAACTCTACACTTGTCACCGTGTTATCTAACTCACACTTGTCACCGTGTTATCTAACTCTACACTTGTCACCGTTTTAATCTACCTCTACACTGGTCACCGTGTTATCTACCTCTACACTTGTCACCGTGTTATCTAACTCTACACTTGTCACCGTGTTATCTAACTCTACACTTGTCACCGTTTTATCTACCTCTACACTTGTAACCGTTTTATCTAACTCTACACTTGTCACCGTTTTATCTACCTCTACACTGGTCACCGTGTTATCTAACTCTACACTTGTCACCGTTTTATCTACCTCTACACTGGTCACCGTGTTATCTACCTCTACACTTGTCTACCGTGTTATCTAACTCTACACTTGTCACCGTGTTATCTACCTCTACACTGGTCACCGGTGTTATCTACCTCTACACTTGTCACGTGTTATCTACCGCTACACTTGTCACCGTGTTATCTAACTCTACACTTGTCACCGTGTTATCTAACTCTACACTTGTCACCGTTTTATCTACCTCTACACTGGTCACCGGTGTTATCTACCTCTACACTTGGTCACGTGTTATCTAACTCTACACTGTGTCACCGTGTTATCTAACTCTACACTTGTCACCGTGTTTTCTACCTCTACACTTGTCACCGTGTTATCTACCTCTACACTGGTCAACGTGTTATCTACCTCTACACTTGTCACCGTGTTATCTACCTCTACACTTGTCAGCGTGTTATCTACCTCTACACTTGGTCACCGTGTTATCGAACTCGACACTTGTCACCGTGTTATCTACCTCTACACTTGTCACCGTTTTATCTACCGTCTACACTGGTCACCGTGTTATCTACCTCTACACTTGTCACCGTGTTATCTACCTCTACACTGGTCACCGTGTTATCTACCTCTACACTTGTCACCGTGTTATCTAACTCTACACTTGTCACCGTGTTATCTACCTCTACACTGGTCACCGTGTTATCTACCTCTACACTTGTCACGTGTTATCTACTCTACACTGTCACCGTGTTATCTAACTCTACACTTGTCACCGTGTTATCTAACTCTACACTTGTCACCGTTTTATCTACCTCTACACTGGTCACCGTGTTATCTACCTCTACACTTGTCACCGTGTTATCTAACTCTACACTTGTCACCGTGTATCTAACTCTACACTTGTCACCGAGTTTTCTACCTCTACACTTGTCACCGTGTTTTCTACCCTATACTTGTCACCGTTTTATCTAACTCTACACTTGTCACCGTTTTATCTAACTCTACACTTGTCACCGTGTTATCTAACTCTACACTTGTCACCGTGTTATCTAACTCTACACTTGTCACCGTGTTTTCTACCTCTACACTTGTCACCGTGTTATCTACCGCTACACTTGTCACCGTGTTATCTACCTCTACACTTGTCACCGTGTTATCTAACTCTACACTTGTCACCGTGTTATCTACCTCTACACTGGTCACCGTGTTATCTACCTCTACACTTGTCACCGTGTTATCTAACTCTACACTTGTCACCGTTTTATCTACCTCTACACTGGTCACCGTTTAATCTACCTCTACACTTGTCACCGTGTTATCTACCTCTACACTTGTCACCGTGTTATCTAACTCTACACTTGTCACCGTGTTATCTAACTCTACACTTGTCACCGTGTTTTCTACCTCTACACTTGTCACCGTGTTATCTACCTCTACACTTGTCACCGTGTTATCTACCTCTACACTTGTCACCGTGTTATCTAACTCTACACTTGTCACCGTGTTATCTACCTCTACACTTGTCACCGTGTTATCTACCTCTACACTTGTCACCGTGTTATCTAACTCTACACTTGTCACCGTGTTATCTACCTCTACACTTGTCACCGTGTTATCTAACTCTACACTTGTCACCGTGTTATCTACCTCTACACTTGTCACCGTGTTATCTACCTCTACACTGGTCACCGTTTTATCTACCTCTACACTTGTCACCGTGTTATCTACCTCTACACTGGTCACCGTGTTATCTACCTCTACACTTGTCACCGTGTTATCTACCTCTACACTTGTCACCGTGTTATCTACCTCTACACTTGTCACCGTTTTATCTACCTCTACACTGGTCACCGTGTTATCTACCTCTACACTTGTCACCGTGTTATCTACCTCTACACTTGTCACCGTGTTATCTAACTCTACACTTGTCACCGTGTTATCTACCTCTATTCTTGTCACCGTTTTATCTACCTCTACACTTGTCACCGTGTTATCTAACTCTACACTTGTCACCGTGTTTTCTACCTCTACACTTGTCACCGTGTTTTCTACCTCTATACTTGTCACCGTTTTATCTAACTCTACACTTGTCACCGTTTTATCTAACTCTACACTTGTCACCGTGTTATCTAACTCTACACTTGTCACCGTTTTATCTAACTCTACACTTGTCACCGTTTTATCTACCTCTACACTTGTCACCGTTTTATCTAACTCTACACTTGTCACCGTGTTATCTAACTCTACACTTGTCACCGTGTTATCTACCTCTATACTTGTCACCGTTTTATCTACCTCTACACTTGTCACCGTGTTATCTAACTCTACACTTGTCACCGTGTTATCTACCTCTACACTTGTCACCGTTTTATCTACCTCTACACTTGTCACCGTGTTATCTACCTCTACACTTGTCACCGTTTTATCTACCTCTATACTTGTCACCGTGTTATCTAACTCTACACTTGTCACCGTGTTATCTACCTCTACACTTGTCACCGTTTTATCTACCTCTACACTTGTCACCGTGTTATCTAACTCTACACTTGTCACCGTGTTATCTACCTCTATACTTGTCACCGTTTTATCTACCTCTACACTTGTCACCGTGTTATCTAACTCTACACTTGTCACCGTGTTATCTACCTCTACACTTGTCACCGTTTTATCTAACTCTACACTTGTCACCGTGTTATCTACCTCTACACTTGTCACCGTGTTATCTAACTCTACACTTGTCACCGTTTTATCTAACTCTACACTTGTCACCGTGTTATCTAACTCTACACTTGTCACCGTGTTATCTAACTCTACACTTGTCACCGTGTTATCTACCTCTACACTTGTCACCGTTTTATCTAACTCTAAACTTGTCACCGTGTTATCTAACTCTACACTTGTCACCGTGTTATCTACCTCTACACTTGTCACCGTTTTATCTAACTCTACACTTGTCACCGTGTTATCTACCTCTATACTTGTCACCGTGTTATCTAACTCTACACTTGTCACCGTGTTATCTACCTCTACACTTGTCACCGTGTTATCTAACTCTACACTTTTCACCGTGTTATCTAACTCTACACTTGTCACCGTGTTATCTAACTCTACACTTGTCACCGTGTTATCTAACTCTACACTTGTCACCGTGTTATCTAACTCTACACTTGTCACCGTGTTATCTAACTCTACACTTGTCACCGTTTTATCTACTTCTACACTTGTCACCGTATTATCTACCTCTACACTTGTCACCGTGTTATCTAACTCTGCACTTGTAACCGTGTTATCTAACTCTACACTGGTCACCGTGTTATCTAACTCTACACTTGTCACCGTTTTATCTAACTCTACACTTGTCACCGTGTTATCTACCTCTACACTTGTCACCGTTTTATCTACCTCTACACTTGTCACCGTGTTATCTAACTCTACACTGGTCACCGTGTTATCTAACTCTACACTTGTCACCGTGTTATCTAACTCTACACTTGTCACCTACACTTGTCACCGTGTTATCTAACTCTACACTTGTCACCGTTTTATCTACCTCTACACTTGTCACCGTTTTATCTAACTCTACACTTGTCACCGTGTTATCTAACTCTACACTTGTCACCGTGTTATCTACCTCTATACTTGTCACCGTGTTATCTACCTCTATACTTGTCACCGTTTTATCTAACTCTACACTTGTCACCGTGTTATCTAACTCTACACTTGTCACCGTGTTATCTAACTCTACACTTGTCACCGTGTTATCTACCTCTATACTTGTCACCGTTTTATCTAACTCTACACTTGTCACCGTGTTATCTAACTCTACACTTGTCACCGTGTTATCTAACTCTACACTTGTCACCGTATTATCTAACTCTACACTTGTCACCGTGTTATCTACCTCTATACTTGTCACCGTTTTATCTAACTCTACACTTGTCACCGTTTTATCTAACTCTACACTTGTCACCGTGTTATCTAACTCTACACTTGTCACCGTGTTATCTAACTCTACACTTGTCACCGTTTTATCTAACTCTACACTTGTCACCGTGTTATCTAACTCTACACTTGTCACCGTGTTATCTAACTCTACACTTGTCACCGTATTATCTAACTCTACACTTGTCACCGTGTTATCGAACTCTACACTTGTCACCGTTTTATCTACCTCTACACTTGTCACCGTGTTATCTACCTCTACACTTGTCACCGTGTTATCTAACTCTACACTTGTCACCGTGTTATCTACCTCTACACTTGTCACCGTGTTATCTAACTCTACACTTGTCACCGTGTTATCTACCTCTACACTTGTCACCGTGTTATCTACCTCTACACTGGTCACCGTTTTATCTACCTCTACACTTGTCACCGTGTTATCTACCTCTACACTGGTCACCGTGTTATCTACCTCTACACTTGTCACCGTGTTATCTACCTCTACACTTGTCACCGTGTTATCTAACTCTGCACTTGTAACCGTTTTATCTACCTCTACACTTGTCACCGTGTTATCTAACTCTACACTTGTCACCGTGTTATCTACCTCTATACTTGTCACCGTTTTATCTAACTCTACACTTGTCACCGTTTTATCTAACTCTACACTTGTCACCGTGTTATCTAACTCTACACTTGTCACCGTTTTATCTAACTCTACACTTGTCACCGTGTTATCTACCTCTACACTGGTCACCGTGTTATCTAACTCTACACTTGTCACCGTGTTATCTAACTCTACACTTGTCACCGTGTTATCTACCTCTATACTTGTCACCGTTTTATCTAACTCTACACTTGTCACCGTTTTATCTAACTCTACACTTGTCACCGTGTTATTTAACTCTACACTTGTCACCGTTTTATCTACCTCTACACTTGTCACCGTGTTATCTACCTCTACACTTGTCACCGTGTTATCTACCTCTACACTTGTCACCGTTTTATCTAACTCTACACTTGTCACCGTGTTATCTAACTCTACACTTGTCACCGTTTTATCTACCTCTACACTTGTCACCGTGTTATCTACCTCTACACTTGTCACCGTGTTATCTAACTCTACACTTGTCACCGTTTTATCTAACTCTACACTTGTCACCGTGTTATCTAACTCTACAATTGTCACCGTGTTATCTACCTCTACACTTGTCACCGTGTTATCTACCTCTACACTTGTCACCGTGTTATCTAACTCTACACTTGTCACCGTGTTATCTACCTCTACACTGGTCACCGTGTTATCTAACTCTACACTTGTCACCGTGTTATCTACCTCTACACTTGTCACCGTTTTATCTAACTCTACACTTGTCACCGTGTTATCTACCTCTACACTTGTCACCGTGTTATCTACCTTTACACTTGTCACCGTTTTATCTAACTCTACACTTGTCACCGTGTTATCTACCTCTACACTGGTCACCGTGTTATCTACCTCTACACTTGTCACCGTGTTATCTACCTCTACACTTGTCACCGTGTTATCTACCTCTACACTGGTCACCGTGTTATCTACCTCTACACTTGTCACCGTGTTATCTACCTCTACACTTGTCACCGTGTTATCTACCTCTACACTTGTCACCGTTTTATCTAACTCTACACTTGTCACCGTGTTATCTACCTCTACACTTGTCACCGTGTTATCTAACTCTACACTTGTCACCGTTTTATCTAACTCTACACTTGTCACCGTTTTATCTAACTCTACACTTGTCACCGTGTTATCTACCTCTATACTTGTCACCGTGTTATCTAACTCTACACTTGTCACCGTGTTATCTACCTCTATACTTGTCACCGTGTTATCTAACTCTACACTTGTCACCGTGTTATCTACCTCTATACTTGTCACCGTTTTATCTAACTCTACACTTGTCACCGTGTTATCTAACTCTACACTTGTCACCGTTTTATCTAACTCTACACTTGTCACCGTGTTATCTACCTCTACACTTGTCACCGTGTTATCTAACTCTACACTTGTCACCGTGTTATCTAACTCTACACTTGTCACCGTTTTATCTAACTCTACACTTGTCACCGTGTTATCTACCTCTATACTTGTCACCGTGTTATCTAACTCTACACTTGTCACCGTGTTATCTACCTCTATACTTGTCACCGTTTTATCTAACTCTACACTTGTCACCGTGTTATCTACCTCTACACTTGTCACCGTGTTATCTAACTCTACACTTGTCACCGTGTTATCTAACTCTACACTTGTCACCGTTTTATCTAACTCTACACTTGTCACCGTGTTATCTACCTCTATACTTGTCACCGTGTTATCTAACTCTACACTTGTCACCGTGTTATCTACCTCTATACTTGTCACCGTTTTATCTAACTCTACACTTGTCACCGTGTTATCTACCTCTACACTTGTCACCGTTTTATCTAACTCTACACTTGTCACCGTTTTATCTAACTCTACACTTGTCACCGTGTTATCTACCTCTACACTTGTCACCGTTTTATCTAACTCTACACTTGTCACCGTGTTATCTAACTCTACACTTGTCACCGTTTTATCTAACTCTACACTTGTCACCGTGTTATCTAACTCTGCACTTGTAACCGTTTTATCTACCTCTACACTTGTCACCGTGTTATCTAACTCTACACTTGTCACCGTTTTATCTAACTCTACACTTGTCACCGTGTTATCTACCTCTACACTTGTCACCGTGTTATCTAACTCTACACTTGTCACCGTTTTATCTAACTCTACACTTGTCACCGTGTTATCTAACTCTACACTTGTCACCGTTTTATCTAACTCTACACTTGTCACCGTTTTATCTACCTCTACACTTGTCACCGTTTTATCTAACTCTACACTTGTCTCCGTGTTATCTAACTCTACACTTGTCACCGTGTTATCTAACTCTACACTTGTCACCGTTTTATCTAACTCTACACTTGTCACCGTGTTATCTAACTACGCTTGTCACCGTTTTATCTAACTCTACACTTGCCACCGTGTTATCTAACTCTTCACTTGTCACCGTTTTATCTAACTCTACACTTGTCACTGTTTTATCTGCATCACATAACATGTTCTCGTCATGTCTTTAATAAAAGTTTGAAGATACCAAAGGGGTCATCAGAAGCCATAAATCGAAGAAGGACAGACAATATATAACAATGGCCAAAAGAAAAGGGACAAAATGAAATGCTAAAATACTGCTCACTAAGTTACAAGAATCTCTGAATTGTACCACCATAAATGACACTTAAAGAACTTAGTGTACTGTCTATGGATTGAAGGAGCAATCATTTTAGTGGGGGTATTTTCCCCAACAGCAGATAATTTTGTTAAGCTTTATCCCAGATTTTTTTTTCAGAAAGTAAATTTACAGATTATTTTTTCCGGTCAATATTAGAACATATTGTTCGAAAAATTTCATGAACAAAAAATATGAAACGGCTTCTGATGTCTCCCTTGTATCCAATGAAGGCAAGTCAATATACCTACAATTTAACTCAAATTAAGTGTTCGTTGGATTTGTTTTTGATGATACATCAGAATAGCTTATGAAAGATTCAACCTCTAATTCTGAATGAATTAATTAGATGGATATAACTACATTATTTTTGTCTAATCTCAACAGTCGTTTATATATGTATATTTTCAAGACCCAACACATTGCGTTTCTGCAGTACAAAATATATCCTCATTAGTAATTGCATTGACAAAGCGCCGGGTACGATATCAACGAGCACAGGTTACAATAAAATGGTGGAAAACACAACAGAACTGAAACGGTACTGATGTACAAAAAACATGATTTATGTTATTTAATTTCATGATGTCATGAAAAGTGTTTTTGTTCAGACAGATTGAAGAACATGTGGTGAAAGTCCATTTAGATAAGTACATCGAAGCTGAAAAGTTTATTCTGAAACAGTAAACTTGTACAATTTCAGTTGTTGTTTTCCACCATATACCATGCGCGTTTCAAAACCGTAACCGGCTCGTTGGCACTGTATTCGTTGTATTGGGAATCGTACCCGATACGTTTTCAATGACCATGGTGATTGAATGTATATGGCTAAATGAAATTTCGGTCTTTACCCAATGTCTCTCTAGATTGTTATTTATTGTGGGAGAGAAACAGTATTTGTTGTTTTTATGCGTTTGTTGAAATGTATTCGTAAAATCTTGTTTATATTTCTGTTTGCAAACTGATATTTAGTAAAACATGCTATAGATAAAAAATGTAGGTGTTTGATGTGGAGTGTCTTTAGCACGAATTAGACACCTCTCACTTTCTAATGCCGACCGTATATTAGTATTTATTTCTCTCTCTTTGTATCCCCTGTATCTAGGATGCTGTTTAACTCTAAGAATGATTTATGTGAGTTTTCCAGTGTTGTTATTGTTTATACATGTAATGTGTATTGTTGTGTCGCCATTGACAACACCAGCGAATATTGCAAGGTCATATCTTTTATACATCAATAATCTGTGCTACGATTTGAACCGCGTAAAAATAATGTTCGCTCCGTATTTACTTTATTTTGTGTAGGAGATTCATGTGTTGTATTTGTTATTTGTAACTGGTGTCCAACACAATTTCCATATCAGATTGTGTCGGTTAATAATATCACGACGTCGATGACCAACAGAGGTGTATTACGCTGGTTCCGCCTACGTGGGTTATCAACACGTGTAATTGTCTTCTATGATGAAAAGCTAGAAGAATGAATACGTCATTTTAAAAACGAAATAGGAAATGGCGTTGACTTTCACGCATTTATTTTCTAAAATTATATCATATAATTTGGGACAATTTACGGAATAAATGGGCTCTTCCATCCTATTGAATAAGAGATTTTAATATTATCATTCATGTGTGAAATTTAACGATTTTACCCTCGTTCCACTACGACCTACAAGAAAAAAGGGCAGAGTTTCTTATATTCGTGAAAGATATCCCGGTATCTCTTATAGCGCCTTATTAAAACCCTATTAATCTACCAACAGTAAAATACTATCATGTTTACATGTATGTGCATTTTCCAGCTTATATCATTTAATATCTATCATTTTTAGATTATATGTACACAACTCAAATATTTTTTCCATATTGTTTATCACTTTATCTCAAGTGACATAATTTCTTTCTTGAACTATTTAATTCGTCTACGTGTACTCGATTCAATATTATGTGATAAAGTTTGTCAGTGACTTGTGACAGGTCGGTGGTTTTTTCCAGATACTCCAGTTTCCTCCACCAGTAAAACTGACCGCCACGATATAACTCAAATATTGTAGAAAGTGGCGTTAAACACCCCACCACACCCCCACCCACCCCCTTCTGCGTATGTAGGTAATTTTTAAGAAATAGAATTTTCTATCTTATCGACTAAATCATTCCGATTTTAAAGTAAATACCCAAGAGAGTCTCATACACTAAAACAGGAGCTCATCATTTGGGAATTATAGAAATTTAGGAATGCTAAATAATATTACATCACATATTCAATTTAGTCTCGTCAGATAAATTTCCATTGAACTTCAGAATCTCCCAAACAAACAAAATATATTAAGTAATATATGCCCAAGGGGGTCACACATAGTAAAATTGGGTACTAGGTGCAGCTGCACTTTGTAAAACATTCATATTCCATGATATATTCCACCAGCATGAAAATCATACCCATTCATGTATTCACAATATGAAAATCATAGCCATTCATATATCCACAATATGAAAATCATACACATTCATATATCCACAGTATAAAAACCATATCCATTCATGTATCCACGGTATGAAAATCATAGCCATTCATATATTCACAATATGAAAGTCATACCCATTCATATATCCACAATATTAAAACCATATCTATTCATGTATCCACAGTATGAAAATCACATCACAATCATGTATCCTCAGAATGAAAACTATACCCATTCATATATCCACAGTATGAAAATCATACCCCTTCATATATCCATAATACGAAAATCACACCCATTCATATATCCATAGTATGAAAATCACACCCATTCATATATACACAATACGAACATCATACCCATTCATAATGATATATCCACAGTATGAAAACCATATCCATTCATGTATCCATAGTATGAAAATCACACCCATTCATATATCCACAGTATGAAAATCACACCTATTCATATATCCATAGTATGAAAATCAGACCCATTCATATGATATCCATAGTATGAAAATCACACCCATTCATATACCCACAGTACGAAAATCATACCCATTCATATATCCACAGTACGAAAATCACACACATTCATATATCCACAGTACGAAAATCACACACATTCATATATCGACAGTACGAAAATCATACCCATTCATATATCCACAGTACGAAAATCATACCCATTCATATATCCACAGTACGAAAATCACACCCATTCATATATCCACAGTATTAAAATCACACCCATTCATATATCCACAGTATGAAAATCACACATATTCATATATCCATAGTATGAAAATCAGACCCATTCATATATGATATCCATAGTATGAAAATTACACCCATTCATATATCCACAACACGATAATCACACCCATTCATATATCCACAGCACGATAATCACACCCATTCATATATCCACAGTACGAAAATCATACCCATTCATATATCCATAGTATGAAAATCACACCCATTCATATACCCACAGTACGAAAATCACACCCATTCATATATCCAGAGTACGAAAATCACACACATTCATATATCCACAGTACGAAAATCACACACATTCATATATCCACAGTACGAAAATCACACCCATTCATATATCCACAGTACGAAAATCACACACATTCATATATCCACAATACGAAAATCATACCCATTCATATATCCATAGTATGAAAATCATACCCATTCATATATCCACAGTATGAAAACTATACCCATTCTTGTATCCACAGTACGAAAATCATACCCATTCATATATCCACAGTACGAAAATCACACCCATTCATATATCCACAGTACGAAAATCACACACCTTCATATATCCACAATACGAAAATCATACCCATTCATATATCCATAGTATGAAAATCATACCCATTCATATATCCACAGTATGAAAACTATACCCATTCTTGTATCCACAGTACGAAAATCATACCCATTCATATATCCACAGTATGAAAATCATACCCATTCATATATCCACAGTATGAAAACTATACCCATTCTTGTATCCACAGTACGAAAATCACACCCATTCATATATCCACAGTACGAAAATCACACACATTCATATATCCACAATACGAAAATCATACCCATTCATATATCCATAGTATGAAAATCATACCCATTCATATATCCACAGTATGAAAACTATACCCATTCTTGTATCCACAGTACGAAAATCATACCCATTCATATATCCACAGTACGAAAATCACACCCATTCATATATCCACAGTACGAAAATCACACACATTCATATATCCACAATACGAAAATCATACCCATTCATATATCCATGGTATGAAAATCATACCCATTCATATATCCACAGTATGAAAACTATACCCATTCTTGTATCCACAGTACAAAAATCATACCCATTCATATATCCACAGTATGAAAATCATACCCATTCATATATCCACAGTATGAAAACTATACCCATTCTTGTATCCACAGTACGAAAATCACACCCATTCATATATCCACAGTACGAAAATCACACACATTCATATATCCACAATACGAAAATCATACCCATTCATATATCCATAGTATGAAAATCATACCCATTCATATATCCACAGTATGAAAACTATACCCATTCTTGTATCCACAGTACGAAAATCATACCCATTCATATATCCACAGTATGAAAATCATACCCATTCATATATCCACAGTATGAAAACTATACCCATTCTTGTATCCACAGTACGAAAATCACACCCATTCATATATCCACAGTACGAAAATCACACACATTCATATATCCACAATACGAAAATCATACCCATTCATATATCCATAGTATGAAAATCATACCCATTCATATATCCACAGTATGAAAACTATACCCATTCTTGTATCCACAGTACGAAAATCATACCCATTCATATATCCACAGTACGAAAATCATACCCATTCATATATCCACAGTATGAAAACCATACCCATTTAATAAAAGAACCGCCTAGCGCATAAATGCGCGACGTATCCCCCCACACTTGCATAATATTTAGTTTAATATATTTATAGAAAGCAGCCTTGCAGTCTTAATGTATAACATACTTTATTGAAGGATGGAGTATATTGCAGCATGATCTGAATAATATACAGGAAGTACTCCACTTTGAACACTGTGTAAACCTATGATGTAAATATAGATTTTCCCCCAAAACCCTTGCTTCAAATATTTCCATATAAAAACCCATCCAAGATAATGATAATTACAAGCCACATGCAAATAATTATTCAAATCTATCCATGTTTACTGAAGTTATCGCGTAAACAAGACACAATTCTCAAAATCGGTGATTTTTCAACCAAAAACTAAGATTTTCCCCCAAAACCCTTGCTTCAAATATTTCCATGTTAGAACCCATCCAAGATAATGATAATTACAAGCCACATGCAAAAAATTATTAAAATCTATCCATGTTCACTAAAGTTATGCGTAAACAAGACACAATTCTCAATATTGGTGATTTTTCAGCCAAAAACTAAGATTTTCCCCCAAAACCCTTGCTTCAAATATTTCCATGTTAGAACCCATCCATGATAATGATAATTACAAGCCACATGCAAAAAATTATTCAAATCTATCCATGTTCACTAAAGTTATGCGTAAACAAGACACAATTCTCAATATTGGTGATTTTTCAGCCAAAAACTAAGATTTTCCCTCAAAACCCTTGTTCAAATATTTCCATGTTAGAACCCATCCAAAATTAGTTTTTGCCACTTTCAGTCGATTTTATCTCGGATGCCGTAAAAGATTAAGAAAATATGTCCATATACTACCAATAGCTCACAACACAATCAATTCAAGTAAACATACATAAAGATCAAATGATATTTAAAAATTCTATATATTTAAAAAAAAAAAAAGAGACCGAAATTTGGAAATTTGGAAAATAAACACAAATCGAAATAAAATACCAAATTTTTAATGGACAATCAACAACCTCAAAGATGATCATTTTGCAAAAAAAACCCATTAAAATTGGATGAAAGCAAAAACTTTTAATTTTTGAAATTGCCACTTTTCGGTCCCTTTCGGTCAAGCTTATCTCAGACACCGTAATATATTTATAATCCGTCGACATATTTAAAATTGGATGATATCCACTGTATTTTTTTTTAGTTTAAGGGTAGATTTTTAAAACTTCCGTAAAGCAAAATTGGCCTAGCAACCATCTTGAATTTACAAATAAAACGCAGTTCTATTTATTTTCAATAAAAATATCTTTATCATTTCATTTTCATTTCTTTTTCTTTTATTTAACTAGTTCGTGTCCATATTCATACAATCTTATGTTAACAGCAATTTACATGTGTCGACCCTATCTTATGGATAAGAGTACATAGGGTCGACGCATGTACATTTTAAGTTGCTGTTAACATACGATTGTAAGAATATCTGTAATAAAGAAATTTTTATTGAAAATAAATATGCAAACCGAAAGTTAAAAATGGGGGTGGTATTTCCGTTCCACGAGCTCCTATGCATAAGTTTGGTCCAGTGGTTTGTGAGAAAAGAATGGCAATGTAAACGTTGGCAATATAATCATTTGAATGTTTAAAACAATTAAAAACAAGAAGATCTTGCGTGTAAAATTGGATATTTTCTCATGTTCATTTAGTTTAAACATATTTTATTGTCCAAAAACATGACAATAGGATCAGATATAAGTTTTTCAACTTAGAACATCTTCTCCTTTATATAAACAATATACAAATACAGTTGAACATAAATACACAAAAGCTACAGTCTTTCTTAATAATTAGAAGAAAAAAAAAAACAACAAAATACAACAACATGAAATGTACGAGTGCAACACAATTTGAAATTTACCCAATGACAAATCGAACAGACCTTTACAATAAATGGACTAGTTTATAGAACACACCTAGAATGAAGAAAATCCATAATTGTTATACAATGTAGTGGGATTATTAATTCGGTAAAGGTAGGATCTTTTAAAATTTAGTTTCAAAATATATAACAATATCATTATTTATTCAGTAAGAATTTTAACATAAAGTGCTTACACGTGTGTATTGCAACATTTACTAATTCACACCAGGTCAGCCACAAACCAATTGTCACCTGATTACATTCACGATAATCAGCGGAAAGAAAAGCGACATGTGTCCTTAATATCTGTCTGTACAGTAATGAATACATGCCTATTTGTGTCAATATTATAAATTTGACTTCCAAACATCAAGGTGTTTAAGTCAATGTGTACATTTGCATCTAATAAAGAACGGTACAAAATATTTCTTTGTACATCAAACCTCTTGCAGTACAATAAAAAATGTTCAGCATTCTCTGTGGAATATCCACAAGAACAAGATGGGCTATGAATCAAATTAGCATGAAATAGATCATTATGTAACGCACTACAATTATTCCTTATTCTAGTATGCAGTATATTTAAATATCTGTTGTCAATATTATAATAGGAGGGGGGTTTAGCATTTTTATAGTAGTGTTGTTTCAATGGGATCAAGTCATTATTCCGACAGCCCATTTCTCCGACAGCACATTACTCCGACAGCCCATTTCTCCGACAACCCATTATTCCGACAGCCCATTACTCCGACAATGACAAATATCTACATTAATTTTGTGATATTTTTAAAAACCTGGCCCTGGCGCCATAAAACATGAGAATTTGCTTAAATATGAGAAAATTCTCAACTGCCATGGTAACGTAGAAATGCTAACATATAATTGGCTGAGAATGAAAATTTCCATTAATCCAACAATGCACATTGTCAAATAGAAATACAACAAATGCCACATACCCTCGGGTAAACGTTTTGGGTACTGCGCAATGGCGACAATCTGGATACAAAATGAGGATATGACATACTAAGGGCTCATTTATACTTCCCTAACGACGGTCGCCGGACGATCAGCCGATGGACGCGCAACAGTCGCAGGAATAAATTCAAATATTTAAATGACCATTACACAATGTGTTTTCTACAGCATTTCTACACAAATTCCTATACATTTTAATAATAAACAACAGAAGGTGCAAATCGCGAGACAATCGTCCACAACTTCTACAGTGCAAAGTAATATGTAGAATAAAATAAGATAAGAAAAGAAGAATTACATTTGAAATATACCAAACAAAGTTACTCGGAGGTCACCCCTTGATCTGTAGTGTCAGTGGTCTTCAGATGACACGAAGTCGGTTTTAGCTCTCTTGCCAGCCATTTTTATTGTCTGTTCTTCGACCATTTGTCAGTCTGTTTGCCATTCATTGACAGGACTATGTGAGATTATTTCATTGTCATCCCTTGGCGTCCGTCATCTATTAACTTTTCACATTTTCATCTTCTTTTTGAGAACCACTGAACAGAATCTAGCCAAACTTTATAGATGTTCCCTATGAGGTCCAACACAAGAGGTTTCACATGTACTTGTCGTATTAAAAGTCATAAAAAATATTTCCGCCATGGGGCTTAAAAGATTCTAATTGGCATTCTCAAGGACAAGAAATTTGGTATATGATTGGTTGATTGATCTTTGGTGTTTTAACGCCACTTTCAACAATATTTCAGCTATATCATGGCGACCAGTTTTAGTGGTGGAGGAAGCCGGAGTACCCGGAGAGAACCACCGACCCTGGGCAAGCAACTGGTAAACTTTATCACTTGCGGCTGCGAGTCGAGTGCACCCTTTTTGTAATTTACAAAGCCGAGCACGAACCCACGTCGTATTGGTGATAGGCTTGTATGAGTTGTTAGATCCAACGACCTAACTCATTGAGCCACCCGGGCCCCTAATTTGGTATATGTGTTGCAATCTACATGATTAAGGTCTTTAAGTGGTGTTACTATTTGTATCATTTTTAATTTCAAAATGACCAAGCGAAGGTCAACGTTTACATTGAAACTCTATATGAAAGAACATTTTTATGGGTTTTTTTTTTTACAAAGTGGTGTTTTTTTATGCCATTTTGAATTTCCAAATGAGTTTTCATTGAAAATCTATTAAGGATGGTCACTCCTGAATTTGGTTTATATTAAGGATTTTATAAAACCTGCGGAAATTGATAAAATATTATTTCCTAAATAAAATTGTAAACAGAAACATATAGGTCCGTGTGCTTATTTCCGAGATATAAGACGTTAAAAATTTGATTGTAACATTGTCTTAATTTTAGTTACTGTAAATCCAAAATTTATTGCATGCATTTATTATTGCAAATCTTTTGACAGATGATGGTTATTTGATTTCTCTTATCATGATTGTTGTGATTGTTGCTCATTTTAAAACAGAATACAAATGTAACACTAGAAAATGTAGACACATGCAAGTTTTGATGATTGCAATGGTCATCTAGTATCATTTTTCACATTAATAAAACATCATAATAATTTCTGAATTTACAGCAATTTTACATTTTATTTTAAACATTCACTGTTTGTAAAAGAACCTAAAAAAATAAAAGAAAGTTCAGTGATAGAAAGGTTAAAGTCTTCACTCTGCAAATTATTATTTGCTTAACTTCTTTGGCAAATTCCTTAGATAGATTACAGTCAGGATAATGTGTCAAAGTTTAGTAACTAACAAACAGATGATAGTGCAGAGCTAGCTTAATGAAAGAAAATATCAATCATGTGGACATGATAGAGATGAAAACATCAGCTGAAAAGTTGCCTTCTTATAAGCTTTTAACTTTCTTTATTTGTTCTCTTATAATTTTAATGATGAGCTAATACCCTGCCACACACAGTGGTTGGTTGTTATGTGATGTCCTTCCATCTGTCTATATGTACATCTTTTCCCCAATTGTACATGTATTTAGCTTCTTGTCACAAAACTGAGATCAAGTACTATTTTTTGTGTGTTTATGGTTGTGAAGATTAGGCCATGAAATTATATAGCGTGAAATTGTGTGATTGTTATTGTTTTTAGCTGACCTGGCCCTGGGACAAAAGGTCATGTAAGCTTTTGTCTTCACTGGGTGTCTGTCATCTTCCGTCCGTTGTTGTTTGCTTTTCACATTTTAATCATTTCCTCTGAAACCACTGGGCCGATTTGAACCAAGATTTGCATGGATGGTGCATCAATGGTCTCCTTTCAGAATTGTATCTGACTACTCTAAAACTAGAAGGCAGAACACTGAATAGGTCACAAAAAATACAAGAGTATTGTTAAATAGAAAATGTTTTATAAAATAAAACTGCAGTGTAGGCTATTTGGAATTGGTGATTTAAGTGTCTGTGGTTATATTTTGGTTAAGTTAGCATTTAATCCCAGAAAAACAAGAAGAATTTTGTAGTTCTTAAGTAACAAAATTAATCTGAAGAGTTTTGAAAAATTTCCAGATGGTACATAAACATTTAAAAATCATTTAAATACAGCACCTTCTAGTACATGTAATTACTAAAGCTGCAGTGGGCCAGTTTACATTCAGGTGAGCAACATGAGCATCTAGTTCGAATATGATTATAAAATATGACAGGGTATCTTTTAGCATCTGTTTAAGAACTGCAGTTTTTTTTTCAGGAAAGTATCACAAAAGAAGACATACTGAAAGGAGATATACCAAGGACACCATTTCTTGTTTTCATTGTGCCTTTTGGTAAAACCATACATGATGCAGAAACCTTTTATGTTGTTGTTGAAGGTCAGGTGGTAATAAATGGAGTGGAAATTATAGAGGCATTATTTCTGACTTACAGCCAGTTTTACATTTTTAACATAGAATACTACCAGGACAATATAGCTTCTTGGCAATTTATACAGCATGTCATTGCAGAAAATAAAGGTGGCAAGGTGCTGAAAAAAGTTATCACTCTTACTCAAATTTATGTATGCATTGTATGTTTCTTTTTTTGAGGGGATGTCAGTCACTTGATATTCAAAATGATCCAACTATAAAAATTGCATTGTGTCCAAATGTACTTCTATTTTCCATATATTTTCCACATGCATGTATTCATTTTTGCAAGATAATTATAATACTTTAGAGCTTTGGTATTTTATTAGAAGTAAAGATGAGTGAATTGCAGAATTTGCCAGATTTAGCATTGGAACGAGTATTGTTATATGTTGGAGTTGAATCTTTATTGAGGAATGTTGTTCGAGTAAATAAATATATGTATAACTTCATACATAGTCATCCACATGTATTGCAACATTATTTTTTTCTAGGAGTAAATGAAGTACCAATTTCCCAGGATCCTGCTCAAATAGAAAAGATATTGAAACATGCTAGGATTGTTCATTGTTTTGAATTACCGTACATGACATGTACATTTGACAAAAGCACTGAATTTATGGACCATTGTATGAACAAATATTTTGTTCAGTCTGCTATATATAATAATAATCTAGAATGGTTAGATCTTTCAGGTACACAGATTTCAAAGTTATCATTTTTGAAACATTTATATAATTTGGATACTTTGGTTCTTGATTCTTGTCAAAAAATTGATGTCAAAGAATTTGAAAATCTAAAATTCTGTAATCAGTTAAGTAACTTAAATGCTGGATTTACAAACTTGGATGGAGAAACATTGGTCAAGGTTATTAAACCTCCAATTGTTCACATTGATATTTCTGGTATCATGCTAGATTTAGATCATGTAAAAGGCTTGTTGAAAGTCTGTCATTCAACTTTGTTAACTGTTCATTGTGGAATAAACAATTCTGTAAGCAAAGAACAATTTGAAGATGTAAATAGACAATATAGAGATGTCTGTTTTAGTTTTTCCCCACCTCGTTATGATTTTTATTGGTAAAACTGTAGTTGGTCAGACTTTGACGAAGAAGTTGGATAAAGTTGTATGTGTATTTCATTTATAATGTACTTCACTAGAAAGACTGTTTGATTCATTTTCTCATCCAACACCATATTTAAGTTAGAAAAAAATCCTAATTTTGCAGCCACTTAAGGCAGGTCAAGTTGAAAATTCCACTTTTGTAACCTCTGGTTAATGCCCCTTTATAAAGTACAAAAGGTTAAAATTTGAGGCTTCCTTTTGATTACTTGTATTTGGATCAACCATTTGATTGAAATTTGGATATGATGTAAGTTCTAGTTTGACAAATTTCACTTTTGTTGTTCCCCAATTATGGCTTACACTAAAAATTATGGTTTCCATTCAATAATTTGTGTCTGACTCAATCATTTTGTTTGTTATAATGAATCATGTGTTCAATTTCAAAGCACAACTTACATGTAGTAGCAGACAAACTTTCAAATTCTGCCATTTTAACTCATCACTGTAATACAAATGGGAGGTTTGGTGCAAGGTAAAACCAGGTTTAACCCACCATTTTCTTCAGGAAATACATGTGCAAAGTCAGGAATATGACAATTGTTTTCAAATTGTTCCGCTGGTTGATATGGTTAAGCTTCTCATCGGTTTTTGTAGACTTTCCCTCTTGAATACACCTTGGAGTACGGTACATTTGTTATAACCTTTATTAACTTATTTATAGCAGATGTTCAAGTGCCTCGGGGAGGTTTTGAAGGTAGGGTTATTAATATTTACATAAACATACAGTAAAAAGTAATTAAATTTTGAAGAAAAAGGGGGGGAAAATATGGTTTTGGTCAGATTTTAATATGGTGTTTATGGCTATAAAATCAAGGTCAAGGTTGATTTTGATAATTTTACCTTTTGTGGTTCAAGAGTTATGGTTCTTCATTATTTGAAAAACATAATTTTTTCCTTTTCTCTTCCATAAAGTAACCTTTAACCAAATCTTTTCAGATTTTAATATGGTGTTAATGGTTTTAAAATCAAGGTCAAGTTGATGTGATGATTTTACCCTTTGTGGTAAAAGAGTTGTGGTTCTTTTTTATTCGAAAAAATGTCATTGTTTTTCATTTTTAGTTCAATAACTTGAGTATCCTTTAACCAGGTCTTTTCAAATTTCAATATGGTGTTTATAGCTATAAAATCAAGAATTATGGTTCTTTAATATTTCCACAAAATATGGAAAACCCAGTTTGCTGTCTATAAGACAGCTTTTCCATTTGTTTGAATTTTAATTAGGTGTTGGATAAGGAAATTAGTTCAATGGTCTTAACAGTGATAAACACTATGTCATAAAGAATTATGACTACATATGAATGGTGCAAGTTATATTTTTTTCTGTTGTTAGCATATTTTTCTGAATATGAAACTTTCAAAAGAGTAATTATAGTTGATAGATATGTGTGTTTTAGCTAAACAATATTTTAAAGATATTAATTTGGAAAAACATTGTAAAACAATGAATAAATGAATGGTGATTGTAAAACTGTGAGAAAATGGTGACAAACTTGGAAAAATAAAATATTTGTGAAGCAATGAAGAAATGATTGATGACATTAACTTAGACATAGGTTGTTTGTAAAACAAGGAGTAAATGAATGGTGACAAATATAGAAAAACTTATAAAGTATGTGAGTCAATGAGTAAACGAATGGTGATTGTAAAACTATGAGTAAATAGTGACAAACATAGAAAAATATAATGTTTGTGAAGCAATGAAGAAATGATTGATGATATTAACTTAGACATAGGTTGTTGGTAAAACAAGGAGTAAATGAATGGTGACAAATATTGAAAAACTTATAAAGTATGTGAGTCAATGAGTAAACGAATGGTGATTGTAAAACTATGAGTAAATGAATGGAGACAAGGAGACAAACATAGAAAAAATTAAACAGGCTGGGCACAATGACTGAAAGGGCATATAATGGGTCATTTGGCAGATAATAGGTGAACAAATGACTTATAATTTTACAGTGCAAAATTTTCAATTTTTGGATTTCAAAGTTTCTTATTCAAAAGTGCATTTATTTACTAGTATGTGAAAATCAGCAACTTTTGTTTAGTAACTTTTTGTTTAACTTAACTGTTAAGGAGATCATAGCCTCAAAAATCGTTAGAGAGAAAGTTTCAAAACAAAAGTTGCTGCTTTTTACCTAGATAAATGCGCTTTTCAATAAAAACTTTGAAATCCAAAATTGAAAAAATGACACTGTAAATATATAGACTATTTGTCCAATAATATGCAAAATTACCTATTATATGCCGTTTCAGCCATTGTACCCAACCTGTTAAAATGTTTGTGAAGCAATGAGTAAATGAATGTTGATTGTAAAACAATTAATAAATGATAGATGGCATAAACCTTTGATGAAATGTTACACATACATGTATTCAGATACAACATTTTTGTATTGCTTCTGTACATAGAATATAAGATGCAACATGATGCTATAATATTGATTTATGCTAATCTGGCCCAAAGACTATTGGAGCCTTAATTTGTTTTTCCTTTTTATACAACCTTAAAAAATTGTGGTAGCTTATTGGTTAATGGGCTATTGTGGCCTTTGGCATCGATTTTGTCTGTAGACTCATTTCCATGCAAAAACTTTAGTTGTAGTTGGCAGATCCTTGTGAAATTTTATACAAGATAGGTTCCTTGGCACTAAAGGCAGATTGGTATTGATTTTGGGAGGTTGTGGGCCCTTCTGGTAATTAAAAGTGCATGGATATATTGTAGATGTGCACCATACATGTATATTTTCTTATTTTTCTTTTGTCATTTTTAACGGGTTTTTTTTATCTTGCCATTTAGTAGGTCAGTAGATGTTATATTGTTAATCTGCAATTCATCCTAGACTACTTTACAGAAACAAACCAAATTTGCAGAGATGCTTCTGTGGAGAGTAAAGTTGTGCACCTATTACAATTTTTGGTCACTTCTATTTTTGAGGTTTCTCAGAAGCAAAAACATAGGCGACGACGTGTCTTTTATGGAAGACTGATGTCAAAGTTTTTCTCCTTACAGAATGTAATAATTGATTTGTCCAATCAGAATTGAGGTAGCTGTCTGGGTTTTCTAACTATAAGGGGCCGAAGGGGCCAAACATCACACTTTTATATGGTACCTGAATTTTTTTCATCCAGTTTGAATGGGATTTTTTATTTGGTTCTTCTTGATGAGGGCTTTCAGTTGTATGTTTAACAGACTTTAAGTATCTCTTACAGTTTCAGAGTTTTCACACTATTACATACTACTTAGAATTTTTATTTTCCATCCAATTTGGTGGGATTTTTTAAATTTGGTTCCTCTTGACGACAGCTTTCAACATATACAGTTTTTGAACACATTAGGAAACAAATCAGGATCAAACACTGCAACTAATGAATAAGTTCACAAAAGCATGAAGATTGTTACTTTTTGGTAAAGTTTTTAAACATTAAGCATGTATCTTTGATTTACAGAGGGAATTACAGCTTTGGAGATAAGGGGGTCTAAAAGGAGCCATATTTATAACTGGAGATCCACCTTAAAATAAAAAATTGGGATGGGTTTAGGACCGCTAATGCCATTTCACCACTCCTCAGATCAAATCCGTTTTTATACCTTCTATTTTATTTTGCTGTAAGTCTTGAAGTTTCACTGTTCTTACAAGATACTATTGTAATAGAGTATGACCACATGACTTCTATGAAGGGACTTGATCATAACTTGATGTAATATTTATGTGATTGTACATGTATGCTACCGTATTTGTCCGATTAAGCACCCAGGGCGTTAAAAAAAAATTGAAAACAGGGGCACTTATTGAGATCAGCAAAATCCAGACTTTTTACCTGTCCGAAACTGTTTCCAATACAGAATTACCTTTAAAGTTGTGTTTCCGGTTTGAAAATCATGGCGAAGATAGCAAATATTGATGTCTTTCTGCAAAAAAAAAAGTGGTAATTTATGATGATCTTAGAGGGTGCTTATTCATGTTTTGTTGGTAAATTAGGTAGGGGCACTTATAGGAGCAGGGGTGCTTAATAGGATGAATACGGTATTTAAAGTATGTTTTTTTAAATTAATTTGTACTTGCAGTCGGGGAACAATGCAGACTTGTTATATTAAATATTGATACACATAACCTGTTATTTTAATGTTTCAAGCCTCTTTGCTAGTTGGCTTCTTACTCAGAAAATTTGGGAACTGGTTTAGAGCCATTGTCTAGAACATGTGTCTCTTTTTCGACAATGCTAAAGTAGATGAAAGGGGCCGAACAAATCATAATATCAACAACCTATAAAGGAACGAAAAGTTCTCTTATGAGCAAAATCAATATTCAGAACACAAGAAAAACATTAACTTGAATTTAGAAATCTTGAGAAAGCCCATCAAGAGTTTCATTATATGATCATCATTTTAATCATATTCATTTTTATAGATTTGACACAATTTCCTCTTTTTGACATTTTACTCATTGACTTACTGTAGTGTTTATTTTTTGTAACCTGTGAAAGAAAATTGATACACTGCAAACAAAAAATGCATGTCGGTTTGAAGTTACACTATATTTGGTGGCATCTCTGCTGCCACTCATATACTTGTGTAAGGTTACTCTATGAGGTTTGGTGTAAGGTTACTCCAAGAGGGGTGGTGTAAGGTTACTCCAGGAAGGGTGGTGTAAGGTTACTCTATGAGTTTTGGTGAAAGGTTACCCTAGATATGGTGATAAGTAATGTGACTAACACATAATTTGGTGTTAGTTGTCTTATGAAAGGGTGCAAAGTTTCCTGTCATACAGATGATATTTTACACCACATAGGAGTTAAATTACATTACTTAGGAGTTATGTTACACCACTTAAGAGAAATGTTACACTAGTGCAGAGTTATGTCACACCTCATATAGAGGGTAAACGTTACACCAATATTGGTGGCAGCTGAGCTGCCACCATTTTTAGTGTAAAGTTCCACTTTTTTTTTTACAGTGTATGTCCAATAGATGTATCGTCGGCAAAAAGTCTACTGAGTCCAAGCATGTCATTGGCAATGTCATTTATGAATACTAAAAATAACAGAGGACCGAGGACTGACCATTGGGGAACACCAGCTTTTAAATCATCTAACTCAGATAATGCTTCTTTGATAGCTACTTTTTGTGATCTGTTAGTAAGATAGCTTTTAAGCCACATGAATAAATCTCCCTTAATGCCATATCTTTCTAATTTTAATAGTAACCCCCCAATCCAAACACGATCAAACGCTTTACTTACATCAGCAAAAGTGATACTTGTAAAAAATTTGCTATCAAGTGCAGTCAAAATAGTGTGATATATCTCAAGTAATTGGTGAGTAGTCGAAAGGCCAGGGATAAAACCTGATTGGAATTTGTATAGAAGTTTATTTTTATGTAAATGGTTAAAAATGTTTTTAAATACAATTTTTTCAAATATTTTACTTACACAAGATAATAATGAAACTGGTCTATAATTTGAGGGTAAGGATTAATCGCCGTGTTTGAATAAAGGAATCACATGAGCAATTTTCCAGGACCTTGGATATTTTTTTAGGCGTACAGATTTGTTAAAAAGTAAACATAGGGGTTTGGCTATTTCGTTTTTTATAGATATAATCATTTTGTTGCTAATTTTATCAGGACCAGTAGCCTTATTACTATCTAAAATAGAAATTATATCAATGATTTCTTCTTCTCTCACCCAAATATTTTCAAGCACATTACCTCCCCTGTCATCAAAATCTGATAAAGTTTTGTTTTCGTCGACTAAATTAGTGATCGAACAAAAATATTTATTTAAGACATCTGCCTTTTCTTTACCTTCATAAGACAAGCAATAATTATTTTTGGGGTCTTGAATAGGAGGAATATCGTTCATTGTAGACTCCCCATTCAGAAGTGTATTGATGGTCTTCCAATAAGTTTTACTATTTATAGTTTTAAGTTCGTTCAAATTTTCATTTATATTAGTATAAAATTTTTCTTTTAATTGTTTCTTTAAATTATTAACCCGGTTTCTTTGTTGTTTGAAAATAGTTTGAGATAATGCAATCTCGAGTTTTAAGTATTTTCTGCGGAATCGGTCTCGTTTACGTATCTCCCTCCGAATATTTGAATCGAACCATATTTTATCATTACATCTAATAGTAACCTCTCGTCTAGGAATACACTCTTCTGACACAGAAAGAATTACATTGGTAAAATTAATACATGCTTTGTCAATATCAGGTTCTCTTTTAATTAAGGCATCCCAATCAAATTCCAAAATTTTTTGTTTCATAATATTATAGTCCCCTTTTTTATAATCCCAGATAAGTCTCTTAAAACTTTTTGAGTTACTATAACCACTTCTTATTGTTATATAAGTACCATCATGATCACTAATAGATCTGTCAATATGTATAGTATCAGAGTCCACATACTGAATAGAGTCCGTTATCAAAATCGGATCAAGTAATGAAGAGCTACCAGTGCGGGAATCAAAATGAGTAGGCTGGTGTATTGCATTGAAAAGTCCATCAATACTAATCAAATCATTAATATTTGACGGTAAATTTAAAAAGTTTTTGTTCGAATCACCCATGCATATCAAATGATTAGATTCTTCCATTGCATTTTTCAACATAGCATCAAAGAAGTCCCAAAAACGATGATGAGACTGTCTCTCAGATCTGTAAATTATATTTATTAAAATATTTTGTAGCTTGGTTTTTAATTCGAACCACATACATTCAACAAGTGGGTTCTCTAAATCTACGCGTCTTTTGATATTAACATGAGTTTTATAATACATTATTATACCACCTCCATCGGAGTTTCGGAGTTTCTATCTTTTCGCACTGGAATATCGTAACCCGAAAAATGTATATTTTTGTCTAATACCAATTTATCAAGATGTGTCTCTGTAAAAGATACAATATCATAATCTTCAATAATATTGGAAATATAATCTACCTTATTACGAAGACTTCTAATGTTGCCGTGAAAAATTGACAAACAGTTATCTTCAAAATTAACTGGTGTTTCCCCAGGGCCAGGATTCAGTTCCACATCCCCAGCGATTATAAGCGTATAAATAATAATCAAACAAAATGACATTGCCGTAAAATTAGACCGGAACATAGTCATCCCTGCTTTGATAAACTTAAAAAATCTAACATATAGTGAAAACAGTATGTCGCTAAAACGAAAATGAATAAATGACATCTTTTTACAAGCAATGCTAATTTTATGATAGAACAACCCTATAGCAATTCTATGTGATATGATATCACCACCCATTGTCAAAAATAAGATGTCTGCAAAATAAAAATGGTTGGTCTATCATAAAAATATAATAATAAACGTGACAAGTTGTGGCCGACCTAGGGCAAATCATGATAAGTGCAAAAAAAATCAAACGGTGTTAAAAACATTACAAACAATATGTACAAAAAACAAATCATTTTTGTAGAAATTGACAAAAAAAGTGGTGGTATCATATTCTTACAATATACTCTAGTTAATCAAAGAACAAAATAATTATATATACACATAATGAACATTAGTACATGTATATGCATTGCTTAATTATTCAAGAAAAATAGCTGAGAAGATAGACCTGAAAAATAAACGTATACAAGTGTAACATACTGACCATCTCGCATAATATTACATACATGTAGTTCAGTATTGATTTGACAATAAAATCAACTAAATTGTTTTCGATTTACTGTTGAAAAAGGAATATCCGACATGAAACATTATGTTTAACGTTTAGAGAAGCAAGCTTTCAACCGTGACTATTTACACAAGATATTACTTATCGAACCGACCGTGATTCATATTATCAACATAGGATAACGGATTTTTATGTCAAAATGCCAACTTATTTTTCTACAAATATATAAGAGAACATTTACACGATTTAATGCAGAATAACAAGATAACACAGCAACTATTTCCGTGACTGATTAAATAATTACGTCAATAAATATATATATATATATAAAGTATAACAGTTCAATTACAATGAAATTGCCGTTTTAATTATGATATAACTGCTAACAATACAAAAAAATAAAAAATGTAGTACTAGTTAATTACTAAGTAGAATATATATAACAGTAGATTATTCCACAAAAATATGGTAGTATTTCGTATTTATAATAAATAAATATTACTGTTGTTTAACATAGATGGACATTTAACAACAACAACAAAAAAGGTAGATTTAAATCCTTTTGATTCAGGTAATTTTATGATTGACATAGCCGCGGTATTCCTAACGTGCGTTCCTGTGTACAAGGTTAAACAATGAAACTGGAAAACTATTGTTAGTACAGTTAACATACACATATTGTTAGTAAACAAACGCACATGGTCTTTCAAAACAAACTTAACTGACAGATCATTTATATACAAAATGTTTAATAATCATCTACAATTTCTTCGTCAGTAAATACACCGCCAAGTTTTTGTATATCAGCCTTTGGCTTTGTTTTGACAGTCATGAATCCAGAATTCTCGGAACGTTTCACAATTATTGACCCATCATGAGTCCAAAAAGAATGTAGCTTTCCATCTGCTCGTAGAGAGTTGAGCTTCTTTAATAGTCTGTAACGGTATCTAGTAAGATTTTCGGAAATGTTCATTTACACCCATTACTCTTGTCAAAGCCATAACCTCAATCCTAACTGCCAACCACAACCCTCAAACATTTGTATATCAACATAATATAAAATCTAACAAAGGCCCGGAATATTTGAATACTTTATGCATATGTTGTTGGTTTTTTTTCAAATATAGACACATTTTAATTTGATCATGTTGACTTAGATTACTGTGCATGTTCTTGAGCTAACCTTGTAAGAAATGTTATTAAATTGAAGGACATATCAAAGCCTGCGATTTGAACTATAGTCATCAAAGTCTACTACAGTGTCTTAAGAGCTGGGGGAGGTTAGAAAGTGAACCGATAAATACCTGACAAGCTGGTCTTCTTTCTTCCATCAAATTCGTTTTCAATGTTCTTACACTGTCAATAAACTTAATCAATGGCTACAGCTATTTATACTAATAGGTCATGTGTCTGCCACGGTTGGATATGTTTTCGGAAAATCTACTTTCACTTTCAATTTACGCACGTCATTGCCTAAAATCAATGATCAATTTATTACTTATTATGGATATACACTGTATCTTAAATTATTTCAGATACATCTTCAAAGGTATCAAATATATGACCCATATATTATTTAACAATCAGCCAGCTATAAAATATCTTCAAAGAGGGTAGAATGGGGTTTCCTTCCGATTTCCCGAGAATAAAATAATCGATCCATCCCGTTTAAAGACAAAGTCAAGATTGACTCTCAATGTCAAATACATCATGATCTAAAATCGATTGTATCATTTTCAAATTGTTTAGGTTTCGAGCCGATGTAATCTAGAAACAGATGCCTAACGCTGCAATATTGCAATATGACCAAAGGCGCTCGTGGCACGGAATTACCACCACCCTCTCTTTTTTTAACTTTCTGTTTACATATATATTTTCAATAAAATATCTTTATTTCTTTATTATTTCATCTCTTTTCCTTATTTTAACTTGTTCGTGTCCATATTCATACAACTTTATGTTAACAACAACATGCATATGTTTCGACCACATAGAAGGGGGATACGATCGCTTGTGAATATGACCTTATGAATTACCCTCTATTATTTGCGGTTTAAATGTTGGCAATTCTCCTGAATTTAATATGATTTGATTCCTCCCAATGTTGGAGAAACTAATAACTATATAATTTACGAAATCGCCATAATATTAGTCAAGCTACAAATATTATAGATTATCGATATCCCGACAGTAATTTTTTCCGTCGACGACCAAGTTATGGAATTTATTAGATCTGGGAATACGTCAACTTTCAAATTTTGAATCCTTCAAATACAAAGTGTAACAATACTACTATAATAATGTCAAACCCCTCTCGTTTTATAATATTGGCAACATATTTTTAACTATATTGCATATACTAGAGTTGCGCATTACAAAATGATTTATTTTTATTCATGCTAATTTGATTCATAACCCATCTTGTTCTTGTGGATAGTCCACAGAGAATGCGGAACATTTTGTATTGTATTACAAGCAGGGCCTATGGGAGGGGGTTTCGACCGGTACATCGGTCCGGGGCCCAGAGTTCCAAGAAGGGGATTGTGAATCTCTGAAGGGACCCATAGCTTTAGTCACGTTTTGTTTTAATTTATTTAATTTTTTCGTATTTTCAACTATTTTCAGTTTATTCAGGTCCAAACTTTCTGGACATTCTGCTGCACAGAAAATAAAGCATTTATGAAAGTTTACCAGTGGCTTTATCGGACCTCTAATCCTAAATTTTGAAAGAAGCCTCAACTTGTCCCTGGTGCCCCCAAAGCAGTCTTGTTCCGCCTTGCAAAATTCCTTTTGGAGGCCCTGATTGCAAGAGATTTGATGCACAAAGAAATATCTTGTTCCGTTCTTTGTTAGCTGCGAATGTACACATAGACTTAAACACATTGCTGTTTGGAAGCCGAATTTATAATATAGACACAAATAGACATGCATTCATTACTGCACAGACATTTATTCAGGAAACATGTCGCTTTTCTTTCTGCTGATTTATCATGAATGAAATCAGGTGACGATTGGCTGACCTATTGTGAATTAATGAATGTTGCAATACACACGTGTGAGCACTTGTATGTAATAATTCTTAATGAAGAAAATAATCATATTTTTATAAATTTTGAAAATAATTTTTAAAAGTTTAATAACCCAACTACATTGAATAACATTTATTGATTTTTTTTCTCACTCTAAGTGTGTTCTATATATTAGTCCAATTATAGTAAAGGTGTGTTTGATTTGTCATTTATCAAATTGTGTTGCACTTGCATATTTCATGTTTTTAATATTAATGAAGATTGTAGCTTTTGTGTATTTATGTTCAATTGTATTTGTATATTGTTTATATAAAGGAGAAGATGTTCTAAGTTGAAAAACTTGTATCTGATCCCATTGTCATGTTATTGGACAATACAATATGTTTAAACTAACTATTAAGTACTGCACGAAATCCCTTCTCTATCCTTTGCCCTATTCTCCATTCAAAACTAAGAGACAGATTAAAAGAATAAGTTCCACTTTGTTTCACACGAAAGAATGTCTAACACTTGTCTTAGGAAGGGACATTTTTTTGTTAAACAAATCTGATTCTAACCAACAACAACAAACAACCCAATGAAACTGTAATCAGCAATAACCTCGAGTTTTTGATTGACAATATTTGGTGTTTGGTGGACGCATTTTTCAACAGACAGTCTGCATTCCTATATGTACCAACTGCGCTCATCTTCTCACCA
This sequence comes from Bathymodiolus brooksi, assembly GCA_963680875.1. Taxonomy (NCBI): domain Eukaryota; kingdom Metazoa; phylum Mollusca; class Bivalvia; order Mytilida; family Modiolidae; genus Bathymodiolus; species Bathymodiolus brooksi. The sequence continues at coordinate 21,538,351 of OY804575.1, read as the reverse complement.
ACTCGTTCCTCTATTCTATGAGACCGACCTCCCATCTACATGTAATTAAATTTAATGTGGAGGTCTTAAGAAAAACGAAAAGAAGCTATATCGATCCTTACTTTTTTACTTTCTGCTTTTAGATGATACCATTTCATTACATAATTCCACATTTCGTGATTGTCTTGATCGCAGCTATGCCATTGTGCTAAAGATAAATACCACAGACACATCTACATGTAGGTCTGTTTCGTATCTTGAAGTCATCACTTTGAAAGTTTTACAGCCATCATGGCTTGGTTATATCTGTGTCGCAAATGACAATGGATATGTTCCTCACTCATGACTTATCACCGGGTTTGTAACAAGAGTAATACGACCAGTGCCACTAGTGGAGCAGGAACTGCCTGCCCCTCCGGAGCACATGAGTTTATCTCCGGTTTTTATTGGTGTTCGCTTTGTTACATTCTTAGTTTTCTGTGTAATATTTTATAGATCTGTGTTTGTCCTTTTTCTTTTGGCCATTGAGATTGTCTGTCCTTACGGTTTCTGATAATATTGAATTACATCCTTGGTGTCTTCAAACTTTTCTTTACATACAACAAGAAACTGTCAGTGAGAGACGAAACTTTACGACAAAGGAGATGATTTCAATCCAGCAGCATCTGCATATGGAGTAAATTTCTTTTAGTTGATGCGATATTCCATTGTGTTCCTATCATAATTCCTTGATAGAGTGTAGCTGCTTACAATCAAGCTACTGAACCAATGGTTCCTAGTGGCTAAGTTGAAGTCCTCACTTTGAAGGTTTTACAGTCGCCACCATGCCTCAGTTGACCGTTACGGAATATAGTGTGTCACAAATGACCACGTAATGTTCCGTTTGTCACCATCACAGTCCGGTCCTTTCCCCATTCATGACTTGGATATCACACGACTTTTGACAATTTAAATAACACAACCCATGTGGAGCTGGAATTTTCTGTGTAGTATTTTGTAGATCATTATCCTTTTGCACTTTTTCTTTTTGTTATTGTATAGTCTGTCCTTCGATTTACGGCTTCTGATTACCCCTTCTTCTTCTCCTTCTTCTTCTTCTTCTGTCGAGCGGCCTCCGTCATCTGATTGACTATTCTGCCACTTTGGTATATTCAAACTGTTCTTTTAATAGTAACGTATTTATTGATATAAAATATCAACATTAGATCGTAAATTTATATGGGACGAAGTCCCAACTATGGTAACTCGAATAATACTGCGCCCTCTATCGGCACTATCGCTGGACGAGGGCTTGAACGCTCTTAATGGTAAAAATCCGGCAGCTGCCTTCTGGTTCAGACGACCAATTAAATGTCAGATATTAGCGCGTATGCGCATTAGTGACTTCCTTTACTTCCGTTTGTAAATATTGACAAAACAAACAATGATTGTGCTAACCCGAATAATCCAGTCGTTATATTATGCTCCCGCTGGTCGCTACATTAACCAGCGAGAGTGCCGATAGAGGGCGCAGTATTATTCGAGTTATGATTGTGCACGTGCCTTTGCATATTTAGAAAACAAATACACCTTTATTCTCATAATTATAATGTATGCCATATATTCACAAATCTTTAAAGATTTAAAAAAATAAAACACCGTGTAATCATTTATGTTTTAATCTAAATTTGCTAAAATGTCACAATACACATCTAACATGTATGTGGGACAATAAAAGTGACTTTTTATGATTATTGTTAGCATTATTGTATATCTTTATTCTCATACAGCCAAATACAAAGGCACTCGTGGCACGGAATTACTGCCCCCTTTCTTAAGTACTTATTTATTTTCAATATTTCTTTATTATTTCATCTCTTTTTCCTGAATTTATTGTGGATAATAGGGTCGATACACGTAACTTGCCGTCAACATAAGATTGTATAAATATGGATATGCACAAGTTAAATTAAGGAAAATGGGATGAAATAATAAAGAAATTTTATTGAAAATAAATATGTAAACAGAAAGTTGATTATTTCATAAATTAAAATGATTTTTAATACAATTTATAAAGAAATACCCATCACAATATCGTTATTTAGGTAAATACTTATTAGACTGATTTTTGTTTAACCATTTTTGTCTTTTTAATTGATAACTGACCCAAGTTAGCCTAACTAAATGAAATGTGACTTAATGTGTTAATTATATAAATTCTTGCCTTCTATAAATTTTAATTTCTTATCTAATTCTTATTCTTATTATGTAACAATATGGTCAGGTTGTTATTTTCATTGAATGGCATCTCAAAATAGATGGCTTCACAGTAGGAGCTCTTCCTGTATATTGGTTACATCCTGTATATTACAACTGACAGCTAATGCATGACAAACAATTTTAATCAGCCATCTGTATCATAAAATACATTTGTTTAAATCTTTATTTTAAATGAAATTAAAAAATCATTATAAGAGTGAATTCAATTCAAGCTTTTATTTACTTTCCAACTTTGAAATAAAAATCAATAAGTTTTATATTTAAAAAATAGTAATTATTCATTTAAGTTTTATTTCAGGTTTGGTTGTATTTATCCGGATATGTGTATTGCATACAGCATTACATCATCTGATTGCTCCATTGGACATTATTTACAAACACTTTAGCTCCTCCTATTTTCATTCTCTATCCAGAGTTGTCGTTCCTGCTACGCTAGACTCTATCTCTGTCAACGCCCATTTTACAAGATTATTGTAAAAGTCACAGGCGCATGGGGCATGGATTTCGTTTCCTCCTCCCCCTTTTCTCTACTACCCCCCCCCCCCCTCTTTTTTTCAAAATTTTCATATAAATCATTCCTTTTTCAAAATCTTCATAATCATTCGTTTTTTCTTCATTTGACAATATCAGTAGACGTCATACATGTACATCATACATAATACGTGTATTCTGTGTCCACAGTTTTTCGACTGATACAGTATAAGAGAGAAGGTAAGCAACTCCATTTTCATATTTCGCGCCATATCGCTCACCTCGGTTGGGAAACCCCCGTGTTTTTTTTACACTTTTTACCTTGTCTACATATGGCACTGTCGTATCAAACTGTTTCTAATACACTTACCTAATTGCCCATGTTCGAATTTCAGTCGGTACGTCGATCTTTTCCAAGAAATCTCGCCGAGAATAGCGAAGCAGCTTCGTTTCTAGGTCAAACTACATCATATTAGACGGAAGTACAAGAACGGGAACCCTGGGTTTTTTACGAATGGATTCCCCGGAATGTTTTGGCGGGAAATATAAACAGCTGGAAAAACATAACAGTAGACGAATTATTTCGTAAAAATGGCACAACGACCATCTGAATATGGAAACATTGAAATAATTTGATGGTAAATAACTGTTCAAAAAGAAATTCAAACTGAGAAATAGATGATTGAATGGTTAGAACTGAAGTCAAAATTTCAATGAAAAAGAAATATTCAGCTTGCCTCTACTTCAAATTATTAAAATCATACCTAAACAAATACATATACAACTAAAATTAAAATAAACAAAAACAAAGGAAGAAGAAGCTGAGAACAGCTATTGAATGGGACTATGGCATTTTACCCCCTTCCTCAATAAAAGGGCTCCCAACTGATAAAAATGTGTAAGGGAGCCGGAGAGACCATTTAACTATGGGGGGGGGGGGGCTATTTCTTTTTCATTTCATGTCACTGATTTTATAAAACAATAATCTGTCTTACAGGGGTAAAAAATAAATAACTTGTGTAACTCCACTTTTCAGCAGTGACAGAAATCAGTGTTGAAATCCAGAAAAAAAAATCCTATTTTACCGTATAAGTGGTTATTTTGGTGGGTATTTAATTTTCGCTTTCTTCGCGAGGATGTTAAATGCGCGAAAAATGAAGTTCACGAATTATTATTTCACGTTCAAATAGTTACATAAGTTATTTAATTTTTACCCCTGAAAAAGAAATAGCCCCCTTAGTTAAATGGCCCCTCCGGCTCCCTTACACATTTTTATCAGTTGGGAGCCCTTTAATTGAGGAAGGGGGTAAAATGCCATAGTCCCATTCAATAGCTGTTCTCAGCTTCTTCTTCCTTTGTTTTTTTTATTTATTTATTTATTTATTTATTTTTAGTTGTATATTGTTTGGGTATGATTTTAATAATTTGAAGTAGAGGCTAGCTGAATATTTCTTTTTCATTGAAATTTTGACTTCAGTTCTAACCATTCAATCATATCTATTTCTCAGTTTGAATTTCTTTTTGAACAGTTATTTACCATCAAATTATTTCAATGTTTCCATATTCAGATGGTCGTTGTGCCATTTTTACGAAATAATCCGTCTGCTGTTATGTTTTTTCAGCGGTTTATATTTCCCGCCAAAACATTCCGGGAAAAATATTCGGAGCGCATCTGGGTTTTTCATTGCAGGTAATCCATTCGTAAAAAACCCAGGGTTTCCATTCTTGCACTTCCGTCTAATATGATGTAGTTTGACCTAGAAACGAAGCTGCTTCGCTATTCTCGGCGAGATTTCTTGGAAAAGATCGACGTACCGACTGAACTTCGAACATGGGCAATTAGGTAAGTGTCTTAGAAACAGTTTGATACGACAGTGTCATATGTAGACAAGGTAAAAAGTGTAAAAACACGGAGGTTTCCCAACCGAGGTGAGCGATATGGCGCGAAATATGAAAATGGAGTTGCTTACCTTCTCTCTTATACTGTATCAGTCGAAAAACTGTGGACACAGAATACACGTATTATTCATGATGTATGACGTCTACTGATATTGTCAAATGAAGAAAAAACGAATGATTATGAAATTTTTAAAAAAAGAATGATTTATATGAAAATTTTGAAAAAGGGGGGGGGGGGTAGTAGAGAAAAGGGGGGAGGAGGAAACGAAATCCATGCCCCATGCGCCTGTGGTAAAAGTTAGAAACAGTAAAATTGTTTTTATTATTGTAAATATCAATAAAGATGAAAATAAATCACTCATTTTAAATCAATTCTCTCTTAAAAATGATTTTCCCACCCACTTCTTGGAGAACTATTTTGCGGAGGTAAAAATTAAAAAGTTAAAAACGATCACAAATCATTTTTTGAATTGATTTGAAATGAGTGATTTATTTTCATCTTTATTGATATTTACAATAATTAAAACAATTTTTTTACTGTTTCTAACTTTTACAAGAATCTTGTAAAATGGGCGTTGACCACAGACACTTGTTTCATTCAAAAAATATATGCCCCCTCCTCTTCCTTACTTCAAGGTAAACATCTGCCCTTTACCCCTTTCCCACTTCGCCTCAATATTTTTCGCTTATTTGTGATCCTTTCGCTGACCCAATTATATCGTTACACTCCCGAGATATTTCTGTTTTCGACTGCCACATTTAAATATAAATACCGGGCCTCCCTCAGACGAATTGGACAAGAATATTCAGCGAAAGTCGCTTTTTCTATTTTTCAGTCACTGAAACGGATACAACCACTTCCGGTTTGCGCTGGATTTTTCATATGCATTCGGAATTCTCTAGACCGGCCATGTGTAACAATGCCATCATGATCATCTCCTCTCATATGTAAAGTAAGCCTTTAAAATACAGATAATTGTTCCAATGCAGATTATAAAAATATGTTCAACTCCAAATTACTGACATTTGATTTTTAAATGCGACTTTCGCTGAATATTCGGTCCAATTCGTCTGAGGGGGGCCCGGTATTTATATTTAAATGTGGCAGTCGAAAAGAGTGCAACGATATAATTGGGTCAGTGAAAGGATCACAAATAAGCGAAAAATATTGAGGCGAAGTGGGGAAGGGGTAAAGGGCAGATGTTTACCTTGAAGTAAGGAAGAGGAGGGGGCATATATTTTTTGAATGAAACAAGTGCCTGTGGCGTTGACATAGTGTCTAGCGTAGCAGGAACGACAACTCTGGATAGAGAATGCTCCTATTTTATGTCGTAATACCCATAAGTCATAGCGATTTACTATTTCCGGTTTGAAGAATTTGTTCAATGAATGCATCCAGGCGTTAATGTAGCCAATCGTAACTACTCGGCCATTCTCGCTACCCTGCAAATAACCTCGTATGCATTAGGCGTATAAATCGCACTACTTTTCACATGTCAGTTACATGAACGTTTGATAAAGTTATATTTTAAACAATTTTCTATATTTCAATTAAAGTTTTAATTAGTTTTGCATGATTAGATTTTACTTAGTATGTCTTCCATATTGGATTTTCGTGGACTATATTTTTGTGCAGCTTAACTTAACTTAACTTCCGGCAAACAATTTAAGAAGAATTTCTACTATGTACGTACGAGAATGGCCGAGTAGTCACGATTGTAATGTAGCGACCAGCGGGAGCGTAATATAACGACTGGATTATTCGGGTTACAACTATGGTAGAAATAGCAATATTTTGATTCCAGATCCATATCACTAATGGCTTAAAGAGGTATTAGCTACGATTTAGACCCAAAAAAAAATAAAAAAAATTGGAAATTGGTAAATAGCTTTAGTTCTAACCATTCAATCATATCTATTTCTCAGTTTGAATTTCTTTTTGAACAGTTATTTACCATCAAATTATTTCAATGTTTCCATATTCAGATGGTCGTTGTGCCATTTTTACGAAATAATCCGTCTGCTGTTATGTTTTTTCAGCGGTTTATATTTCCCGCCAAAACATTCCGGGAAAAATATTCGGAGCGCATCTGGGTTTTTCATTGCAGGTAATCCATTCGTAAAAAACCCAGGGTTTCCATTCTTGCACTTCCGTCTAATATGATGTAGTTTGACCTAGAAACGAAGCTGCTTCGCTATTCTCGGCGAGATTTCTTGGAAAAGATCGACGTACCGACTGAACTTCGAACATGGGCAATTAGGTAAGTGTCTTAGAAACAGTTTGATACGACAGTGCCATATGTAGACAAGGTAAAAAGTGTAAAAACACGGAGGTTTCCCAACCGAGGTGAGCGATATGGCGCGAAATATGAAAATGGAGTTGCTTACCTTCTCTCTTATACTGTATCAGTCGAAAAACTGTGGACACAGAATACACGTATTATTCATGATGTATGACGTCTACTGATATTGTCAAATGAAGAAAAAACGAATGATTATGAAATTTTTTAAAAAAGAATGATTTATATGAAAATTTTGAAAAAGGGGGGGGGGGTAGTAGAGAAAAGGGGGGAGGAGGAAACGAAATCCATGCCCCATGCGCCTGTGGTAAAAGTTAGAAACAGTAAAATTGTTTTTATTATTGTAAATATCAATAAAGATGAAAATAAATCACTCATTTTAAATCAATTCTCTCTTAAAAATGATTTTCCCACCCACTTCTTGGAGAACTATTTTGCGGAGGTAAAAATTAAAAAGTTAAAAACGATCACAAATCATTTTTTGAATTGATTTGAAATGAGTGATTTATTTTCATCTTTATTGATATTTACAATAATTAAAACAATTTTTTTACTGTTTCTAACTTTTACAAGAATCTTGTAAAATGGGCGTTGACCACAGACACTTGTTTCATTCAAAAAATATATGCCCCCTCCTCTTCCTTACTTCAAGGTAAACATCTGCCCTTTACCCTTTTCCCACTTCGCCTCAATATTTTTCGCTTATTTGTGATCCTTTCGCTGACCCAATTATATCGTTACACTCCCGAGATATTTCTGTTTTCGACTGCCACATTTAAATATAAATACCGGGCCTCCCTCAGACGAATTGGACAAGAATATTCAGCGAAAGTCGCTTTTTCTATTTTTCAGTCACTGAAACGGATACAACCACTTCCGGTTTGCGCTGGATTTTTCATATGCATTCGGAATTCTCTAGACCGGCCATGTGTAACAATGCCATCATGATCATCTCCTCTCATATGTAAAGTAAGCCTTTAAAATACAGATAATTGTTCCAATGCAGATTATAAAAATATGTTCAACTCCAAATTACTGACATTTGATTTTTAAATGCGACTTTCGCTGAATATTCGGTCCAATTCGTCTGAGGGGGGCCCGGTATTTATATTTAAATGTGGCAGTCGAAAAGAGTGCAACGATATAATTGGGTCAGTGAAAGGATCACAAATAAGCGAAAAATATTGAGGCGAAGTGGGGAAGGGGTAAAGGGCAGATATTTACCTTGAAGTAAGGAAGAGGAGGGGGCATATATTTTTTGAATGAAACAAGTGCCTGTGGCGTTGACATAGTGTCTAGCGTAGCAGGAACGACAACTCTGGATAGAGAATGCTCCTATTTTATGTCGTAATACCCATAAGTCATAGCGATTTACTATTTCCGGTTTGAAGAATTTGTTCAATGAATGCATCCAGGCGTTAATGTAGCCAATCGTAACTACTCGGCCATTCTCGCTACCCTGCAAATAACCTCGTATGCATTAGGCGTATAAATCGCACTACTTTTCACATGTCAGTTACATGAACGTTTGATAAAGTTATATTTTAAACAATTTTCTATATTTCAATTAAAGTTTTAATTAGTTTTGCATGATTAGATTTTACTTAGTATGTCTTCCATATTGGATTTTCGTGGACTATATTTTTGTGCAGCTTAACTTAACTTAACTTCCGGCAAACAATTTAAGAAGAATTTCTACTATGTACGTACGAGAATGGCCGAGTAGTCACGATTGTAATGTAGCGACCAGCGGGAGCGTAATATAACGACTGGATTATTCGGGTTACAACTATGGTAGAAATAGCAATATTTTGATTCCAGATCCATATCACTAATGGCTTAAAGAGGTATTAGCTACGATTTAGACCCAAAAAAAAATAAAAAAAATTGGAAATTGGTAAATAGCTTTAGTTCTAACCATTCAATCATATCTATTTCTCAGTTTGAATTTCTTTTTGAACAGTTATTTACCATCAAATTATTTCAATGTTTCCATATTCAGATGGTCGTTGTGCCATTTTTACGAAATAATCCGTCTGCTGTTATGTTTTTTCAGCGGTTTATATTTCCCGCCAAAACATTCCGGGAAAAATATTCGGAGCGCATCTGGGTTTTTCATTGCAGGTAATCCATTCGTAAAAAACCCAGGGTTTCCATTCTTGCACTTCCGTCTAATATGATGTAGTTTGACCTAGAAACGAAGCTGCTTCGCTATTCTCGGCGAGATTTCTTGGAAAAGATCGACGTACCGACTGAACTTCGAACATGGGCAATTAGGTAAGTGTCTTAGAAACAGTTTGATACGACAGTGCCATATGTAGACAAGGTAAAAAGTGTAAAAACACGGAGGTTTCCCAACCGAGGTGAGCGATATGGCGCGAAATATGAAAATGGAGTTGCTTACCTTCTCTCTTATACTGTATCAGTCGAAAAACTGTGGACACAGAATACACGTATTATTCATGATGTATGACGTCTACTGATATTGTCAAATGAAGAAAAAACGAATGATTATGAAATTTTTTAAAAAAGAATGATTTATATGAAAATTTTGAAAAAGGGGGGGGGGGTAGTAGAGAAAAGGGGGGAGGAGGAAACGAAATCCATGCCCCATGCGCCTGTGGTAAAAGTTAGAAACAGTAAAATTGTTTTTATTATTGTAAATATCAATAAAGATGAAAATAAATCACTCATTTTAAATCAATTCTCTCTTAAAAATGATTTTCCCACCCACTTCTTGGAGAACTATTTTGCGGAGGTAAAAATTAAAAAGTTAAAAACGATCACAAATCATTTTTTGAATTGATTTGAAATGAGTGATTTATTTTCATCTTTATTGATATTTACAATAATTAAAACAATTTTTTTACTGTTTCTAACTTTTACAAGAATCTTGTAAAATGGGCGTTGACCACAGACACTTGTTTCATTCAAAAAATATATGCCCCCTCCTCTTCCTTACTTCAAGGTAAACATCTGCCCTTTACCCTTTTCCCACTTCGCCTCAATATTTTTCGCTTATTTGTGATCCTTTCGCTGACCCAATTATATCGTTACACTCCCGAGATATTTCTGTTTTCGACAGCAGAAAAACGAACAAAACTTCTTATTATTGACAGATAATTGGTGAGGGTGGGTGGGGAATTTTAAAAACACTTTTCCCCTTGATCGGATTTTTCTGTGACCTTGGCGTTATGGTTGCAGATTCAGAAAGGAAGTACGACGTCACAGCAAATTGTCACGTAACACCCTTCAAATTAAAGCGGGATAACTCTTACTCAAATCTGTGAACCATGAAATATTTGCGGGGAAAGATTGCCCGATTTCGCTGTGGATAACGGGGATTTATTCCTCATATGAATAAAACCTATTACTTATATTGATATTTTTTAATTTATTAAATCTCTTCTGACATACTGACAAGAATTGTTGCTTCTACGCGGAAGTTAACTTTTGAGATTTCGTAACAGTCGGAAAGCAAACTCATTAATGGCGTCGCTGGTAAAACCACGGGTCACGTGATTCTCATTTGAAAATGTTGACATTTTCGTCGGTCATGAAAATCATGGAAAATTGTAGAACAAAGACCTCGTTTATTTATACCGTAGAAAATATCGAAACGTCTTATATTGTTTTCTTTTCAGCAATAATTACTTCCACGATTTGTTTATTAGATTTGAGTTAAAACGGGAGATTATTATTAAAATTTTGATGATTTAGAGGGTGACCCCCTCGATGGAATGTCGCCATCGCATTGGAATAAAATGCAAATATATTAAGTTTGCAGTATAGTGACATTCCCAAACTTCACACTGCGCTAGGTTATATATTTATTTAACGAAATGTTTCTCTGGTACACGTTTTTATTCATTTATAAAAAATTGTGTCAGCTTTTAGTGCCGAAAAATTGTCAGCCAAGAAAGATAACTCCGTACCATCGCATTGAAATAAAATGCAAATATATTAAGTTTGCAATAGAATGACATTCCCAAACTTCACACTGCGCTAGGTTATATATTTATTTAACGAAATATTTCTCTGGTACACCTTTTTATTCATTAATAAGAGTTTCTGTCAGCTTTTAGTGCCGAAAATTATTCAGATTCAGAAAAATTGTCAGTCAAGAAAGATAACTCCGTATGAATTTCCGTATTTCTAAAAATAAATTTAGAACTAACCTAATGACTTAAAAACACGATGTGCACAAATGTTAATGGCGATGCAGGCTGCTATTTTAATAGCATATGCATATAATTAACAACAAATTTTGGAATATACAAACATTTAAATATATGGTCTCCTATCCCCAAAAGAAAGGATAGGCGACTAAAATGTACAGGTCCACCGGTTTTATTCTAGAAAAAACATTTCTATGTCCTTTTGATGAATCATGAACAGAACTCGTGTAATTTTTTTCTAGGCATGAAAATAAAATTCAATATAAAGATAAAAAAAAATGTATAAATATTTAAAGAAAATGTATATACATGTATAGTCATCTGTCAAAAGTATTGGGAAATGTAAAAAAAATCCCTATATAATCAACCAAAACCATATTTTTTCCAAAAAATATTGTGAAGTAAGATTCTGGATAGATTTTAACAAATTTTACACCAAAACATTCAGAATTGTCAATGTTTTGATTGTTTATTTACTCATTATGTTGTTATGAGTTATTTTTATTTGTACATAATTTAAACACAACAAATAAAAATTGATTTTGATTTTCTTATACATTTCAACTAAAAATAAATCCTAAAAATTAACAATCATGGAAAAATTATGTACAAATAAAAACCACTCGTATAAAGATTTGAGCAAATAAACAAACAAAATATAGACAATTCCGAATGTCTTGGTGTAAAATTTGTTACAATCTATCCAGAAATGATTTCACAATATTTTTTTGAAAAAAATATGGTTTTGGTTGATTATATAGGGATATTTTTTACATTTCCCAATACTTTTGACAGATAACTGTACATATTAGTTTTCAAGTGTATTTCTTTTCCATAAACTATTAACAGAGTAAAAAGTCCATAAATTTTTATGAAAGTTGAACAAATCCTAAGTACAATGAATTATTAATTTAATAGAAAATGAGATTAAAAAAAGTATGTGCCAGTCTCCATGATATGGCAAAACCTAGCTGCAATAATGTAGCTCCTGTGACAAACTTGTGTCTCGGCAGAGCTACAACGCGGTCCCATTCGTCACAATGGAGCAAAAAAAAAGTTGCAGTTGCAACATAAAAACTCACTATTTACGCTTCAAACATTTCATTATAACAATTACTGATGATCCCAGTCCTTGTTAAATCGGTTTGGCTGAGAAATATATGCTTTTCAAAGTTAGCAACCTTGTTAAAATTTATCGATCGTTTTCCATAACCGGAAACTACGGAAGGCGGAGCTTTTCTAAATATGGTAAACATTGGTAAGCATTCACGCCTAAATCGCCAAATATGGTATCGACATCTAAATAGTGAGGCCGGAAATGACGAAATTCAAAATTTTCAAAGAGGAGATTTTTATTTTGTGGGAATTACATTCTAAAATACTGGTAGGTGATACAAACTTGTTATAATAATGGACAAAAGGAAAGGTTATGTCTTATTATTGATAAATGCAGGCGTCAGAAGCTCTGTAAGCGAGCGCAAAAAATCTCGGCGGCTGCTCCATTACGTGTAATGGCATCCCGTTATAACCCTTGCGAGTAAGCGAGCATTTAGGGTTTTATTATTAGAACTAGGCAAAACCCAGCTTAATGAACCTCCATATTCTGATTTTAATTTTATTAAATGGTCACAAGATTTCCTGTCCCCAACAACAACTTGATACTGAAGCTTTATCCCAATCTGAAACTTTTTGTGAAGAATATTCAAAGTTTTCAAAACTGTGGCTTTTGAATCTGCTGTCTCATCTAAAACTTCAATTGAACAAAACTCAGATTTTTCAGTGTCAGTTTCAGAAAATGAAAGAAATATGTTAAGATTTGGGAGATCTACATGTATATCATTTTCCTGTACCAAATATTTCAGAAAACTGTAAGCTGACAATTTCTTCTCGAAACTTTCCCATGCAAAGGTTTCATCACCCGTTTCCTTGAAATCTTCCAAACTTAAATGGGGAGAATCATCAGACCTCACACATTTGTTAAAATTTTTATAACATGTAAGGCATAAAATGGCTTTGCCTGCAGACAATGAACACAGGGCCGAGGGTCCCTGCCACTTTGGGCTTCAGAACAGTTAAGTTTTTTTTTGACATTACTACTACTAGTCAACTATGGTAAAATCACAGTCTTGCAAAATACAGTTGTTTCATCAATTAAATATCATATATGCAGTTACATACAGATAACAAATTTAGCCTACTTTCTATCTATAACACACACACTGGCTGGTTTTTGTTTTCAGAGTCACATTCATTCAACCATTGTATACCTGTTGCACATAAATTCACAATTCATTTGCAGAAGAAAATCAGGTAAAACTTAAGTCAGCATTCCTAAATATATTTGATAAACTAATTTCCTTTGAAATAATCGCCACATTAGATATGTACAAGATTAACTGACAGCAAACGGGAAAGGAGTCTAAACAAAGTGTATTGACGAGACGGGGGAAAGGGGGGGGGGGCATAATCTGATGTAAACAATGCAGTTTTCTTGTAAACTTTCGGTTAAAATATAAAGATATTAATAAATCTAATAAAAGGCAGACATATACAGACTACATGGGTGTTTTGGGGGAGAAATGTTCACCAAAATGGGCAAATCTTACACTAAAACAAGGCGAAAATTAAAAAAAATATGCCTCGTCGAATTTTCTTTCAGGAATGATTTCCATTCAGGGTGACGGAATTTCCAGTTGAGAGAGCATTTACTATTGGTTGATGATGCTATATCACTCCTGTATCATCAATTTCATATCCTAATATAGAATTGTGTCAGCTTTTTCATTGGCCGAAAAATGTAAACAAACCGAATCTCGTGTTTTTACACATTCTAGAATGCACGATTAGAAACACGTTTTTGACTAATATAAACCTCGGACTCTTGTCTGATATAGCCAGTCATTGCAAAAAATATATATATATTTTATAGAAATCACGTTTCTATCACAATTTTGTCTATTTAATACTTTATTTCACGTTTATCCTACAACGGCGCGAATGAAAAATTTTGCGGGACTTGTAAAGCGGCACCTAGCGGGAATTTTTTGCGGTTATCGCCCCCTGACTGCGTGGTTTTAGAATCACTAGCTGTAACGGTCAAATCATGGGTTTGCTTTCCGACTGTAAGGAACGACAACTCGATTGAATGAGACTAGATTCGGCCATAAAAAAAGTCGTCCCCGATATATCTCGGCCCAAAATATCTCGACACTTTTTGATGCACTGGATGAACGTGAAATTGCCAGATAATTTTCAGATTCGCGAGCATTCATGGCCGTGCCTGTTTCATATTAAGCTACAGAAACACGTTTTATTAAGGCATCAATCATATCTGATAGTTTTTATGGGTAACACAAATTTACGATTTTGTAAGATAATGCCCCTTTAATTTCATGCACCGGAAATGATACACCGGAAACCACATCCGGTCCGGTTTAAATTGATTTAGAAAATTTAAAGAAAGGTGCTTTAAAAATCAAATGTCAGTAATTTGGAGTTGAACATATTTTTATAATCTGCATTGGAACAATTATCTGTATTTTAAAGGCTTACTAAATACATTTGAGAGGAGATGATCATGTGGCATTGTTACACATTGCCGGTCTAGAGAATTCCGAATGCATATGAAAAATCCAGCGCAAACCGGAAGTGGCTGTATCCGTTTCAATGCCTGAAATTTTCACTAAGCCACGTTCGTTGACTATTCTTGTCCAATTCGTCTGAGGGGGACCCTGTAGGTATATTTAAATGTGGCAGTCGAAAAGAGAAATACTCGGGAGTGTAACGATATAATTGTGTCAGCGAAAGGATCACAAATAAGCGATAAATATTGAGGCGAAGTGGGGAATGGGAAAAGGGTAGATGTTTACCTTGAAGTAAGGAAGAGGAGGGGGCGTATATTTTTTGAATGAAACAAGTGCCTGTGACACTTGTGTATTGCCAGAAATTAATAAATTATATTACTAATATAAAGGCAATATCGAAACGATATTATTGGATCCAGAAACTTCCAGTCCTATAGCGGCTGTTCATACAAAACTTTTGTAAGCGGAGTAGATGTCTAGAAAAAAATCCCGTATTCCTGTTTTTATATAAGAAAAAAATAGTGAAAAAGAAGAATTCTCCCTAAGTTTGCAAGTAGTCTTTTCGATTGTCGACCGTTCCCAATTTGAAATCTAATATTAAAAGAATTATCCTGATTTTTTTTGGTCATATGGTAGTTGATATGTAAACGATACACTTTGCTGCATTGAAAAGGTAAATGTACAGAATGCATCGTTATAGACTGTTATTAGTCACGCCAAAAAGGAGTAAACGACCGGAACGACAATGTCATTTGTAGCGTCTGTTTGTATTTAAACCATATTTATTTCAATAAACATTTATCAATATGTGTAATGTGGTTTATCATTCGGTCAGAGAAAATGCACTAACGGTTAATTGCTCTCTTATTTTCAAGCCGAAGCGCCAATGCATCGTCCATCTTTTTTTTTCTTTTCACTTACGATAAAAGATGAGACATATTTCTCTTATGTTCAAAATTTTAAACTTACGACAGGGTATTTTTACACTTAAGGATTGATCTCAATTTTTTTTCGGTTCATGAAGAAATAAACTCAAAAATGTGGTACACACTGTGTAATACACCAAGCGGGTTACGCAAGGGTGTGTACCACATTTTTGAGAATTTTTCGAATGAACCGAACAAAAAATTGTGATCTTTCCTTATAAATTAATTCCTAATTAATTTTTTTCTTGTCTTATAAATATTTTGTCGGATAATAATTGCATAAAAAGAATTAAAATTAAAAAATTTACCAATTGACACCCCAACATGTGACTTCCTGTTTATAATTTTTTCTATGGAAAATAACATCAAATTTTTATCCAATCAAAATCTCTTAAACACATCAAATTAATTTATTTAAAGGACAAATGACACGATTTTTTATTTTTCACAAAACTTTGTGAAATACTTCCAAAATGCTGTAAAAATAATTACTTTTTCACTTTCATGTGATTAACGATACGTACAAAGGGATAAACACCCCTTTTATCGCCCTTTTTGCTGACCTAGAAGTTATGCATATTTTGAGTGCGATAACGAGGCTGAACCACTCGTGACGTCACATGCGCCAGTCCTCTATTTCTAAATCAGCCGATTGATATCGATACGAAATTTGCATTACAAAGCCGTGAATAGCAAACCAAAACAAACATCCACGTGGGTGAAATAGCTAGAAGTTCCAAATGGTGTCCTGTGCAGCGTTTGGGTGCAACAACAGAGGAACAAAAGGCAATGGACTGAGTTTTTTCTCGTTCCCAAAGGACGGCCAGCTGAGAAAAGCCTGGATCCATTAACTTGATTTGATAAACTTTTATATCCCGTGTGAATAAGCCTGATTTTTAGTGTACATACATTTTATTCATGGATACGGAGGTGATGGGATTTTCACTCGCACAGCACTGTACAGAGCACCAACACACGTTTAACATACGACACAGTATGGTTCTCCTTTGAAGGGGGTAAAGATACAGAAGTTAAGTTAAGTTAATTACTGTGGACGATGGAATTTCGATCCAACATCAGGTCCCAGATTGCGCTCCAGCCACTTCACCCATGACTGCTTTTAAATGGATCCTTTGAGAATGATGGAACTTGGTGTTGATGGAACCTTCAAGCGACGACTGAAGCCAGATGCAGCCCCAAATGTGCCCCTAGCATCACCTGACCCGGAGAAAAAAATGGCGAAACTCCAGTTGTTCAACACCTACACATTCGCAGGGGAGCACTACAGAAGCGTCAAAAGGCCGAGGTATGTGATTTTTAACATTGCATATGTGCAAAGGCTAGTCGAGAATATCGATAATAATTAATGATATTAAGAGTGCAAGTCGTGGTTTAGAAGTACATGTACATGTAGGTCATCATGCTCCCCCCTTTTTCCCAGTTTACCACGAACAGACGATCACGGGGCGTATACATCAAGTTTTGCGTGTTGTAATCTCGTTTAAATTTCATGCATAGTATACAAGTGTTATAATTTCTTTCCAGTTTCATAAATTACTAGTATATACGTTCTCCACACACGTACAAATGTACGTACGGTCCAGATTCTGACCTTTACCAAATGTAAACAAATTACAATACTATTTTTAACTCAGATTTGACAACTGAAAATACACCACTGTATGTTACAGTGCAAATATAAAAAAAACCATTCATATAAACATGATGAAGAGGAAAAATGAACAAGCAAACTCAAAGAAAAAAATACAAGTGTGAAATAGTTTACCAAACAGAAAAGTGCAATGTATACTGATGTAACCTTTTGAACATGTAGCTTATAATATTGTTTATTCATAAGAAAAAGTGTTTGCATCCAAAAAGTAAAATGTGGTGGTTTTATTTTTTAACAAATCAAATGTAAATATTTGTATATTTTTTTTCAAACTGATTTGATTTTTGCAGGTTAAGAATAGCTGCACTTCATTACAACGAGAACTGCAACAGAGACCAAGCAACAACTAAAGATGAACAGCAATGCTTCAACACCTGCTACCCAAAGAAGGGAACACACGCTATTGCAAAACCTAGGACACCACCACCATCATTTGGTTAGTATTGTCAAACATCAGTAGCTTGAGAACCACTCATTTCTCAATCCACTTTTTCAATCCTGCATATTCTTTTATTAGTAACTAAACAATATGCATTTCTTGAAAAAAATTGTGCAGTCTCTGTGATGTTTTACTGTACATGTATACTTCACACTGTAATGTAAAAGTCATACCTTTTGACAAGTTTAATTTTGTCAAACTTCCAGTTTCACCAAGATGAAGAACAGCAATAAATATAAAAACCTTGTTCTTTTGCACTGATTTTCTTTTTTTCTCGCATGCATTATGCCCTATCCATCCTGTTTTCAGTTAAAATTTGCTAAAGCAGCTTAACGGTTTATTTGATGTGTTGCGTCAATGAGCTATACATTTATACTGATAATTTTATACCGATAATTCAAGGAAATATAGTCATATAGGTACACAGTGTTGAGAAACAAATTAAAAATATCAACTGTACTAATATAAAGTTGCAATTGTGATACATGTATATGTCATTTACCAGATTTTATAACTTTCTTTTTTATTGTAGAGTATGTGGCCCTGATCAAGCAGGCAGTAGTGGAAAGAAGACGATGATGTAAAAGTGCTCAACACTACCAATCCACCGTCTCTGACATCATTCACTATATTTGAGAAAGCAGACCTCATTCAGAGACATCGATCAAGATTTAGCAGACAATGAAAAGACTGTGAACATTAAAATTTAATTCTTTATGTAAATTGTATATAATAATCTGCAGTGTATATAATTCACAGTTCATAGAAATAGTACATATTTCAAACAAATGTTACTCAAACAGTAGCATATTTAAACCCACAATATTCTTCTGATGGAAAAGTCTCTCTTATTTTCTGAACAACACAAGTTGGTAAACAATTTTCCTGTTATGATGTCCAAGTCTGTGCCAAATCCACTGTACGAAGCGTCTGTAAGCCATACATCTGTATTGTCTGAAATAAAAATACCAACTTTTAGATTCAGTTTCACTTATTATAACAGTTTATAAAATGATTAATTAGAAGATTTTACAGAGTATGATTCTAAACATCTTATATAAAATAAAAATGTCACTGTCTGTAATACACTGCATGTCCTCTGATAGCATCTGGGAGTGAACTGCAGGCACTTCAACACAACAAATACATTCTTCTGGTGTTGTCATTGAGGAGCAATTGCCACATTCACACCTAAAAAATAAGATACATTACTTACATATAAAGCAAGCATAACATGAAAAAATATACACATGGGGTACATCTATAAAGTAAATACATATGGATATAAAGTAGACTGATGGGACTGACAGAGTGGTTCCAGAAACAGATGGTGTAAAGCTTATGAAGGGTTTTACTATACAGTTGGGAAGAAAAGGAACAGATATGGAGCAAATGTCAATGAGAGAACATCCCATCTCCGAATTGACTGGCTGATCAAAAATAGACATATAGGTGGCCACACCATCTTCAACAAGTGTGACACCCCACAAAATACAGCAAGCCCTAAATGACCCCCAACAAAAAACAAAGTGGATCAGTGGCCAAAATACTAGAAAAAAATTTCAAATATGATTGAAAACTGCCTCTAATCTAAAATGGAATTGAGAAGTAATTGATTCTTGTTGTCTGGAAGGATGCGTAGCATTATTCCGACAGCCCATAACTCCGACAACCCATTACTCCGATAGCCCATTACTCCGACGGCCCATTTTTCCGACAATGCAAAATAGAACTAAATCCATGGTTTAACCAGGTGTATCCAACAGGATGTTCCGTCGGTCAGGCTAATCTTGACGGACCATGGCCTAGACAGAATGTTCTGGAAAGGAAAAGGAGCTTTTATCCTAGGCTGTACATCCCCGTTCAAGGCAATTATGATCGACCGACCTGGTCCATACCTGGACCTGATAAAGTTAAAAATTGAAGAAAAAGTTGTGCACATTGCACAAAGGAACCAGAAAAGAGGAATGAAGGAAAAAAGTGTAAACCGGGAGAAGCACGAGAAAGACAAAATGACGGAAGATAGCAATACGCATGGAAGCGAGGAGAGTTAAGAATTGAAGAAGGACATATATAGTAGAAAGGGAGAGAAAGGGAGCACAATGTACATGCAGAAGAATGGAAAAAGCTCCGAAGATAGGTAGACAGTTCCCTTGTTCAGGGGCAATAAATACATCGATCACTTCTGTTGAAGCACGATTGGCAACCAACATATGCGGCTAATAGAACGCCTTCCATATGCATTATGCCGCTTCCACACACGTTCATTTATTCTGCATTCCGACGTACGTTTCATGATGCGAATTGAATGCGCATCCAACATGGTTAATGCCTTCACACGTGGGTCAAAACGTTTGCGATTTCCATTATTTACGTGAAAATATTTACATTTTCTCTACAAGCAAAAAATAGTATTATTACAGTCGTAACTTATGCCAACTGAAAACTCCTTGTCATAGGTGTGAAGCTCTTAGAGCATGCGATGCGCATTTAATGGGCATTAAATGTACATGTGAAGGAGGCATTCATCGGTTTACAATGTATCTAAAACGTATTAGAAAACGCAATACGGTTGAACAGCATCAGGTAGTGTGTCTCCGGTAACAAATTGTGGGAGATTAGACGTGATACTCCCGACAACAACCGAATTTTGCTTAAAATTAAATCTTTATTATTTAATTTTAGCCCCCCTCCTGGAGTTTATGGAATTTTTTTTATTGTATTAATCATAATGTACGGTCATGGCATTTTTTTTCTCCAGATCCAGGATCAAACTAGACTAGCTCACTCACAATGGCTCTGTATCCTAAATGCAACCGTTAATTTCAGAACAAACCTTTATAATTATTTCATGCACATCTACATATGGTGTACCCCTTTGTGTAAAGTTTAATTAAAAAAAAATACTTTGGACGGTTTTGAAGGGTTACAAGGTTTATGGACGTGCGGGGGCGGGGGATGGGATTTTCGTCCGGACAGATTTTTTTTCGGTAAAAATCAGGGCAAGAAATTTAAAAAAAAAATCTCCCCCCCCCTCCTCCAATAATTTTCGTGTCGTCTCGCGTAACGGTGGCGGTGTAAACTTTTCATGATTAAATCCAAAATGTAGAAGTGTTAGACCATCCGAAATTGGTACTGATATTTCTCATGTCGTCATGATGTAAGGAATCTGCTAGCACCATGACATTTGACTTTGACCCCATATTTACCCTTTTGTTTAATACAGAAACAATCCGCCCAATGAGTATAAAGATTAAAGTCAGTCTTTCGTTAGATATAGAAGAAAAACAACAGATGTTAAGATAATTATACTACTTTTGACCATTTTTGACGGAATAATGGGTTGTCGGAGAAATGGGCTGTCGGAGCAATGGGCTGTCGGAATAATGGGCCGTCGGAGCAATGGGCTGTCGGAATAATGACCTGACCCCGTCTCGAATACATTTAAGTCAACATTTCAGGTAACTCGAAAAAGTTTTCTGGATCTTCAACAGTAATTACTATGCAAATTTACCCCTGATGAATACAATTACTGGCTGTGTACCCTATCCCGCCAGGTACCCATGCAAGATGTTTCAGTCAACTTGAAAGTGCCAGTTAAACATTTCATTGTTTGAAATCAACAGGGAGCCACTTTACCAGAACTTTCTTTAAAATTTCTGAAAACTTTTTGTAGAAATGTACGTAACATGCATAAATACAATGGTTAGTGTTGAGATTGGGTACTCAGCCAGTAGACCTGACAACTCGAAAGAAATGTACCAACTTGCAGACTTGTTCAAGATATGCATAATATCAGTAATTGTATAAGCAAATATATAAAGTTGTGGGTTTTCTGGAAAAGAGGTCAATGTTTGAGCTGTTGTGGATTATTTGTTTGCTGCTTCATTTGAGTGAAAATAATGTTAAAATTACTCAATTTTCTCTTTACCTGGGGGTACTCTTTACATGGCAAGACTCACACTATCAGTATCAATATGGCTGTAGCACTAACAAAAGTCAGATGGGCTTAAAAGTCTTTCGTTTTTAATCTCTCCTGTTCGAAATGTGTCAGGGTTCATTTTATACATGTGCGAAGTAGAATCCTAAAAAAGGGGGACATATGAGGCACTACGACAGTCGTCTTTATTCGTTAAAACTTTCGTAAATTGGGGGGGGGGGGGGGGGGGGGGGGTAAGATATCATCGTCAGTACAACCTGTTGACTTATGTTATTTCAGTTTTTCGTTCAATCGTGTTTTTTTTTTAATATTGTTAACAAATAAACAAAACCTCACCAGTCGGTGTTGACGAGTCTCCTTCTTCCAGGTAAAGGACGGAATTCAATAAATGAATGTTTGTGTCCTGTGATTAAAAACTTCGCAGGCCCTCGGGAACAGACGAGTCTCCTTTGCTATACAATTAAAAGTTCACTGGAATATATACAATGCTAAAACTATGTACACGGCTCTGGTCACTAGTATGCGTAGAGGGGTTCCGGCAGGTTCTGAATCCTAACCCTGAATTCCTCTAGTTTGTCTGCATCAGTGACTGAGGCTAGCAAAAGGTTCCATTCCCTGATGGTGCGAGGGAAAAATGAGAACTTATATACATCCTTTTGTGCCACTGATTGGTACAGGCGGTTGGAACCTCTCGTCCTACTGTCCCCGGTTCTGATTACGTCTGTCTGGACATCAACAAGCTCATGTATGATCTTGAACATGATGATGAGACGGTTGATATATCGTCTTTGTTGAAGTGGTTGCCAGCCAAGGTTCTGTACCATATGCGTCACGCAGCCAGGTGTGCGCTCCGTGTAGTTGTTGTGGACAGACCTCGCGGCTCTCCTCTGCACTTGCTCTAGTTTATGGGTTTCTGCAGATGAGTGTGGGTCCCAGACAGTGGATGCACACTCTAGTGTCGGTCTTGCCATTGTGGTGTAAGCCGCAGCTTTGACTGGTTTGGTGCAGTCTCTGAGGTTTCTTCGGATGAAACCCATTGTCCTGTTAGCCTTGGAGACTGTGTTGTCAATGTGCTTGGACCACTGTAAGTCCTCGCTAATGGTGACTCCTAAGTACTTGGCACTGTCGACAACTTCTAGAGTGTGACCATGTAGAGTGTATTGTGTTGGTATGACATGTCGTTGGTTTGTAGCTATCCTGATTACTGTGCATTTCTGTGGGTGGAAACTCATTTGCCACTCCTCTTCCCATTTTTCAAGTGCTGAAAGGTCTTTTTGCAGCAGGTCTGAGTCGTTCTGGCTGTTGACGTGACGATAGAGGAGGCAGTCATCTGCAAACAAGCGTGCATCCGATGAGGTGGTAACATCCGGTAGGTCATTAATAAATGACAAAAAGAGCAAGGGTCCCAGGACTGTAACTTGAGGTACTCCTGAGAGTACTTCTTTCTCGGAAGACTTCACTCCATCTAGGAGCACCAGCTGTTTCCGGCTACTAAGAAATGAAGATATCCAGGCCAGCGTGGTTCCATGAACTCCATAGAACTTGAGTTTATGTAGAAGCCTGCGATGAGGGACTTTATCAAAAGCCTTGGCAAAGTCAAGTAATATGACATCGACCTGTCCTTTAGATGTGAGGTTCTGGGCTATCTTCTGTATTGTTGTTACCAGTTGGGTTTCACAGGAACGCTTCCTTCTGAACACATGTTGCTTATCGGTCAGGATGTTGTACTGGTCAAAGTGACTCATAATGTTGCTGTGGATGATGTGTTCAAGTACTTTACAGACAATCGATGTCAAGGATATGGGTCTGTAATTTGACGGAAGGTGTTTTTCGCCTTTCTTGAATACAGGAACAATATGAGCATCTCTCCAATCAGATGGTATTTCGCCTTCGGCTAGTGAGTACTGGTATAGTTGAGTTAAGATTGGTGCCAGTTCGTCCGCAGCACTCTTTAGTATAAATGACGGTATACAGTCAGGTCCTGTGGCTTTATGAGGGTTTAGATCTTTTAGCAACTTGAATACGCCTTTTGTGTTGATAACAATGTCTTTCATGGATGGATATTTACTCTGTCCTTTATCTGGCATTGTACTTGTGTTTTCTTTTGTATATACTGACTGAAACTGTTCGTTAAGTATTTCAGCTTTAGATGTTGTGTCACTGTGTATAAAGCCTTCCTTGTTTTTCAACGGTGACACTCCTGTAGATTCCTGCTTTTTACTCTTAATCGCTGCCCAGAAACGTTTGGGATTTTTCTTTAGGTCAGTGCTGATAACATCATTCATGCATTTCCTATAGGCTGATCGTAATTCCCTCTGAGTTTGTGCTTTGATATTCCTGTATCTTTTCCAGTCTGCAGGGTTAGATGTTCTCTTAGCTTTATTAAAGGCTCTTAATTTCCTACGAGTAGCTTTCCTGATGTTCCCGTTTACCCAAGGGTGAGTTTGTCTGGCCAATGTTCTCTTAGTTGGTACGTGATCTTGGATTGTTTTTGTTATCTCCTCTTTAATTTTATTCCACATCTCGTCGACAGATGAAAAGGACTGAGACTGGAAATGTCTATAATACTCCTGCAGGGACCTTTTAATTTCCATGATGTTAGCTTTCTTCCATAAGTAAATTGTTCGTCTCTTGGGTCTAGTTCTTACAGGTTGGTGTGATGTGTCAAAAAGGACTATGTCGTGGTCACTTTTGTCAGCGATAGGTGGTAGTGGTTTACAGCGTTCAACATAACTTGGATGTGATGTGAATACCAAGTCCAGTGTATTGTCACCTCTGGTAGGAAAATCAACCATTTGTTCCAAACTGTGTTCTGCTGCTAAGTCCAGGTAGGTTTGGTTCACTTTCTTTGAGTAGTGTTTAGCTCCTGTTATGTTGTTACTTTGCCAGTTAATATCAGGTGCATTAAAATCGCCGCCTAGTATAAATACTGCATTCTTATTGGTTTTTCTTAATGTTGATATCTCCTCCTTTGTTTTAATAAGGTAGTCATCGTCAGTGCGATTCGGTGGTCTATAGTAGGATCCAATTATCATCTTTTTATTTTGACTGGTTTTTATGGTTCCACTGATTAGTTCTAAGCTCTTACTTTTTTAACGTTACTCAGTTCCAGATCTTTCTTAACGGCCAAAAGTACTCCTCCATGTGGGTCACTTGCTCTATCGTTCCGATGGATATCAAAGCCTAGTGAGGTATCGAAAAATTCACTACTACAAACGTCTTCACTAAGCCAGGTTTCCGTACCCATAATAATGTCAGGTTGAACAGATTCGACAAGTGCCGAAATGTCCTTTCCTTTCTTTCGTGCACTTTGAAAGTTGATGCATAGGAATCGCAGTGCTTTACTGTTCCTTGTTGATTGATATGTAATTGGTTTTGGCTTAGGTGAAGAAGTTACAGCTGGGCTTCCCAGTGAACCCCATGAGTCGTCATGTTCGCTATTACTGATGTTTGTTGCGTTGCGAGAATTGAAGATTGTTGTTCAATTGAGGATAAGCTAATCGAGCTATCAATAATGCCGCTTGATCCTGTAGATGAATGAGTTAGGTTGCCATCTGATTTGGCTGGTGTTTGTGGTTGTATGCTTGTCGAATTGACAATATGTGTGCAGTAGTCTACTGTCGGGAGATCATATACTACGGTTGTACGATTTAACGAGTTGCATGATGGACAATACCATGGTAGGCTGTTATTTGCTAGCTCGTCAAATTCTATAGTGTTCATTTCTAGACATGATTTATGGCACCATTTATCGAAATCATCACAAGCAAGAGCTCTTTGACCCATATTTTTAACAGCTTTTTTACAAACTCCGCATGGATATTTAAGGGGCCTCGGACCTGGGTTAGGTTCAATTCCACTGAGTAGTAACAACAACATAAAGTGTCGTTTATTGTGGCATCTGATAGGTATGGACATGGGTAGCCTTCGTTCATGCTTGAGATAGTATAATAGCTGAATATATATGTCTACTTCCGTGTTATCAGAGAGTAAAAAGCATGTGATATACAAGTGTCTTGATATTCTTGGGTCACTGATGTTGCCATAACTGATGGAATACCCTTTGGTTATTATGGGTGCAATGTTTATCACTTGGGTGGTGTTTGTTTGCTTTACACTGATGTGTTCAGTTTGTGAAGGGGCCGGTGGGCTCCCAACTATTACCAGTAAAACACCTACGAGTAACAACAATCTGTGCATGGTTCGTTTACACCGGATGTAATGTTATTGTCGGTAAACCGGAAGTAGGATTAGCATTCTGTGCGTTACCAAGCAACAAATGTTCTGT
Organism: Bathymodiolus brooksi; assembly: GCA_963680875.1. Taxonomy (NCBI): domain Eukaryota; kingdom Metazoa; phylum Mollusca; class Bivalvia; order Mytilida; family Modiolidae; genus Bathymodiolus; species Bathymodiolus brooksi. Next base: position 21,512,416 of record OY804575.1, on the reverse strand, counting down.
CCTGAGCTTGGGAACTTTCGTCGATATCGGAGTCTTCTGATGTTGAATGTTCTCTTTCCTGTTGACTTTCATCATTACATAATGGCTCGAACTGATACGACTAGATGTCTAAATCACCAACATGATCGGAGATATTGCTGTCATCACTGTCCATGATATATATCGGCTGTTTACTGTCTCACTTCGATCGCTCAACTGATCGTTTATCATGGAAGCCATCCTTTGTCGCATGTGACGTCACGTAATCACGTGACCACTTAGCTCATTAAAATGTATAGGTCAGAGATCGCGACGATTTCAAAAGGTAATAATCAATAAAATGGGCGTCCTAGGGGGTTATTTTCAGTTAAGACAATGTTTATAGTTTATTTAATGACCAAATCAAACAAAATTGAGAAATTTATTTTTTGTGTCATTAGTCCTTTAAGGTTATCGTAAGTATTTTTGTGAAACTCTTTTTAATCTTAGTTTTACAATTTTTTGTGAAAAGGGCTACAGCTTTGTACTTTGAGTCTTAAAATGACTTGTATTTGATTATCTTTTATTTCATGCATTATTTATTAAAGAATATAAAGTTGAAGACAACGAGTACTACATAGCCAGAAATGATGGGTACTTTGCTCATTTGCATATCTAAGATGGCGACGCCGGGACGTCTGCAATTTTCATATGATCTATATAGACGATATCATTCATAATTGCATGTGTCATTTTCTGAACTTGAAAATGATACATTGAATCAAGCTGAATTAAATGAAATAAAAATTAATGAAAACAATTAAATATTCGAGGTTCCTGGACTAAATGAAAATCCGAGGCGACGAACCCTTTTTTTGGCCTTAAGAGTCTATGTAAAAATGTCTGAAATACATGAAACTGGTGGCGTGTGACACAAAATTTAACAATGAATGACATTTGGCGACATATTTTCTGAAATTAATTTAGATTCCTCAATAATATATGTAATTATATTGACTAACCTTATATTTCTAGCTTCTAAACTCGGGGTTCCCACATTATATATAATATGATCATTTTTGCATGATCGCGATATCAAAGACATGTCTAAAATCGTTACAAAACAAAAATATTTGAATTTTGACAGAAGAAAAACTTTGCGGAAATAAACAATAACTTTTAATTTTCGAATCATTGACGGACACATTGAATTTCCGTACTGTACTAGACTATTTCTTGACAAATCTAATAAATGACCCATCAAGCGTGAAACTGCAGTCACGTGATCAAAATCTAATTTAAATATGATGAATATTTATGAGGAAAGTACCATCAATTTCTGGATATAAAGTACAAACGTTATCTGCATATTTCAACTGACTTTTTCATTATATATAGGCGACTACTTCTCTGGCCCCTCATGATCCAATTAGTGAGCCCCAAAAAGACCACAATATATGCCGATGGTAATCCGGGACCTGACCTGGGATATGCATCATATAGAGAGGTTAAATCAGTAATTGGGATTTCATCCCGACACCCACTAACCTAGTATGAATGCTAGAACTCCAACTGCAATACAGACATAAACAAATTTAAACAACACAATTCAAAAAAATCTTTACAGATTGGCTTCCATCCAAAAAGACCACGATATACGTGTACTATCACAGAAATTAAGGTCAACATAAACATGGATATAGCTGTCTCGAGCTGCCTTATCATTACGATGTAGAGCAATGGAGAGTATCGTATGATCCATGGTCAGTGTACAGAACTCGCCAGTTTTAAGTAGACAGTACACCAGCAGGGTCAGTGATTGCTGGTAGTAACTGACTACTGGCTAAGAAGCTGTATTTTAGACACTGTGGAATCTGTTGATTAAAGGCAGTAATTGTCTGGACCAAAAATAATAACTGAAACTTTTAACAGATTTCATATCAATTATACAGAAATTATTGTTTTCGTGGAAGACAGAAATAAAATATGGAATGAAATATAAATGCACTGATTTAAGTGCTGGTAAATTGCACCTACTTGTTCTATCAGTAGATTGTCTATATTTTTAACTAAGAAACCATTCCCCACCAGAGTTAAACTACAATAAATGCCAAACTATTGTTAAAGTACAGAATATATTGATGTTCAGTCTACTGAGCATACTGTAGAAATTATTTCCATTCGTTTGGTTTGGTTTAATTTAGGTTTATGAGGTTTAACGCCTCTTTCGACAATTTTTCAGTTATATCTTGGCGGTCAGTTTTATTGGTAGAGGAAACCGGGGTACCCGGAGATAACCACCGACCTGCCATAAGTCACTGACCGACTTTATCATATAATGTCAGGGGCGGATCCAGAGACTCTGCTGACGGGGGGGGGCTCAGTTATGGAGCCCCCAAAGCCCCCCTTGAATCCGCCACTGAATGTTGTTTCGATTACACTTCGGCTGAGCGGGATTCGAACCCTATTTCCATTCGTGTTTGCTAGTCTTGATCATGTCTGTTTCGGGCTTTATTATATTTCCACTGTGTATAATTATTCAATTTCGAAATGCATTAATTTTATTAAATTTTAAAAGTAAACTAAACACATTGATAAAAGAAATAAATCGATAGACATTCCTTCATACCGTCTTAGTACTTTACTTTACTTTACTTTATCCTGCATATGCCACCTATGTCAGATGAACCATGGCGTTGCTGTTAGTCGTCAGTGTTTAGCTCCTCCTCATCAGTCCACACAGTGAAATACCACACAAGTTGAATTGACTACGAGCACACACAATCCTTATATTAAAACGATGTACTATTAAAACGATGTACTATTAAAAATTTTAAAATCATTAAAAATTTAAAATCATTAAAAAGTGATGTAAAAAAGTGCTGTAAGAAAGTGCTGTACATGACCAACCACTATATTACCACAAGAATTCACAGTCCTGAATAACATTATCTCTATGCAGTTCTGTGTTCATATATACACTGTACATTAGTTCATCAGGATCACAAATAAGTCAATAAATTCGAATACGTCATCATTACAACAAAAGTGAAGCTCGTTTCTGATGCAAGTTGAAACACAGACCGGCAGCTATCTTTTCAACTCTGTGTTGTTGGTTTAATGACAAAAAATGGAATCTTGAGCAGTCTATAATCAACTGAAGTAAGTTGTCACTATTATCAAGAAGTTCTTGTATTAGTTTGGACACATAATGTCTATAAGGTAGCCTCTCAGTTTGTTGATAAATGGTGTTCTGATTTCCTCTAATGCTTTGCACTTAACAATAAAGTGAAGACGGTCTTCAGGTTCACTTTTACATAATTGGCAAGTTGGACTAGCAGAATGTTTACTGAATTTTGATCGATCCTTTTGCAATGTGTAAGTTCCACAGGCTAACTTCGCTTTGACACATGATCTGTTGACAGCATAGGGTTCTGCACCACCACTATACCAAATATTGTGAGTTTTGCCAATCATTACATCATCTACATTCAAATATTTCAAAGTTGTTTTGCTATTAACTTCATCTTTAAGTTTTAAAGACCAGTATACATTTACAGTCTGTAACAAGTTTTTTCCATTTTCTCTTGTTAGGAGGAGTTTCCATTAAATCATATGGCGACGGGAGAACATATAGCTGAGTGATTTGGACAATTTTTATGAACCAACTTTTTGAGTCATTTGATTTGGTGGGCAATTGTCTGTAGGCAATATTCTGCTCAACTGAGTTAGTGTTGGCTATAACATTTCTGAATGTACATAGCATACGCTTATGGATCTGTCCTTCAATGGGTATCTGGCCGATCAATAATAATGCCCCAGCATTCGCAGTCCTCTCAGGAAGATGCTGAATTTGCTTTATGAGTTTGTTGAAAAATACATTGAGGTTTTTCACATCAATGGCAGATAGTTGGATAACATCAAGCCCGTAAAGAAGTCTCGGGATGACATAACAGTTTATCAGATGAATCGAGGCTCTTGGATTAAGACCACTAAGACCGTGTAAACCAGCACCCATTAGTGCATATACTGTTCGTCTTGCTATTTGAATTCTATCAGCGACTACTTCCTTTGTTCCAGTTTTTGACTTATTATCCCTCTTGATCCCAAGATGTGTTGCTGTATCGGCCCGCTCCAGATTTTGACCATTAATATTCCAAGTATGATTTTCCTTACTATTGCACTGTAGAACACATGATTTCTGAGTGCTGATGATGTATCGTAGTTTATTCGCATGTGACATTTGAGTGTCCAGCCGCATAGTCTGTAATTCAAACGGATCAAATGAAACCAAAGTCACATCATCTGCGACAGTTGGAACGCCACAGAAGATTGAACCTATTCGAGCACCAAGTTTCTCAGTCTCATAGGTTGTTAAAAGAGAGTTAATAAATATCTTGTATGCAGCAGGGGACCAGACTCCACCCTGACAGCCTCCTTGTCTTTCATGAAGAGTACGAGAATGCTGTCCTTGCCACTTTATTTTTGTTTGCATATTGTTGTACCATTCTTTGAATAATAACCAATTGTTACCTATTATGTTTGCTTTGAATATTTCCCGAAACAGGCCATCATGCCAGACTATATCAAACGCTTTTTGAGCATCAGTCAGTGCAATAAAGATGGATTTGTTGTTCTCGATAGCCTCAGTGAATAGTTCTGTCACTATCAGCGCTGCAATGGTAGGACTCTCTCCTCTTGTAAATCCTTTTTGTAAGGCACTTTGTGTTTTACAGATATTTTGAGTATTTCTACATACATGTAGGTGTAGCTTTTCTATCAGTTTCCCGATCGGATTGGTAACTGTAATTTTCCTGTAAGAATTTGGGTTATCAGCTGGTTTCCCACCTTTTTTATAAATCGGGCAGGCAATCCCGCTGATGATTTACCAAAGAATAAAACTTCTTGTCATTAGTTTCACTAAGTTCCATTATCTCTGTCATACGGTTATTTCTCTTTTGTGCCTCTAATTTCCTTTACTCTGATCTTAGACATTTTTTGATATCTCTCATTTTGCGATAACTATCACTTTCCCTGTTATTTCCACCCTCCTTTTTCCATTTCCAGTAGAAGTGCTTTGCTTGTCTAGCCAAATTTGACATTTCTAGAGTCCACACGTGCTTAAACTTTCTTTTAGCATTCGATTTCCTCTTGGGCTGTAAGTTCTCGGCAGTAGAGACGAGTGTATCACAGATTGAACCGACAAATGAGTTAACATTACTGACTGTCAGTACCTCGACCTGCTTCAATTTTAATTTCATTTCCATTTCAACCAATTTCTCATATTCATTCAAGTCAACTTTGTTCCATTTTATTCGGTGTGTATATATTTTTCCATCATAATTCTGATTCTTACAGAGATTTCTATTAATAATAATCATTATCGGATCATGACTTCACGTGTTTAAAGACTCCCTCTGAAATTTCCACCATTCCCACACTTTCGACAAAATAGTCTATTTGGGATTCATCCCTGTTATTAAAATGATAAAAAGTACTCTGCACAAGACATATAGTAGGGATTTTCAAATTGAGTTCCATTAAAAACTTTTGAAAGTCAATATCTCTTGAGTTTAGTTTACTTCTATGTATTGAGGCATTGACATCTCCTCCGATCAAAATATCTGATGAATTTCTATATTTAGTAACGATTTCAGCAAGCTCGTCAAGCACCATAATATGATCGTCTTTTGTGATCTTATGACTTCGAGTTGGTAAATAAACACAGATGATTACAATTGGCTTTTCAGTGTTAATACGTATGGCTACGACTCTATTTCCACCGTCAGGTAATTTGTCTACAAGGTTGGCAATATTTTTATTGTAACAAATAGCAACACCCGCTTGGCCACGTCTACGTTCCAGTGCATCCATTAGAATGTTATCGTCGAAACATTTAATATGACTCTTAAAATCTAAAATGTCCATAAAATCCTCAATTTCTCTCTTTCCCCAACTATGAATCCAGTGTTCTTGCATAAAAATAATGTCAGATCTCCTAGTTAATAATTCTAAATACAGTTTGTTTGCGGAGAATCCTTCAATGTTAAAAGATAAAATCGACAGCGGTGCATTTTTATTGTTGCCGTGTTCCCTAGTTGAATCAACAGAGTCTAATTGCGAGTTTGTAGTTGTTGTAGTACGTTCATTGGCTGAGTATAGTGTCTTGGATAAATTGCATGCCGTATCATTGGATGACCCGGAGCGAACATTTGTGGATATCCTGGTGGTAGCTTGACCATGTTGTTCTGTTGGGGCACAAGAGATTGGTAAGGTAGATGCATCATAGGAGCTTGTAGACCTGTATGAATCTGAGGAGGGGGTTGAGATACCGTGGGTTTTTTGATTGGTTTGTGAACGTTGGTCTGCATCGAACGTTTCCTGTTTGTTGGTATGTTGGGTTCCTTTATTCTTACATGTTTTCTCTGGCCCTGTTCCTCTAAAAAATGATTGTCATTACGATTAGTCTGTGCTACTGGGACTTCATCAGTTCTGTAATTATAATCTGATTCAATGAGATCATCGCCAACTGATGGACTGGAAGATATATCAATATAGTCTGCTTGTTTTTTCTCATTTTCATATTTATTTGAACGATTTTTCCTTGCCGGCCGTCTATACTGATTTCCACTTAAAGTAAATTCCATTTTCATGTCCATTACTTTATCACTCAAAAGGTTCATTTTGCTATCTTGTTTCAATACTTCATGTTCCATTGTTTTAATCCTTTGTTCTAGCAACAGTGTCTTTATATTTTCATACTGTTCATTGTGATGCGTCCCATTTAGACTTCCTTCCTGTGAATTAATCTTATTTTTCTGCTTTTGAATGTTGAGTGAAGTTTCCAGATCAACAATGTCTTGCTCCAGTTTGATAGTATATGATCTATTTGTAGCAAGTTCTTTCTTAAGTAAAATCATCTCAGAATCCATTTTACAAATATGGCTATCCTTAGTCTTCAGGAGTCTTTCGCTTCGTGTCAATTTTGCTTTTAAGTGAGTTATCTCTTCTTCTAGTATTGTCTTTGTATCAAGTCCATTTATATTGTTAGTACTTGCTGACTCCTGAGGTTGATGTCTTTTAGTTTTCTAACTCATCATCAACATTAAAGACGATTGTGTTGATATTGATTCTACTACTACTGGTGAGGTCATTCCAGAATCATTTCCATTTAAGTTGTCTAAGGTGTCGTCAGTAGGTACAGACTGTGGCAAATTTGGATGGTCAGTTGTTACTTCCATGTTGGCCGAGTCAATGTGATGTTTTGGTTCTGCAATGTTTCCAAGGTTCATTGATTCAATAGCAATAGCATTATGAGTAGGTTGACAAGGAGATCTATGTTCATTTTTCAATAGCTGACAACTTTTACATATATATTGAGCTTTATTATTTGATTCAGTTTCCTTAATGTTTTCAAGGGTAAGTTTTTCACAGGTATAATGTGACCATCGGAAGCAACTATCACATTGAGCAGCCTTTGAATTAATATCACATACTAATAGGCATATTGGGCAGGTATCTGTGTCTACATTGTCAACGTCCTGACCTGATATATCACTATTTCGTACCGATAATAACGGCGATGGACACTTACAGTTGTCCGAGTTCTTGGACTCTTCTTTTTGTTTGCCAATGTCTAAGAAGGATTGGCAGTATTCCCTAATTTTAGCATTAACTTGCTCAAAGTTCTTATTATGATCTAAAGTTTGTAGGATATCACGCAAGTGGGTGGACACAAATTCACTTATATGTACATGATTACCATTCAGCAAGACTCGTGAGGTCGAGTTAAAGAAGTTTATTACAAAAATCTTTTCACTTCCATTCTTTACTTCCAATGACTGAAACAGTCACACCTTTAAGGTCTGTAGTATTAGTTTGATTTATATTCAAGCCCGAGCTTAATCAAATGTTTTTTGTAATAACTCTAAATTCTTCAAAGGCAGCAGCTGAGAATGTTAACACAATGTTTCCCTTTTTGTATTCTAGAAAAACATTAAATTCTCGCTCTGACGCATCTTTCTTGTTTATAATAGCTTTGTTTTTATCAAGTTCATAGTCTATATTTATCTTTCTCTTTGGGTGTTTTGGCTTATCTTTACCATAACTACTCAATGCTTTGGTTGGTATATACATCACTTTTTTAGCCATGGTTCTATTACTACGCCTGTTCACGAGACTCATCATGGAACAATAGCAACAATGTCTATATAAGAGGTTTATTTACAGCATGTAAAAATTGGAGTGGGAGGTCATGCACTGTGCACAAAGTTAACTGTTCTATGAAAAATAATGGTTAAATGGTTAAAATGACTATACAAATTTGTGAATATGCACTAAAAACTTTCTGTGCTATTCCCCGGGAATAAAAAAGATTTATCATAAAAGAATGTCAATAAAAAATGACACTGATAAAAAGAAATTCAAGATGGCGGCGTTGGGTAAAACGCTCTCTGACAGCTTAAAACAGTTTAAAAAGGTTTAAAAGTTTGTGTCAATACACTAACGAACTGGTGTTGGAGAGGTGAATGTCTATATACACTTTTAACACTAAATAATACAACTATGGTGCTTCAAATGTGCTGTGGAATCATAAAAGTGACGAGGGATAAAAAATCGTGTCAGCCATCATTTCTTGTACATGCGCGGTTATTCTTGTGGTGTACTTTTTGGTCTTAACTTGGATCACCCTAGAAGGAAGTAAAACGAATGTTACTTGCACTTTGACTTATAAATAAGCTTGGTTAATCCAGGAAATCTTTGATTGTCATTTTTAATATAAACATAAACAGTAAGATTCTATTTTAGATCCGCATTTATGAAGGACGTCAACTGCAAGTTTCAAGAATGAAGTGAAGTACAACCACAATATTTCTGATGTTTTCGAGGTAAAAAAAAATTAAAACTCGTGATCGGTCATACTAAAAAGCGCACGGGACAGCCGAGACCGCCCGGAGCACCCCGGGACCGCCCGGGGATTGGAAATAGCGCCCGGGTATATAATTGTTTTAAATCACAGCATAGCTATGTCCGAGTACCAGGACGATCAACATATTTGCAGATATGAAGAACTGAGTGCTCTTAGTAGGGGGTCCTTAAGGGGGGAGGGGGGTATCAATCACGCAATCACGCTTAAAATTTGGCAAAATCACACTTCACGCTTAGATATTTGGATATTTCACATTTCACGTTTATCTGCATGGATTGATTACCGTTTATTGTCAGGGACTTCTTGGTGTCGGTTATATATTTGGAAGACATTATTGTGACATCTGTATGTATAGTTTTATAGTTGTTTTTTGTTGTTTAGTTATATGGCAGTTCCTCATAGCTGCCAGATTGTGACTAATTTCACCGATTATATTACGATTTGAATGTTGTTGACTATATATGAGTGGTAGATATCGCTCACTCTTCCTGAGCATATGAATACACTAACTGCGGAACCGTAGCCCTTATAGGTCCGCAAATATCAGAAAACTGGCCAAGGACCATAAGGGCTACGGTTCCGCAGCTAATGAATACACCACACGTGCTTGTTTTTCGTCTTCACGCTTAAAACTAAGTTAGGTTTTTATAGCATTCACGTACAGAATAATTATTTTTCACGGATCACGTTGCACTAGACATCACGTTTTCACATCTATTTTTTCCGTTTTTGACGTGTCACGCTTCCGAAAAAAGGCCATTCACGTATCACGCTTAGACCCCTTTCAGACCCACTTAATATGTCAAAACTAGTGAAATATATGAAATTATGTAAATATTTGTCCAAAATGTCCTGCCGAAACGGTATTAATATATAAAGTGAAAGTTTTTCTAATAAATATAAAATGTAAAGCTGACTAAAATCTAATTTGTACAAATTAATCTGGCAATTTAAAGTCAATGACAACCAAAAGTCGTATGACAATTTGTTGTTTGAAATGCTTAGTTTATATATATAAAAATTTGAACAATCCAAGCCTATCATGTTAATTTTGTTTGTAAGCTATCGGTGGGATGTGCTCAAAATATTTAAATTTAAAGTGTTTAGGTTATTGTTTAATATGTTCATAAATTAATTTTGATTAATTATATTTTAAAGTAAACCGTATTAACGAGGTAATCATAGATTAATACAAGCGTAGCATGGCACGTGTAATTACCCGCTAATTAATTAAATTGGTGAGTGATGTTTATTCAATAATTATAAAATTTAAATAACTTGTAATGTCATAACCGAGGCATGTGTCCACAGTTCATTTGCTAATTACCCAATACACATACAGATTTTATACAAAACTAAAAACAACAAAGAAAAAGACAATAAAATATAGCAAGTTATATATAATAGAATTGAAATAAACCTAATATTTACACCAAACTAGGGAATACTCCTGGGCACTTTTTAGTACATAACTTGAACATTTACACTCACGGTAAGACTTCACTTAACATCATATTCCATTATAATTGCGACAAAAATTTGATTTAAACAATATTCCAATACGACAGGCGTTATTTCCAGTCCCCGGGCAGTCCCGGGCTGCTTCGGGCGCTTTTTAGTATGACCCCTCGTGATAATAGATTTAATTTCGGCATGATACACACAAATGTAGTTCTATAGTGAACGCAAAACTAAAGACCATAGCTTATCTCATGTAGCTTAAATGCACTGACATGCTTATTTATAAGTTTATCTAATAAACTTACACAGCATATCAGTGCAATTAAACCACAGCCACAGGCACAGGTGAAAAGCCATATGGTTTTTCATAATATTAGGCCAAGGAGCAATAGGTATGCTATGATATATCATATTCACAGTGCATAACTTGCAAAATGAAAAAAAATAAATTCTACCATGTAAGTAGTTTTATATAGACCAAATTCTCCTGTCTCTATATAGATAGTAGGGGCCCGGGTGGCTCAATGAATTAGGTAGTTGGATTACCTAACAACTCATACAAGCCTATCACCAATACGGCGTGGGTTCGCTCCCGGCTTTGTAAATTACAAAAAAGGGTGCACTCAACTTGCAGCCGCAAGTGATAAAGTTTACCAGTTGCTTGCCCATGGTCGGTTGTTCATCCATGCCAGTTACAGGAAGTTGTGCACAGACTTATAAAACATGTCAACTAAAAACGTAGGGCATGTACATTTTTTCCATTCCTTTTATTAGTTATTGTTCTTGTTATTTTAAAATTTGGACATCTATGAAAAGAAGGATGATTTATCTTTCATTTGATACCAACTTTACATAGAGAATCATTTTTTTTGACAATGTAGTCACCCTTGGAATCGTTCGTTGCACAGACTTATAATATGGCACTCTATGTTAACTAATTTCAGTGAAAGAAACCACCGCTCGCCAACTCGCCAAAAGCGATAAGAGAACAAATTCGGCGAGTACCTTTGTGTAAGAACTTGACAATCCGGCATCCGGACATCAGTCAATGATTCCGTAAAATTTTTGATTTGACAATAAAAGATGTGAAAAAATCCTTCAAAATCGTTGATAGGAGTAGTGGTGCAATGTTTCACGTCCACCATATTGATTTCACTTATTGATAGAAAACGCTAAAAGATGGCGTCCTATTCCGAACCGGGATCAAATAAAATTAATATATACCTCCCAAAGTTCAATGCAAACGAATGTAATGCATGAAAATAATGCAGTTGCACAACCACTGCCAGAAGGTCAAATTGACAATGATGATGAGTATGAGGATGAAGATCATGACAATGAGATAGACATGATTGAATTAAATACTGCTTATAATCGAGTTATGATGTTAATTGAAAAAGTAACTGATTTGTATGCAGAATGAATAAAGATGTTATAAATCTTTGTTATTATTTCTCATGTAAAATATTTGCATTAGATCATTGGCGAGTAGAAATATCTACCCGCTGGCCAAACTTGGCGAGTACAATTTTGAAGCAACTATCCAAGATAGCGAGATAAGAGAAAAAAAATGTTTCCCACACTGTAATTTTCACTATCTTTCATTATTTTGTGCTATTCATTGTTATTTTCGATATCATAATATTGCCCTCATTGATTATTTTGATTCTAATATGTCTAACGGTACAAATACAATAGAACAGTTTGCGGAAAAACAGTAATTTATGTTTACTGATGCAGCTAAGGTCTCACAAAATTTATGAATTTTAAGTGATACAATTTGCTGATCCATCTTCCAAGCTGTCAAATACACTCATAAATTAAATTAGAATGCATAAATGGAAAGAGACATGAAATAATATTTTGTCATATTTTGCGATTGAATATTTATACCGTCTTTAATTTCATGAAAGTCAGTAATGAATAACACCATGTTAGAATGTATATTAAAACTTAGGGACCGACCATTTAACTTGAAGGGGGAGGGTTATGGTTTTTTGTTTCGTTCAGAATTTTTTTTTCGGACAACACAAGTTAGAATATTTATTTCTTTTGTCGCGCAAAGCACAATTTTTTTTCCAGAATTTAACATTTGGTTATATGACAAAAACTCTGAATCAGATTATTATTTTTTTCCTCCACCAAAATCAGAATATTTTTTTCAGCAACATTGGGAATCAGAATATTTTTTTAGAAAAAAAACATAACCCCCCCCCTCTTCAAGTTAAATGGTCGTTCCCTTACACTCATTCTCCTATACATAATACACAAATTATCTATATGGCATGATTATCATTCACTATTTCAAACATGTTTGTATATATTTAAAACTTCAGATGATTTGATTACAATGTGGGGGAAATTACAAGGTGCCTTTGGCTTTGATAGATTGTCAAAGGTAAACCAAACTGGTGAAGACGTAGCAACATATAAACCAAAGAAGTTCAACTACAGTCGACCAGAATTTTTACAGCTGAATGATGATGAAGTACAAGTTTGCCAAGATGTCTATACAAGGCCCATCATTCTACCAAGAGATGAAATGCTGTTACCTAGAACATCTGGATATGCTGAGTATGAGTTTTGAAGATTAATTATTACAATTTTTTGTATTTCTGTAATATTTTGACAATGATAATTTAATGATCTTATTTCCATATCATTGCTGCAGTACAGTCAGAGACATAGCATGATAAATCACTGTGATGGACGTATCACTCATCTTGGTGATTTGGATAAATCTTTTGTTCTATTAAATATATCTTCAAAATTTCTTTTACATTTAGAGTGTTGCTTACTATCACCCAAAAAGCATATAAAAATAAGTAAATACATTTGTAGATTAAACAGACCAAAAGATATATCAGTATTACTAAGAAGAGTGATATGTCTATCACAGTGATTTATCACACCATGTCTCTGACTGTACTGTAACAATGGGTTAGGGCTGTGGTATTTCATACACAACTTTCATCAATATAAATCAATTACAATATCATGGCTGTTGTTTAATGGTGGAGGAAATCAAAGTATTCAGAGAAAGCCACTGACCTGTCACAATGCACTGACAAACTTATCACATAATAATGTTTTGTGGAGTACACCTTACCATCAGTGGGAAACAAACTTTCATCCTAGGTATATATAAATACACATTATATGCATATTGTGTTGATGCAACTGTTTGTATAATATCAAATCTGTCAACCATATAAATAGAGACACTTGGCGTCAGTGTAGCGGTTTACACAACTGACGAGATATGATACAAACAGTTGTACCAACACAATATGCATATAAAACATTTATCTAACATTTTCATAAGACAAAAGATGGTAATATTGTCACCATAGATTTCTTAAATAAATCCAATATATGAATAAAGGTCATTCTGACATTGAAAACAATTTGCTAAGAAAATTGTTGTTCTTGTTAAAAAAAACGTACCATTATAAAGGTTTCGCACAAAGGTCAAATTCTTCTTTGTAATAAAAAAATGTATGCATGTATTGAAAATAGATGCATTGTGATTTTCAATACATCAGTACTTGTATGTATTTTTACTTTTATTTAAATGCTACAAAATGTATTTGCATTTAGATATAATGTATCCTTTAAAAACACTTCTCTCTTAAAACATATGAAAGTGGAATTATATATGTATTGTGTAGCAACATATGTCTTATATTCATATTCATAGTTATGTACCATGTCAGTAGTTAATTATGCTTATAGGGTTATAAATGGTGGTAAAAGTAAAAATAATGAAGATCAAGCGACATCTAAACTGTTCTTTATCAAGAAGAAATCAGTTAATAACGGTACAGTACAACAAGAAATTCCACTTACATCATTAACAGATGAAGAGCCAGTAAGTAACTTATCAGAATATAACTGTAATACTTTCTTGGAGAGGGAGTCTACCAGTAGAGAAAAAAGAAATTAGAATATATTTTTATTTACCTTGAACTTTATCAAATGATAACAAGTACAAAATATAATTAAGCAATTTATAAATCACATTGACATCAGTCAAGAGAGCATCACTTTGTAAACTTTGAGACAAATATTTATCTGTTTTAATTAAAACTTTCCATTTAAGAGCAGTTGTGTGGTCCTAAATAAAGATGTCTTATGTTGTGCTGATTTACCAATCAAAGTGGCATCTTGTACCAATTTTATAAGATGTATGTACATGATGTATGATAAAAATCTTTGTCTAAAACCATTTGATGTTCAAGCTATGAATTATCCTGAATAAGATATGATGGAAGCTCCAAGTGTGTTAGAAGTCTAAGGGATTGATGATTTTACATGGAAGTAGCCAAGTGTTCAAGTTATCCATGTTAAATGTTTTATGTAATGGACCAAGTTTTATGTAATCGACCAAGTTTTATGTAATGGACCAAGTTTTTTGTAATGGACCAAGTTTTCACTTGTAGTTATCTGAGTTAGATGTAATAAGATACAGTGGAATCTCAGTTTAAGAGATTGATGATTTTACATGGAGGTAACCACGTGTTCAAGTTATCCATGTTTTATGTAATTGCCCAAGTTTTCATTTGTAGTTATCTGAATTAGATATAGCAAGTTACAGCTACATATTAATTGGTTTTGATTGATTTGATTTGATTTGATTTTTGGTGCTTAACGCCACTTTCAGCAATATTTCAGCTATATCATGGCGACCAGTTTTAGTGGTGGAAGAAGCAGGAGAGAACCACCGACCATGGACAAGCAACTGGTAAACTTTATCACTTGTGGCTGCGAGTCGAGTGCACCCTTTTTTGTAATTTACAAAGCCAGGCGCGAACCCACGCCGTATTGGTGATAGGCTTGTATGAGTTGTTAGGTAATCCAACTACCTAACTCATTGAGCCATCCAGGCCCTTAATTTGTTTTGTCTGTGGGAGAAGTAGTCATAACAATTGAACAGTTTTCTTGACCACTAATAACTAAAGGCAGATCTGGAAATGGAACACACAACAACGTATAGAGATCTTTTAAAACTAGGTTTAATATTGATTTCAATTGTTGCAGCTGTTGTTTATTGTCCCTGATGTGTTGAGTTTGACTTAGTCTGTGTTGAGGTGTACTCAGTACATCTTTATGTAATAAAGTTTATCCGTGACTTGTGACAGGTCAGTCAGTGGTTTCCTTCAGGTACTCTGGTTTCCTCCATCAATAAAACTGACCACTGCTATGTAACAGAAATATTGTTGAAAATGGGATTTAACACCCATAAATTAAACTGTTAAGACTAATAATGGGTTGTAAAGTTATCTTATTTTTTTCTAGATGACAGAAATAGCAGTAACCTACTTTGGAATCTTTGACGGCCATGCTGGCGCTGATGCTGCTGTTATGACATCAAAACTTTTACATGAACAAATAGAGGTATGGTATTATACTTAACAAAGGAAGTGGTTTATTATAATGTAAATTTAATGCCATACTTAATAAATATACAGTTGAATTTTTGTCACAAAAAGAATCAAACTACAGTCAAACCTGTATTAAGAGGTCATTACCTTTGGGACTGCTTAATAGAGGTGACCACATGGGCAGGTTTGACTGCTTAAATTATAATGGAGTTGACCCCATGGGCAGGTTTGACTGCTTAATAGAGGTGACCACATGGGCAGGTTTGACTGCTTAATAGAGGTGACCACATGGGCAAGTTTGACTGCTTAATAGAGGTGACCACATGGGCAGGTTTGACTGCTTAAATTATAATAGAGTTGACCACATGGGCAGGTTTGACTGCTTAAATTATAATAGAGTTGACCTCATGGGCAGGTTTGACTGCTTAATAGAGGTGACCACATGGGCAGGTTTGACTGCTTAATAGAGGTGACCACATGGGCAAGTTTGACTGCTTAATAGAGGTGACCACATGGGCAGGTTTGACTGCTTAATAGAGGTGACCACATGGGCAGGTTTGACTGCTTAAATTATAATAGAGTTGACCACATGGGCAGGTTTGACTGCTTAAATTATAATAGAGTTGACCACATGGGCAGGTTTGACTGCTTAATAGAGGTGACCACATGGGCAGGTTTGACTGCTTAATAGAGGTGACCACATGGGCAGGTTTGACTGCTTAATAGAGGTGACCACATGGACAGGTTTGACTGCTTTATAGAGGTGACCACATGGGCAGGTTTGACTGCTTAATAGAGGTGACCACATGGGCAGGTTTGACTGCTTAATAGAGGTGACCACATGGGCAGGTTTGACTGCTTAATAGAGGTGACCACATGGGCAGGTTTGACTGCTTAAATTATAATAGAGTTGACCACATGGGCAGGTTTGACTGCTTAATAGAGGTGACCACATGGGCAGGTTTGACTGCTTAATAGAGGTGACCACATGGGCAGGTTTGACTGCTTAAATTATAATAGAGTTGACCACATGGGCAGGTTTGACTGCTTAAATTATAATAGAGTTGACCACATGGGCAGGTTTGACTGCTTAATAGAGGTGACCACATGGGCAGGTTTGACTGCTTAATAGAGGTGACCACATGGGCAGGTTTGACTGCTTAATAGAGGTGACCACATGGACAGGTTTGACTGCTTTATAGAGGTGACCACATGGGCAGGTTTGACTGCTTTATAGAGGTGACCACATGGGCAGGTTTGACTGCTTAATAGAGGTGACCACATGGGCAGGTTTGATTGCTTAATAGAGGTGACCACATGGGCAAGTTTGACTGCTTAATAGAGGTGACCCCATGGGAAGGTTTGACTGCTTAATAGAGGTGACTACATGGGCAAGTTTGACTGCTTAATAGAGGTGACCACATGGGCAGGTTTGACTGCTTAATAGAGGTGACCACATGGGCATGTTTGACTGCTTAATAGAGGTGACCACATGGGCAGGTTTGACTGCTTAATAGAGGTGACCACATGGGCAGGTTTGACTGCTTAAATTATAATAGAGTTGACCACATGGGCAGGTTTGACTGCTAAATAGAGGTGACCACATGGGCAGGTTTGACTGCTTAATAGAGGTGACCACATGGGCAGGTTTGACTGCTTTATAGAGGTGACCACATGGGCAGGTTTGACTGCTTAATAGAGGTGACCACATGGGCAGGTTTGATTGCTTAATAGAGGTGACCACATGGGCAGGTTTGACTGCTTAATAGAGGTGACCACATGGGCAGGTTTGACTGCTTAATAGAGGTGACCACATGGGCAGGTTTGACTGCTTAAATTATAATAGAGTTGACCACATGGGCAGGTTTGACTGCTAAATAGAGGTGACCACATGGGCAGGTTTGACTGCTTAATAGAGGTGACCACATGGGCAGGTTTGACTGCTTTATAGAGGTGACCACATGGGCAGGTTTGACTGCTTAATAGAGGTGACCACATGGGCAGGTTTGATTGCTTAATAGAGGTGACCACATGGGCAGGTTTGACTGCTTAATAGAGGTGACCACATGGGCAGGTTTGACTGCTTAATAGAGGTGACCACATGGGCAGGTTTGACTGCTTAATGGAGGTGACCACATGGGCAGGTTTGACTACTTTATAGAGGTGACCACATGGGCAGGTTTGACTGCTTTATAGAGGTGACCACATGGGCAGGTTTGACTGCTTAATAGAGGTGACCACATGGGCAAGTTTGACTGCTTAATAGAGGTGACCACATGGGCAGGTTTGACTGCTTAATAGAGGTGACCACATGGGCAGGTTTGACTGCTTAATGGAGGTGACCACATGGGCAGGTTTGACTACTTTATAGAGGTGACCACATGGGCAGGTTTGACTGCTTTATAGAGGTGACCACATGGGCAGGTTTGATTGTATATAGTTTGATCTTTATTCAGTATATATAGCTTACTGCTGCCATATTGATTTATAACAAAAGGTTGTCCAAAAATAAATTGAAGTGGCATAATGGTTGATGTTATTGCCTTTTAAAAATGGAGAAGATGGTAGGTTTGATCCCTAATCATGTAGCCAAAAACAATATTTAGTGCTTTCCTGCTAGGTATGCAGCATTTATACAATAATATTATGTTGTCCATGTTATATGCCGAAATATGTCCCAAGGTTAGAAGGCATTATGCCTTCTAACCTTGGGGACATATTTCGGCATATAACATGGACAACACAATATTATTGTTATTATTACTCTGAATGTCTTTGGTGATGTTATACTCTGAATGTCTTTGGTGATTTAAAAAAAATGAAATTTGTTTAAAATGTATTGATAGTATAAAGATTGGAAAATCATATTCATTTAAATTCAAGAAATATTTAATTTCAACAATAACAATGAACTGTCAAATATTTAATTCCCAAACCTGGAACTGGCCATTGTTTTGACAGACGACAGCATCAACCTTAAAGAAAAACGTATAATACATTGTAAATTGTACACTGTTAAAAGCGCTCAGGTGATCCGGTTTAGACCCCGCCCATTTAAATGACGTAACATTGTTCTAAGCTCCGCCCATCAGCATAGTAATGACTCCAACAATAGTACTATGCAAGTGCATAGTACAACGACGCCATTTATTTTTTGTAAAATTATGTTTCGATAATATCATGTCAATTATAATGAAAGTTTCTTACATGAAGAGTAATAATAAAGAATAACAACACAATTTGATGAATAACATGTTCAAGTGGAGCAACATGTTTCTCTACAGACTGTTGTTTTCATTGAACTAGCATAATAAAAACCAGTTCAACATTTTGAATAGTGCAAAGCAAGTGTTGTCATCACCTCATTGTTAAAATCAGAAAAAAAATCATAATTTCTTAATACAAATGTAGGAAACAAGTTTATTATAGTTTTGTCTGTAAAGCTTTTCTAAAGATGCTATGTGTATGACCAGATTGTTTCAATTGTTTTCTTGTAAGAAAAATAAATCTTAGTTATAAATATGATTCCTAAACAATGTTTAATTCTCTAAAGCCTTAATGTTTTTGTTATAATGAAAAAAGTGTAAAAGAAGTAGATTTCTTTTTTGCAGGAAAAATTGAATGGTGTGAAAGATTTCATATTTGAAATAGCAGGTCCTACAAAGCAACCACTTGGAAATTCTGCAAGTGATTCAAAGTCTATATCAATTCACAGTTTAATTATTGGTGCATTGGAACAAGCTTTTATTTCAATGGTATGTAGACTGAGAAACAGTAGTGTGTTATCTCGCTTACCTTTGTTATGCAACTCTCAAGAACTGCAAATAAAATTAAGTTATTGATTGACTCCTCCCCCAAAAGGTTATTGACTGAACATGTGCATGTAACACCTTATTGCCCCCACTGGCCCTATGTCCACACTAAGAACTACTTTAGTGATTCCTGTTGACCGAGGGGGAAAATAGAATATACCGACTAATTAAATAATGACATAGAAAAAACACCAATAAAATTTACACTTCCACTCTGTTTTTCAGAGCATGTGGTGTCTTAAAACTGAATTTCCAAATTCAAGTATGAAATGTTGTAAAATATCAAGATAAATATAATCTGAATTTGTTTACATTTTATTTTAGTCATTTAGAAAATATAAATCCCTCATTATCATGAATAAAATGTCTGCTCTCCTTTACCTGTACACATGAGAAAATGGAATCTTAAATGTTATGCAAGTTATTTTACATTTTCAATGTTTACGTTAAAAAATGCATTTTTTGAAGGTTCTAAAAGTTTTCAAGAAAATTTTTTTTTTTAGTCTCACTGCACTCCCTGTTATTGTTAAAAGCCCAATATTGTATAAAAATGGCCCCTATTTCCAAAACCACTGAAAGCCTGGTAATAATTTTTGAATTTTTATTACGAAATAATACAGAGCTCCAGATAAGCTGCGTATTTGCATTTTTTACGCTATGAAAACGAGTAAAAATGCATGTATTATCAGATCAGAGTGTACACATTACGCATACATATTGCTGTGTAAGCAAACTTTCCAAATTCAGATCGTACTTGTACAGTCGTGTACATAACAATACATTTTTGTCTTTGAGAAATTCCCTGTAATTACTTCCCTTTATACTTTTCGAAGGAGAGAGCGTATACATCCGAGGGGTACCGAATGTTTTCCTTTCTAAGCATCGATGTCAAAAGAGATCTGATTGGATGTTTACGATAAATCATCCAATCGCGGTCAATATTACCAATAAATGCAGTTTACGTAATAAGTAAGAACTAAAACGAAAGTAAATTTGGGAACACGTTGTTCGTTGAAAATGAGCAAGAACATGAATAAGTGCACTACTAAGCGCAAGAGCGCTACGGAAAATTCTATACTGAAGTTCCTGACAGTTTCATCTGTGTCTAGTGACAGTATAGTTAAAGGAATCATTGATGACATTATCAAAACGGCTGTGAAAACTGCCGAAGTCGACGAGCAAAAAATAAAATATTTACAACATTTTATTAATAAACATGGCACAATCGTGTCAAATTAAACAGAGATATACATTTCACTTGCATCCTGCATTTATTGAATAACACTTGTGTCAAACATAATTTTAAAAGTGTACATGTAAGCAATCTTTTCTGAAGTAGAGAGTACAACAGTGCAAAGGAAATATGCAAATACCCATCATTTTCAAAAGTAGGGGGTAATTACCCTTTGGTCTTGAAAATTATCTGGAGCTCTGTACTATCATTTTTAGCTCGACTTTTCGAAGAAAAAAAGTCGAGCTATTGTCGTCACTCTCCGGCGTCAGCGTCTGAGTCGGTTAAGTTTTCGGTAATTTTTTTTTTCAGAGTCCATTTCTCAAAAACTATCAAAGGTATCCATTTGAAACTTGGAATACTTGTTCACTATCAAAAGAGGAACCAATTACAACGTGGCAGACGACCCTGTGATTTGTATATCCAGAGTTATCTGCCCTGGTTTCAACATAGTACATAGAAATTAGGGAATTTTTTTTAGTATAATTAAAATTTCTCAATAACTATCAAAGCTATTAACTTGAAACTCAATACACTTGTAGAAAAGGTTGACCCCCTTCTGTTGACAAGAGAAGACAACTCTATCCAGCATTTTTTTTGAGTTATTTCCCTTTTTTTACTTGCATTTTTTTTTCTAAAAATACAATTTTCTCAATGTAAACTATGATGAGCATTAAAATGAAACCCAACATACCTGTTCACTATCAAAAGGGGGAACACATTACAGAAGGGTAACCCCCCACTCCCAACATACAACCCCCTCCCACTGCCCCCTCCCCCCAAATTTTATTTTTTTATTTTTTATTTTTATTTCATATGCACTAAAATAGTGTTACAAGAAAAGATAATACCCCTGCTCCCCCTCCCCCCCACCCCAAAAATTTTTTTTTTGATATTTTTTATTTTTATTTCATATGTACTAAAATAGTGTTACAAGAAAAGATTATACCCCTCTGATTATATTTATCAATCTTGCAAACATATTTGCTTATATGACCATCATAGTTAGAAGTATGTATAACTTTGTAAATTGCTTGCAGTTTTATATCAGATACGAAAAAGTCGAGCGTCCAGCACCCGTGGGCAGTGCTCTTGTTTAATCATGCTGTTAAATTTTTTTTTTTTTAGATAAACTTATATGAACATGAAACACAATAATTTTACTACAAGTGGAAATGGTAAAAAAAAGTTGTATCCAATATATAAAATATTGTTATTCATCTCCTTACAGGATAACCAAATAGAACATGATAAACAAACATATTCCATATTTGGAGGTTGTGCAGTGATTGTTGCTTTGTTTTTGTTGGGAAAATTATACATTGCAAATGCTGGTGATTGCAGGTACATTAATTTTGTGGAGATAATTCAGAACTTAAATAATCTTATTCTTCCTTTCATTTTTGACTTTATCGATTTGATACTGGTAAGAATTAATTTGCATAATTATAGTCCTTCAACATTACAGAATGAAAATATTCATTAATGCATAATTTTTTGGTATCTTGTAAATTTCATGTTGGCAAACCACATCGGTGGTGTAATGATTGGCGTGCTCACCTCTAGCACTGAAGATGGTGGGTGTGAGCCCTTGTCGGTTCAAACCAAAGACTAAAAATAGTTTTTTGTTCCTTCGCCGCTATGCACGCAGCATTAAGGAAAAAGAATTAAGACTTGTTTGTTCGTGATCAGGATAATGTGTCAGAGTGAAGCAACATCGCAGACTGTTGTTTCAGTGAGCTAACATTATAAAAATCTAACTAATCGTGTTGGTCTAGTCCAAAGGTGACATCATTATCCTCTCATCGAATGTAACTTGTTCTTGCCATGATATAGCAGAAAAATTGCTTATTTGGCATTAAGCAACATTCACTCACTCACTTATGTTGACATATTTTTCAAAGTGTCTAATTTATATAAGATGTATTGAAAAAGGATTCTAATTTCACATGGATAGCAGAGTTGATGTAAAGGGATCACTATTTGTCTTCTTGCTTTAAGTGTCTGTATCTGTTTCATATTGCTTCACCAGAAAAATTAACATATTGTGAAATATGGAATGCAAAATGAATATTGAAATCGTAATTTTTTATTTTTTTAATTATAATTATTGTACAGACATATAGAATAGTTACCGGTATAAGCTAACAAAATGTATAAAGATAAATATTCAGATATCATTAATGATACAGTACCATTTTACTCTTTTATATCTGTTTTGCAGGGCAATATTTTGTAACAAGAAAATTAATGTACATTTATCAAATGATATGACACCTCATAATGAGCGACGAAGAATTATGATTCAAGTAAGTATGTTGTTTTGAAAAAAAAAGTTTTCAATTAAACTTATTATCTCCATTTTTATGTGATGGTAAAAAAGAATTGGTAGTTTTATGGTATGGGTGTGTTGCTGTTGTCGTTTTCAATCTGATACTTAAGTTCTATTTGACCGATCTTTATGAAATTTTAATACAATGATCCTTTGCACAGAACAACAGACTGGATTGATTCATGGATTCTAGCCCTTGCCTGTTTACATCCAAACAAGAGGTCAAAGTGTCAAAAAGTGTTGATTTGCTGCAGTCTTAGTAAGCTGTCAATTTTTTCAATTCCTGTGTAACTTTACCTTTTAAAAAAAAAACTGCGAACTATGCATTGTGGATTAGATTTACATGTTTTTGATATTGCTAGAGTGTGGGTATTTAACTATAATAATTTCTAATGCTGTATTCTAAAGGAATATTGTAATATAGTTGTTTCCCCTCCTATAAGACCTTTTCCACCAAAGGTCACCTCTCTTATCAGGACACATTTCAGATGTACTGAGATAGTAAAATGAAGATAATAAATGTAGAACAGCAATAAAAGCACTGTTCCTTTTCTTTAGTTTGTGTCTAACTAAGTGTTATGAAGGATAGTCTCTCATGTTCATTTACATCCATATCCTTTCTTACTAATTTACTAAATTGCCACCCCAAAGAGAGGCCGCCACACTTTAAGGCCACCTTTTCATTGCAGAAGGGGTGGCTTTATAAAAGGGAGACTACTGTATCTACAGTTATTTATACTATTTATAGAATCAAAATTATGATGTTAATATTTAACTATGCTTTGATAGTTCCACCATTTTCACTCCTTAATTTGTATTATAACTCGTCTTACTTTATGAAGTTTCATACTTTTAAGTGATAATTTTTTATTTTTAGGCCATGACACGTCCAGAACTAATGGGAGGTGAATTTACCTATAATGAGTATAACAGAAGAATCGTAAGAAATGATATTGGAAAGAGGATACTGTACAGGGGACCAGTAATGACTGGATGGTAAGATCAAATCAAACAAATCAATAACAAAAGAAAGTTAGGTACATTATATATCTAAACTAGCTTCAGAATTAAAGCACACTGTGACAATTGAACAGTTATCTAAAAAATATGTTTTCAATATCGTTATACATTGTGAAAGAAACTTCTCTACGGTCATTCTTCTGATAGCTTTCATATTTGATAGGATGATTTGTCATGATATGTAGTTGATCATATTATCCCACCATTTTGATTTGACAAACTTTATAGGTATAGGTTTATGGTGTTTAATGCCACTTTCAACACTATTTCAGTTATATCGTGGCGGTCAGTTTTATTGGTGGAGGAAACCAAAGTATCCGGAGAAAATCACTGACCTGTCGCAAGTCACTGACAAACTTTATCACATAATGTTGCATCAAGTATAACTTGCCATGAAGATCAACTTTAGTGGTGAAGCTTTATAGGAGTAATTGGACCTTAGTGTTTTCATGCATTTTCAAGATAGTTATACTTTGTGAACGCACCACTTCTGAGGTTGTTGGTTAATATATGGTGCGATGATTGGCCATGATGTGTAGTCGACCATATTATTTAGCGGGGTTACAGTATCCTTTGGACTCAGTAGATTTGGTGTTGTTACAATATTGTCTTGTTTTTTTCTTTTTTGCTATTAACCAAATTTTAAAGGAAAATTCTCCATTACAATACAGTCAAGAACGTTTCTATTGAATCTCACTGGTTCTTCAAAATTAGCAGTTGTTTATTATAACCAAAATTAGTTATATCTGACGAAATTTATATATTTCATTGACAACGTAAGGTATTCAAAAATGAATAAATTATAGAAAATTAACTGTAATAATCAGTTTTACTGTACACAACAGTTTATAACATTTAAGACACATGATGTTTGGTGTATGAAACTTCCACATATACTAGTTCTTGAAAATAACGTTAGAATATTTTAGTTGCCATTATCATCATTTTTAGGTCATACAAAATAGCTGAGGAAGATGATTTAAAAATTCCATTAATTTACAAACTTGGAGGCAAGGTAAGGTATTATCTAGAAAATTTTACATTTCTTTTTTTTTTCTCTTCAATTCTCAATATGTTTATGAGAGATAGTAAATTGATACTGTTGTTTGTATGATTTATTTGCTTGATCATATAATATTGAACTACATCTATTTAGGTCTGTAATACTGGTAGAGCTATACCTTCATGTAATGCAATATCAATATCACCAAGGTTTGGATTAAAACTCAAGGACATGTACTGATAAGTCAATTTTTGGCAAAACATTGTTAGTTTAGTGACTCATTGTATGGTATTCAAAGGTTTTCATGACTAAACGGTGTACTGTTAATACTGATACATACCATATTTTACAATAACAACTTTAAACTTGAATGATACAATAAGCTTTGTTTGTGATATTTGTTTTATTATGAGTGTACATGATGAAGGTTATTCCAGATCAGATATCTACCTTTTTATTGCAGTTTCACCTGAAAAATAATTTGTCAAGAATTTTGTTTGGCCACAAAATTTGCATGAGTAGATGTTTCCCTCAGATTACTATAACAGCTACATACATAAATGTAAAATTTGTAGTCATGCAATTACCTTCATACTCCTCCTGTGTTCATTTTGTATGACCTAAGCTTTATTATCGCCAGGGTTCATTTTGTATGACCTAAGCTTTATTATCACCAGGGTTCATTTTGTATGACCTAAGCTTTATTATTGCCAGGGTTCATATTGTATGACCTAAGCTTTATTATCGCCAGGGTTCATTTTGTATGACCTAAGCTTTATTATTGCCAGGGTTCATTTTGTATATATCCTAAGCTGCATTGTTGTCCAGCTTTCGTTTTGTAAGTCCTAAGCTTCATTATACATGTAATTGTTATTTGTTTCAGTCACGACTTATGCAGACCATTGGTGTAACCAGAGGTTTTGGGGACCATGATTTACGGGTGTATGATTCCAGTATTTATTTAAAACCTTTTTTATCACCTGTTCCAGAGGCAAGTTATTTAATATTTTATAAAAGGAAAGTTTAAACATTGATGGTCAACAAGTCCACCAATATCTATAGAACAGATGGAATATTTTCTTGGATGTGTGTTTGTAAAAGACAGAGCCAGGTCTATGGGAGATCAAAGTTTAACAAAGGCTATGGTGAATGATTGAGAGTGATGCAAGCTCATAGTTGACTTGTATTTAGTATGTAGCCTAGGAATTATTATCTGGCTGTTGTTATGCTAGGGATTAACTCACCACTGAAATCTTTATACTTAACCGCATTGGTAGTATAATTGTTAGTGTTGCTCACCCCCAGTGCAGTAGATCATGGGTTTGAGCCCCGATCAGGTCAGACTAAAAACTAAAATTGGTATTTGTTGCTTCTCTGCTAAGCACGCTGCATTAGGAAGAAAGAGCAAAGACTGGTTGGCTCGGAATAAAGATAATGTCTCTGAGTGGGGCAACACTGTTTCAGTGAGCTAGCACTATAAAAATCAAGCTAAGCATGTTGGTCTATTACAATGTGGACCTGATCATCATTTCATTGAAAAATAACTATTCTCACGATGATACAGCTGAAAAATTGCTGAGTTGGTGTTATACAACAATCACTCACTCAGTCTTCACGAAAAACTTTTTGACCCACAAGCCATTCGGACTTCTTGAGTTGTAGAATTCAGAAGTCCGAATGCAAATTTACTGGGCCGAATAAAAACAAAAATAATTTTACATGTTTATTATTATATCAATTGGCAGTTAATTGTCTATTCTCTGACAAAAATATCTAACTTTTCCTGCAGTGGTTGCTTTCAACCAAGGGCTACCAATTTTCCATTTCTCGTTTAAGTAACTCAAATTAACTGTATATATATTTTTCTGAACATTGTTTGTTAAAACAAGTCTGCTTTGAAGTAAACATTTTGTAGAATTTTTTTTTTTATATAAATAAAGCAAAGTACCGGTATTTTATTTAGATTCACAGAGAAATAAAAAAAAATTGTGGATCTTTTCAACCATTTGTCTTAATCAGGAAAAAGCTTGTAATATTTGTCCATTTCAAAGGTTTCAGTATTTCCCAAAAGCCTAAATCAAGTCCTCTATCGTATTTTGCACAAAAGACAGGTTTAAATTTGGCGCCAAACTGATATCCGATAATTTTTATGTGTACGGTCCGGAGTGAATCTTGTTCTTATATTTCAAATATTGACATTTTCGTTCATTAAAGCGTTTCTGAGATTGCGACTTTAATTTTGTCAATGTCCTTGAACTTCATCATAGTATGGATGATGGAAGAACGATAAATGATAAAATAAAAGAGTTTTCATCTGACGTTTCACTTTTTAGTTTTAATCAAAATAAATTATGGACAAATTGGAGATCAAAAGGGCTCTTTTATACAACAAACCCAATAGTCGCCGTCGAACCGGCATGTTTGGGAATCTCTGGTTACTTTTGACACACAAGCCCGTCGGTCTTCTCACTTGCGATATTTAAGAAGTCTGCAGTCGATTTTACTGGCCAGGACCATCAGGCTTGTGGCTAAATTCAAAAACTGCTCGCTCGCTCACTCCCTCACTCACTCACTCACTCACTCACTCACTCACTCACTCACTCACTCACTCACTCACTCACTCACTCACTCACTCACTCACTCACTCACTCACTCACTCACTCACTCACTCACTCACTCACTCACTCACTCACTCACTCACTCACTCACTCACTCACTCACTCACTCACTCACTCACTCACTCACTCACTCACTCACTCACTCACTCACTCACTCACTCACTCACTCACTCACTCACTCACTCACTCACTCACTCACTCACTCACTCACTCACTCACTCACTCACTCACTCACTCACTCACTCACTCACTCACTCACTCACTCACTCACTCACTCACTCACTCACTCACTCACTCACTCACTCACTCACTCACTCACTCACTCACTCACTCACTCACTCACTCACTCACTCACTCACTCACTCACTCACTCACTCACTCACTCACTCACTCACTCACTCACTCACTCACTCACTCACTCACTCACTCACTCACTCACTCACTCACTCACTCACTCACTCACTCACTCACTCACTCACTCACTCACTCACTCACTCACTCACTCACTCACTCACTCACTCACTCACTCACTCACTCACTCACTCACTCACTCACTCACTCACTCACTCACTCACTCACTCACTCACTCACTCACTCACTCACTCACTCACTCACTCACTCACTCACTCACTCACTCACTCACTCACTCACTCACTCACTCACTCACTCACTCACTCACTCACTCACTCACTCACTCACTCACTCACTCACTCACTCACTCACTCACTCACTCACTCACTCACTCACTCACTCACTCACTCACTCACTCACTCACTCACTCACTCACTCACTCACTCACTCACTCACTCACTCACTCACTCACTCACTCACTCACTCACTCACTCACTCACTCACTCACTCACTCACTCACTCACTCACTCACTCACTCACTCACTCACTCACTCACTCACTCACTCACTCACTCACTCACTCACTCACTCACTCACTCACTCACTCACTCACTCACTCACTCACTCACTCACTCACTCACTCACTCACTCACTCACTCACTCACTCACTCACTCACTCACTCACTCACTCACTCACTCACTCACTCACTCACTCACTCACTCACTCACTCACTCACTCACTCACTCACTCACTCACTCACTCACTCACTCACTCACTCACTCACTCACTCACTCACTCACTCACTCACTCACTCACTCACTCACTCACTCACTCACTCACTCACTCACTCACTCACTCACTCACTCACTCACTCACTCACTCACTCACTCACTCACTCACTCACTCACTCACTCACTCACTCACTCACTCACTCACTCACTCACTCACTCACTCACTCACTCACTCACTCACTCACTCACTCACTCACTCACTCACTCACTCACTCACTCACTCACTCACTCACTCACTCACTCACTCACTCACTCACTCACTCACTCACTCACTCACTCACTCACTCACTCACTCACTCACTCACTCACTCACTCACTCACTCACTCACTCACTCACTCACTCACTCACTCACTCACTCACTCACTCACTCACTCACTCACTCACTCACTCACTCACTCACTCACTCACTCACTCACTCACTCACTCCCCCACCCCCCCTCCCTCCCTCCCTCCCTCCCTCCCTCCCTCCCTCCCTCACTCACTCACTCACCCACCCTCCCACCCACCCACCCACCCACTCACTCACTCACCCACCCACCCACCCACTCACTCACTCACTCACCCACCCACCCACTCACCCACCCACCCACTCATTCACTCACTCACCCACTCACTCACCCACCCACCCACTCACGAACGAACGAACGAAAATTGAAGAGCAGTAATCAAAGCACTGTTCCAATACATTTATATTTTATTTGGTAATTTTTCTCATTTTCTCTTCTTTGACAATACTAGTATTATTTTAACACGTTAATCATATCATGTTGTAGTCACAGCCTTTAATTCATATTTTATATATCATCATGGACCATCTCTGCTCACGTTCAAACAAGAATGGCAAGTGTTTAGAGTATAGTAATTATTAAGATACGTGTGAGTTCTAGAAACCTAGTGCCACAATGTGAACGAAATACTAATAAAGTTGGCATTAGACACCAATCAATCAATCCATCGATCTATAAATCTCGATTGTAATAGTTTGACTCAATTAAATTTGGCAAATTAATACAAGTATAGAATGAATTGATGAATGTTATTCAGGTAAAAGTGTTTGATTTAAAGTTCAATGTAGAAGAATCAGTGTTAGTGATGGCATCAGATGGATTATGGGATGTATTGTCTGCAGAAGATGTACAGAAGTCAGTGTTTACTGTTTTAAATCAGTATCGGAAAGATGATCCCAAAAGGTAATGTTTAACTAAAGATTGATTCAGATTTGATTTATTGAACACTTTTTCTGCTTTTCCATCTTTTAACCAACTAGATGTAAGGTAAATATTGTTTGTATCAATTATAGGAATAAACACATTTTTTCACTCACAAACTTACATAAAAGTCCTTCGGACTTTTATTTGTTTGTGAGTGAATTGGTCCAGGTTATACATCAATAAACTCTGGAAAAAATGCGTTTAATCCTTATAATTCTGTAACTAAGTTTTTTTTTCTTCATTTGTTTTGAAAATTTACCTTTGGGGATCCCCAGTACGCACACATACATTCCATCGATGTGTGTCGGCCATGAATAACAAATTGAACTAACCTTATTTCCTACTTTAAACTAGACGGTGATGTAATTAAGTTACCGATATTTTCCAATTTGATGGCATTTTGCATTTAGCTACTCAAACAAGTAAAATGCCCACAAAATCGTAAAATAAATCAGTAACCAGCTTGTGTCAATCAGCGTCCCTTGTAAACAACGTCACAGGATGACGATATATTACAAAAGTCAAAGTCGATAGATGGTTGTCTTAAGTATTTTTTCCGAATTTTTTTTTTTTTATGTCAACAATACAAGCTTTTTTTTTCATTGGCATTTTTTTTATTTCATATCTAACAATAATTGTCGATTATTAACAATAAACATTGTTTCTTTTATCTTTTTTTATTATCGGGAATCCAAGCCGCCATTTTGTTTACATTACGAAAAAAGTAGTTTGCTGAACATCGTCTATCGAAAAATAAACTGACAAAACCCCGCCTCCATAAGCGCTTATACCCAATCAGAGTATAGGATTTCTAATTATGTAAATCATATAAGAATTATACACACATAACTGACACATTTGTAACCGTTAAACTGATGACAGATTGGATATCAAATTCTGTGTCTAACTACCACATGATCACAGAAACTCATGCTTGTAATTTTCAGTAATATTTTGAAGTAAACCCTCTGAACCCATCTTTGGGGTCATATTTTGGTAAAATTAGTTCCAGGTGGTTAACTTAATTCCAACATGTATAAAAAAAAAAAAAACAATTAAAATTATTATTTTGCAAATTTATGATATCATATATTCTGTATCAATAAGGAATTGATATCATGACTTTGGAATAGGTTTCTAAGAAATACCCTTTTCCCGTGAGAGCTAGGAAAGTTCTAAAGTTATGGCCCTTGCAATTTGAAAATGGTACGAAATAAGCTTTTTTTAATTTTGTTTTCTTCTGTAAAAGTATAAAAGACTGTATTAACTTCATATAGGAATGTTAACATTTTATGATGAATCATGACAATTGTGTAATGACAATTCTTACTGGCTATAACAACAGTTTCACAGTTATGCTCTTCAAATTTTACCAAAATCTTATCTTCATTCTTTTACAAAAATATGTTGGCTAATGAAAGTACGTCATCATAACTCATTGTGAACTACTGTCAAACCTGTATATAAAGGCCACTCAAGTGAACCTGAAAATGTGACCTTTAGGAGCCCTTAATATACAGGTTAAAATTATATGCACCATTCATTAATGGGGAAAATGAGACTGCCTTTTATACACCGTGATTTGTTATATAGTGGTGCCCTTTAAGGCAGGTTTAGTATAATCATATTTTATTAATTAATTCAATATTACACATTATGATAATACACATATAAATTATATAGACATTTAAATTAATCAATAGGATTCGGAAACAAATGGTTATACTTATATTAATCTGTATCCCTGTTGTTATCTGGTGTTCAAGGTTTAATTAGTATCGAAAGGCAGAAGTGTATTGAGAATTAATCAAGTGTTAATCAGTCGTTGTCACTGTTATTTGGTGTGCTTTAGTAAGAAAAAAAATAAAAAGGCAGGTTTGACTGTACTTTTCCTGAAAAGTTGATCAGGGTACAATTTTATTATAACTAGAGGTGTGAAAATGAAAGTGGTTTGAATTGATATATTATAATCAGATTGTCATTATGCATTTTGAAGTTTGGGTATACACTATTCACGTTACAATCTTTTGTTTAAAAGATTATGGAGTAATCTAAAGTATAGCTAAATAATTTTTTGTAAATATTTGATGATTAATTCAAATTTTACTTAAAAAAATAGTTTCCAAACCTAACAGAATTGTATATTCTGAAATAATTTTGAAAATATTTTAATAAATCTTCAATTTTTTTTACAGATTCAATGGAGTTGCCCAAGAGTTAGTGATGCAAGCTAGAGGGACACCTGCCAAATGTGGACATGGATGGACAAAGAAAGACGGAACACAAGGATCATTTGATGATATTACTGTATTTGTTATACCTTTAGGGGACACTATTTAAAGTCATTTGATTATATTAAATAGTGTATTTATCATATCTGTAGGGCACAATAATATTTAAGGTAATTTAACGATATCTTGAGGTCATTTTTAGGGGACACTAAATTAAGGTCATTTTTATGGGACACTATTTAAGGTCATTTGACGATATTAGTGAATTTGTTATTTTTTCATGCAGTTTGCTTAGGCGACAATATTTATGTTATATGCAATCAGAGGCAGTTAAATGCTGTTCGTTATTGTGTGTGCAGTGTAGCAAAGTGAAATTATCTGTACCAAATACTAGTACATGCAGTTTTATATGTACATATTTTTCCTAACTTTGCAAAAACATAAATGTTCATCTATGACCATATCCTTACTTACAGTTTTTCAAGAAAATGACTTTTCCAAGCTTTAAATAAATTAGTTTGAGCAAAATATGTATAAACTTGCAAATCATTTTTCACAAGGAGAAAAAAATAACAATTGAAAGAATACCATTGATTTTTTCTGTTTTAAGGCTTTTTTTTTTTTTTTTTTAATTAAAATGCATTTTTTGGTAACAAATGCAATTATGTCCTATTTGTAGATTGTTGTGCCTAACTGTCTTTTATTTGTGCCAATTTATGGCTTGGTCCACTTATTAATGAAGTTTAATATGTGCAATATACTTTTATATACCGGTATACCTTAATTATTATACATTTGAAAAAAATATTTGAATTTTTCACAAAATATTTTTTACCTTTAAGGTATTACAAATCTCATAATATACAACAATCTTGTATATTTTTCAAATACAGTTTTGTCATTGATAAAACTTTAAAATATGATGATGTTTATTTTCCAAATCTACAAACAATGTAGAGGTCAGAGATGGAAGTAATACAATGTCACATTTAATACCCTCTTGTGGTATAACAGGGGATGATCCTAATAAAATCACCAGCAAGGACTAACTTTGACCATAAAGATTGACAATCCAAATGTTATTCATAACAAAAAGCTCAATTATTAAAATATAGTCTTCCATTTTATTATTTTACAGAAACAAATACTGGTAATTAAATGTTTAATTTGTGTATTCTTGGACCTTAAATCTGAATGAGAAGAGAAAACTAGAGGTATTGTGGTCAAAGCACAATATGATGCTACCCCACCCCCAACCTCAGTATTCAGTTTAAAAGTAAACTTTGTAGAGACCTTGACCTTCCAGAAAACCATACTTGCCTTATTCACTACACACCCTATAGTGTTCATATTCATATATTTTAAAAAAAACTAAAGTTTTTTTTAATCATTCTTTTCTGATGTACATTAAATTCATGCAAGAAAAGTTTAAGAAATTATTATTTTATTGTAGAAATAGAACAAGTGCAAAAAAAGAGCAGCACGTTTTGTTTACAATAATTACAGGAGTAAAGAACCAGGGTGGGTTACAAACATGCTAGACACACTAAATTGGGAGCCTCTGAGTCAATGAAGAGCCAAAAACAGAGTCACCATGCTATACAAGATCATTAACAACCAAGTGACTATAGACCCAAACACATACTTAAACAAAAGTGACACACGTACTAGAGGGGAACATAAATATAAACATATTGCAACTTCAAAAAACATATATAAGTATTCTTTTTTTCCCCGCACCATCAGAAGTTGGAACTACCTCCCGGCAGCAGTAGCACAGGCTCCAGACCTTGACAGCTTCAGGTCTGGTTTGGAGGGTATACAATTCCCTCCAGCCTTCATGTAATTTCACTGTTAAATTGTAAATATGTAATTATGTAAATATATTTTTATCAATTTATGAATTAAAAAATTTTAGTTTCCACGCCGGGATAATTTCACTCGACCCTTCGAGTCTATCCTGTATTTGGAAGAAGAAGAAGAAATGATCATAGAAAATTAATAGAATCTTTATTGTTTTGTACTCTTAGAAGATAGGAAAATGTGTAGTCAATAAGAACACTACAAAAATTAAATTCACAATATCCAGGAAAAATAGGTTCAATAGACAAGTTTTTAGTTTTACAGAAAAATTGTACAGTTGTTTTGTTTTCTAAAATTAGCAACATTAAAAATTAACAAGAGACACCCTGGGGCTGGCAATCACTCGCCTGGTTTTTAATTTGACTTCTAACTTTCATAGTAAATGTCAGGCGAAATATAAAATAAAATTTCTGCTGATTACAGATTAAAAAAATTAACATATTTTTGACATTTCAAGACATTTTTAATTTAATAGTGGCACCCATCTTAGATAGAAGGCTGGGCTGTCACACACATTTTTGAAACTGGACCAACCAAAGATCATCTCGGGGGCCCAATTTGGTTTAATTTGGTTTATTCAGCTTTCTGAGAAGATTTTAATGTGATGTTTTTAATAAAAAAAAAGGCTTATTTGTACAATTAGTACAAATCAGCTGTACAAAAATATGCATGGAAAAACTTCGAAGATATGTTGAACTATTCATTTGTCATGCAGCTGCCATTTAAATTTGAAGCTCATTTTGGCTATAAAAAAAACCTAATTTGCATTATCAGTATTGAAAGAAAAATTTCACAGAAAACCCCAAATGATATGTTGAATCTCACTGTCATGCATTTGAGGAATAAATCTGAGCTCATCTTGGCTGGTCAATTTTTCCTTCAATGGATTTTGACCAAACTTGGTACATACTTAGTCGTTAAGAGAATCTGGAACCCTATTGATTTTCAAGGTCATAGGTCAAGGTTACCGGGTCAAATTGTTTACTGTGTAACATCCTTGTGAACACTCTAGAATCAACATCCTTCAATGGAATTTGACCAAATTTGGTACATACTTAGTCCATATGAGAGTCTGGTAACCTATTGATTTTCAAGGTCATAGGTCAAAGTCACAGGGTCTAATTTTTACTCTGTAACATCCTTGTGACACTCTAGAATCAACATCTTTCAATGGATTTTGACCAAACTTTGTACATACTTAGTCGTTAAGAGAATCTGGAACCCTATTGATTTTCAAGGTCAAAGGTCAAGGTCACCAGGTCAAATTTTTTACCGCATAACATCCTTGTGAACACTCTAGAATCAACATCGTTCAAGGGATTTTGACAAAACTTGGTACATACTTAGTTCATAGGAGTCTGGAACCCTATTGATTTTCAAGGCCATAGGTCAAGGTCACAGGGTCTAATTTTTACCCTGTAACATCCTTGTGAACACTCTAGAATCAACATCCTTCAATGAATTTTGACCAAACTTGGTACATACTTAGTCCTTAAGAAAATCTGGAACCCTATTGATTGTCAAGGTCACCGGGTCAAATTTTTAGGTGAGGGGATATGCCACGCTTTGCATTGCCCTTGTTTATTATTACAATGATGACAATCATGTAAGTTTAGTCTCATATCTTCACAGTTGGTCTTGGATTAAATAATATTTATACCACAGTTTTCGGAGTTAAACGGTCAAACAAGCATGAGATTGTTTAACCGTTTAACTCGGAAAACCATGGTATAAATAATTTGTAATAT
The DNA here is from genome assembly GCA_963680875.1 of Bathymodiolus brooksi. Lineage (NCBI taxonomy): Eukaryota > Metazoa > Mollusca > Bivalvia > Mytilida > Modiolidae > Bathymodiolus > Bathymodiolus brooksi. Next base: position 21,476,472 of record OY804575.1, on the reverse strand, counting down.
GAAGCCATGCAATATGACATCTAGGTCGTTGATTATTGCATGACTCTCTTATAAAACTACAGCCCAGATTTAAAGTGTGCAATATCTTGTATCTGTGTGTATTATTTCAGTTTTTAGCTGTTGCTTACATTCTGGTATATAAACCATAAAAAGATCAAAGGAAAAGAATGCATTTATGTTACAACATTAATAAATGAATCATAATTTGATTTAAATCAGTATGATATATACTCCATTGGCATCCAACACAACTCAATCTAACATTTTGTCAAGGTGAACTTTAACCTTCTCTCTTGACCTTTTTGATTGGTTAATCTAAAGTTCAAGAGTGTAATTTATTTGAGCACAAGGTATGATTTTAATCAGATTCATAGCAATATAATGTTGTTTTATGACAAGTTTTTTTTTAGTGTGTACCATGTACATCCTAATACCAAAGTCTATACAATACAATAATGTACAAAGTTTAACAATTCTAATACAAAATTATAGTTCATTGTTTGTTATACAAATGTAATAATTGTTTTTCATTGTTGATTTATTTAAAATTCAATGATATTGAATAAATTATTTATTTTTTGAGAACAAGATCATATTTTTGTTGTACATGTACTTCTACCAAATGGGTTTATATGTATTTATAGCTACCTTCAACAACATTTCAGTTATATGGTAGTGGTCAATGCAAACATTGGCACTGCCTGGCAAGATTAAACAGCATAATGATTACTGTGGTGGTGCTAAGCAGGAGTTTTGCTTACTTCTGGGTTAACGTCCGATGCTATGTGAAAGATTAGTGCTGAAAAAACATGTTTTTTTATGAATGAAACAGATTCGTAACAGAAATCATAATCCGGAAATACGCTGCCGATTTAATAAATATTTGACAAAACCATCATTCGGCAGTGAAAAATCACTTGTGAATGCCTTTCGCCAACATTAACTGTGTATTTTCGCACTTATTATTGAAGGGTTTGTAATTTTAAATGCACCTAAAACATGCAACGGTCTAATAATTTAGGATCTGGGTTCGGTTTTTAAAAACTGTTGTCCATTTCTGATTAAATCAGAAATAACGACCAAATGATTACAGCACAGTATGTAAGCATAACATAACCTGATGATCATTATGCTTTTATGTCCGTTTGTCATAAGTTTCAGGCTTGTGCTCATAAATCGTCTAATCAGGCAAATGTGTACACCAGACAAACTCTGATATTGTACTAAAATTTAGTCTGGTTTATGCAGACAACTCTGGATTTACAGCTACTCATACTCTATAATCTTCTAATCAGAATACTGTGTTTAGTTGAAATACCACAATGTACCTTAAAGCATATTAAGCTATTTTGTGACTATCGGAATGGGAGGTTCTTTGTAGCAAAGTCAAGGAAGACTTCCTGGTGTTGTATATCATTTTTTTTTTACTAGTTGATTCATGGTACTTGATCGTTTCACTTTTTATTTAATATTTTTGCTGATTTTTTTTGTTTACATTAATATCACTACAAGTATGTTACTCTATCTCTTTGTTGTCTCTCAAAAGACTTTTCTTGACCATATCGGTGGTGTAATGGTTAGAGTGTTAGCCTAGAGTGTGGTAGGTGGTGGGGTTCAACTGCAGTCGGCTCAAACCAGACTATAAAATTAGTATTTGCTGCTTCACTGCTAAATACACAGCATTAAGGAGCAAGATTAAAGACTGGTGGATTGGAATCAGAATAATATGTCCAAGCAACATTTAGAAACTTGAAATTATTTATAGTGAAAATGTGACGAAGCTATGTTTAGTATAAGGGCTACATCAGAGTTGTCAAGGAATTCACTGCTGTATTAACTAGCTAGTAGTCAGTTAAATACGAGCATTCATTGACTCGGCTATTCTACTGTCATGTTCATTTTTGTGATGGTACAGTCAAATCTGCCTATTTGGTCACCTCTATTAAAAGGTTACCTTTTCTTGTCCCCGTCATGGAAAATGTCATATGAATTGAACCTCTTTTTAAGAGATCACCTGTCTTATAAGGTGACCTCTCAATACAGGTTTGATCGTATGTAGTCTTTTTTAGTGGAAGTTAATCTGTACATGTTTTTTGTAGTTTGTTTATATATGTATTGCTGTTTGGGATCTAATTATCACGAGAGGGTGGTTGGGATCTCATCAAGTGGTTTAACCCCACTTCATATTTATGCCTGTCCCAAGACAGAACCTGGATATCCAATGTTAAATGTCATGGTCTTTTCTATAATCATGGAGTTGAGGCGAGAGGTGATTGTTCATTTTCTTGATTTAGGTGGAATTGTATCACTGATTAAACTTTCTTTTCATAATTAGTACCTTTCGTCGGGAGTATAATAATGAACAATTTTATTGCTAAAGATCTCAGTAGGAAATCATACAGTGGAATAAATTAGGCAAATTTTATCTTTAAAAAATTAATAAATGAATTCCAATGTATAACCCAGTCTTCATGGCTGTCATTGTATTCAGTTTGATTTACATCTTTCTATGCAATTGGGGCCATCATGGTCGTGATCGTACAGTAGTTGGATTTATAACTACCTATGCAATCAGTGCCTATCACCACTAACATTGTGAGTTTGAACCTGCTCAAGTGAGGTGTACTTGATACAACATTATGTGATAAAGTTTGTCAGCGACTTGTGGCAGGTCTGCAGTTTTCTCCGGTTTCCTCCATCAATAAAACTGATCACCACGATATTACTGAAATATTGTTGAAAGTGGTGTTAAACACCATAACCCTACCCCTTTTCTATGCAATCAGAGAATATCACCACTGAAATTTGTGGTTTCATTTAGTGCACACAGGGAATGTACTCAATACAATTTTATGTGATATAAGTTTCACAGTTACTTCAGGCAGACCAGTAGTTTAAATACACACCCATAACCCAAAACCAATGGTTGAACTGTACAAAAGACATAGATAAAGTGTATCATTGATGTTATTGGCCAAATGACAAACTCACTGCTAGTTTTAAATTCTTTACTGTTGTTACAAAACTTTACTATTCTACTGACCTTTGGTCAAACAAAAAATACACTGTTAAATAATAATCACATGACAGTATACAATGCTTATCATGTGACTTTTTTTTTATATATCACTTGGTAGAAAACAAATGTCTATTATTGGCAGTGTTTAGCATTTGATAATGTACTTGGAATTTTTAGATGATTATGATCAATGGATTATTAAAATGTTTGTTCTTGCAAAAATGATCAGAGAATATTATCAAGTGTAAATGATGACCATTATTACTCTATTCTGTTATTGTCAAACAGCCTGTGTGACTGTGCTTTTTTATATGCAAGTAGACAATAACAAAGAAATTATCTACCTATCTCCTTATTTTCATGATTGTGGGTAAGATCAATAGCAATTTCAGATTGAAAACTTCTCTATTTTTTATGGACCAACTGGTTACTATGGCAACCCTATAGGTAGGTCATTGGAGTTGTAAATATTTCTTGTACAGATAAAGAAATTATAAATGAAATAGAATCACAGCAGTATTTACATTTACATATATAATGTGTTATGCATATTAGAGTCTATAAACTATAGTAAATATAATTTCAAAATTTTTTTAATTCAGAAATTAATTCTGAAGTATAATTATGAATTTCAATTTTTTAAACTGAAATTTCAGAAATTATTTTGGAAAATAAAAATGTGTTGGTGGAATTTTTTTTTATTCTTTTGATTTTTCCTATACAACTATAATAAACATTAGCAATAAAAAAAAAGATGAAACATGTATGATTTTTTCATACAGTAACTAATGCATATATATGAATATTCATTATGTAAATGTGCATCCTATTACTTTCAAACTACAAATTTCAGTCAAATAAGACAACCACTTACTGATAAAACACATTTACACATATCTTTCAAAACATATTGCAATGAAATAACATCATGTGTACTATTATGCTGAACTTGTAGATACAATGATAAAATGAAAATGATAATGTATTGTGACTTGCACAAGTTCACAGACATCACAAAATGTTCTGAGATTGCACCTTTTCTCAAATTCAATATAAAACTTCTATAAAATTAACACACTCTTTCTTCTAGTCTTTTTTTAACAATAATGTTAAAACACTTAAAAAATGTTTGCTGCCTAAAACGTCTTGTGGTCCAACTTCTAAATCAGTCATCTATGTATGGTAACCAAAATGCCTGAAAAAAAAAAAGACCAAGGTAAATGATTGTACTAAATATAAACTTCAGTCTTCAAAACAGAAAGTAAAGTTAATCCAATTAACCCATTTAAACCTGCCACATGTTTAAGCCTGTCCAAAGCCAGGATCTATAATTCTATTGTAGTCATTTTTGCATTTGATAAATTTGAGGTTTGACAGAGGAGTGATTTGTTTTGTCATGCTTAGTTTTATTGTCTACCATTACTGTTTAATAGTTTTTAAATTGGCTGTGATTACAAGATAAATGTGATATAAAAAATGACAAAGGACAAAGTGTAACACAGGTGATACAAATACCAAGTCCATTTCTATGACTAAACATCCCATTCTTCCTTGTACATTTAAAATGTTAAAAGCATAATTGATTGATTGGTTATTGCTAAACGTCCAGCAAGCAGTATTTCAGCTATATTCAGGACGAGAACAAGTTCAATAATATACAAAAACTATATAGAATTGAGGGAAGGGATAGATCAACCGGGTCAACGACTTTTAATTAGCTTGTTACAATGACCTACCATATTTGTACAAGCTGTGGCCAGCATCATTAGCTTAGGATTAAATTGAACACATTGTACTGGTCCTGGATGATCACAGTTAAATACAGCTACTCTTACTCCAGTGTCTGTGTTCCAACAATTTATCTTTCCATCTGTTGAACCTGAAAAATATTCATGTTTTATGAGCTCTGAGTGTCTTAATCTACCACGATTTACACCTTTCTGTTCTCAGTTTAGGTATTTGTTAAAACTGTAATCTCCATGCAATTTGCATTAATGAGTGAAAAAATATAATTTTTTAATACTTTACATCATCGCTATAGTGACTGCCTTCAAGATTACATTTTTATGACTTTTTGCTTTGAATAATATTTAAATAAACAATTGTGTATCAATCTAAAAAATAAAATTTGTTTCATTTGATATGCCCAATTAAGGACAAACAAGCATGTATTTTTGAAGTCTGATCCCCATGTATAATTGATGGAGTCAATACAAATATAAAAAAAAGAAAGACCAAGGAGTGGGAAATGGATGAATGGGTCACTGTCAACCATGCCATGAAAGTGACACAAAAAGGCAGATGAAAATGTGTCTTGTTCTAAAAAATATTTCTAATACTTACCAACAAAAGCAAATTGTGAATCAGGACTAAATGATGCTTCCAAACCAATACCTTTATTATTTTGAAAACCCTGAAAAAAATATATTGAATATTTTAATATTCATAAAGAACATTAATCAGCTAAACAATATTATGTGACATAAAAAGGTGTGTTTTATAAGGGCTTTTCCAGGAAAAAATACCAGGTAGGGTCGGAACGCCATTGATTTTTTTTTATCTAGGTGGGGGGCGTAAAAACGTATTTCTTTTCTGGGGGTTGTTGTCAAATTTCTATTTAATTAATTGGGGTTTTCGGTATTTTTACCATTTCGGTATATTAAAATAGACCTACTTGCCGGCAAGTCGTGTCACTGTGTTGTTCGTTAAACGGTGTATAATATTTGGTTGTTTGTTCCGTGATTTCGCTTCTTTTGCACGATTTTTAAGCTAAATTGTCTCCCTTTATCTTCCGAATGATATGCTATGTAAAAGATGGAGAAATACGAATGATGAACTGGTACCTGGTTCTTTTATTTTCGTTCCTGGGTTCCGAGATAAAAAGTACCAGTCGAAAACGAAACGTGGTCAAATGGCACGATTTCTCAAAAAGTATTTATCCAAAAATAATAAACTATGCATATTATTAATCCTTGAGATATAAGCTTTAAAATTGTGTAACATTTATTTGACAGACATTTGATTTAAAAGAGTTATACATGATCAAAACAAATATTTTGATACAAATTATCGTCATTTCCGCCATTGAAAAATACTGTCCTGCCACGATTTAGGGTATCAAATGTCAATAATGTTTTTTAAACTGTATATCAAATTAAAGCCTTTAATCTCTTCTTTATTATGGAATTTACATCATGAAAATATCTCATTACATTCAGAAGTTATACCAATAAATGTACTGAAAATACCTGTCCTGGTTTTCCACCATTGAAAAATACTGTCCTGCCACGATTTAGGGTATCAAATGTCAATATTTTTTTAAAAACTTTATATCAAAGTAAAGCCTCTAATATCTTCTTTATTATGGAATTTACATCATGAAAATATCTCATTCCGTTCAAAAGTTATACCTATAAACGTACTGGAAAATACCTGTCCTGGTTTTAAACCCTCCCCCTCAAAAATAGATAAACAACACACTTTATAGGTCACACTTGTACTTGCAATACTGCCATTAAACAGTATTACAGATTTGATCAGTCTGTTTCAAATTTAATTTCTATTTTCTGGGTGGGGGTCATTTTAAGTATTTATATTTATGTGGTGGTACCCCAAAAATAATTAAAATTCTGGTGGTAGTATCCTAAATTATTGACGGAGTTCCGACCCCCCAGGTATTTTTTCCCGGAAAAGCCCTACGGTAATAATAATTTTATATTACAAAACGATTTCAGTTCAGTCAAATTATTCTATATGTATACTTGTTTCTCTGGCTTGTTTCAGGGAATAATTTTTGTGTTTACTTTGCCTGGAGTATTCTGAAATATATTGTTCCTTCAATCTACATACCAAGTTACTAGTATATGTGACATTTCTGAAACTATGTATAGTAGTTTGATTTTCATTGGTCGACTAGAACCAAAAATGTACATATGACTTACCATAAAAGTTTGTAATGGTGTACCCTGGAAGGCATCAATCAGCCTGACAACCTGTCCATTGGTAGAAATCAGAATCATTTTACCATCAGGACTAAACTTCATGCCTGTCCAATCACAATCCTTGTCTTGGGCAAGTTTAAATGTGGCAAATGGTCCCTGTAACACATATTTAAAAGTCAATCAAGTTAATTTCAGCTATATACATGACGAGAACAATTTTTTGGCATCTTGAAGTCTCTTGTTTGGAAACAGGTAAGGCTACAATCTCCAAAATCAATCCCAACTTTTATTCTGTGCTAAGGATATTTGTGTTAGAAATTCAGAAAGATCAGTCTACTTGAACAAAAGTTATCACACAGAAACCATTGTGGAAAATAATGATAAAAGACCTATTACATAATATGATCTACGACTGCAAAATGGTTGTGCAAAAATTAAATATTTGAAATATTTGAATTCCACTGTAGTCTAAAACATCAAATTTTGACTGTTCTATGTCTTGAGTATTATTTTTTTATATGTTGACTGTTTGCAGCCTCAAATGATTCTAAACAGATCTGTTGAATGGTAAATAGACTTTGATCTGTTGATTATTATACTAAGGTACTTAAAACCAATCAGTTCAAGATAAACATTTTTAACTGGACACCAATGAAATAACAATTCTTTGTTCACATGTTTTCTGAAGACAAACTAACTAATATTATCATCATATAACAAAATAACTGTTTACAGCATTTTCAGACAGCTATTTAGTGATTTCTAAAATTAAATTTATCCTGAACACCCGAACGTGACAAAAAGGGTTAGATGGGTAAAAAAATATTGATTTTAATTATTCTAGGGGAAAATATAATATTGGCCTTACTCTGTCAAATGATCTGAGATCATAAAGTTTAACACATTCTGAGTTAATTCCTGCTGCAAATATTAATCCTTCTGGATCAAAGGCTGCCACAGGTCTTCCTGATAAATGCATCAATCCCTGTCAAATATAATAAAACATTTATCATACCAAGTAAACAAATCTGAATGGAGTAAAAATTAAATAATTAGATTTCTTAAAACACAGGTATTTTGTAACATCAATGTCCTATGTTAAATAGTATAAATGTAATTAGGGGCAGCCATGGAGGTGATCACATCATACAAGTCTTTTAAAAAATAGTAAATGGTAGGAATTTCATATACTGGGTAGCTGAAAAATTTCTCACTGTGAGGAGAAGATACATGTATTTAATGTTTCAGCCAATCAGAAACAGAATTCCTGATCAATGAGGAATTTTTTGTAGAGAAACTCACAAACATCATTCCAGGATTTCAAATTGGTCAAGTAGTTTCAGAGAAAGGTAATGATATAAAATGTGAAATGCTAGCGATGAGCCGATGACACAAAGTGATGAAAAATACTCATCTAGGCCATGTGAGCTAAGTTCTCTGAAAAATCAAATTTTGAGCAAAAATTCTTTGAAAAACAAAACCCACAATCTACATTGTTTTTGTTGCATTTTTAGAAGAAAATATCATGAACAAAAAAAAAGTCAAGTTGTGATCTTCACAAACACAAGTTTAATACAATAATAAACAGCATTTCTTTATGTCAATATACTTCACCTGTCTACAATATTATTTACCTGACAATTCTGTGACCTTAAATCCCAAAGTCTCAACGTTTTATCCAATGATCCTGACAGGAATGAATCATTTATAGGTGACATACTTAATGCTACGACTCTGAAAGAAAAAATAATACATTTATGTATATAGTGCATAGTAATTTCTTACTGTATTAGTAAGAACCGGTTTTCATAATACGGGGGTATCTAAAGAACTGCGAGAAGAATTCAGTATCGAAACTAGACAGTGACCGTATCGAGCAGACCCACGAGCTTATTGTGAAGTCAAATTTTCAGTTACATCAATAACCTTATAGTATAAAGAATACATCAGTATTATACGTAGCATGTTTGTACATATACTTATTTATTTCCTCGTCATTATATATAATGTATGTATATGCACGAATCAGTTTGTAATTTTTTTTTAAATGTCTTTTATAGATTGATAGACTTTCCAGTGACTTTTGACAGTTAAATATTAGTGAAACATAAAGTTGTGTAAAATGAACTTATTTATAATATGATGTTGTTTGATGTGTTTTAATGCAATAGAAATGGTCACTGCGCCAGTCAATCTTCAATTGTGTTTGTGTTTTATTTATTAACAAGTACAAATGTATAGGTACATAACGCAAATATTTGGTTTTCGTCGTATATAGAATATTACAGCTAACAGTACATAAATGATTTACGTTCGTTTGAACAACGTGAATTAGAACATAAATCAAGATATCTTCTATTCATATAAAGTACACACTTGTAAATCAGTTATTCTGTCATGAAAATTTGATTAAAAAATGCTCTGTAGACAAAAATACATGTCGGATTTGGATAATTGGTGTTTAAAGTTACTTTCAACAATATTCCAGTTATGTCATGGACTGGAGGTCAGTTTTATTGATGGAGGAAACAAGAGAACCAGGACAATACCACTAACCTGCTGCAAGTAATTGAAAAGCTTAATTACATCATGTTGTATCCAGTATCATAGGTCTCACTACTTTCAAATAAGAAGGGGAAATAGTGAGGAATCAAAACTCAATAATTAGTGGTGATAGGCACCGATTGCATATATATTGGTCTAGACAGATACAAATCCACCAACCATATCATATGATCACTATCCACCAGAACAAAAAATATATATAAACGTAGATATACTTTTACTATTTTTGTTTTTATACATGTCAAAGATATTCCTGACATTAAACATGCTTAATAAACGAGAGAGATAAGTCTAGTATTATTTCCAATCTAATCAACCAAATGAGAAAATATTGGAAATTAACTTTACTCATCAACATTCCACATTCATAACCTCAATTTGTCAATCCTATTTTTTAGTGGCAAAAGTGGTAGTATTATAGAAGGTGGACACCTCTAATATATATATATACAGTGGAACTCCCCAAAACTGGCCTCTCTGAAAACCGGATTCCTCTGAAAACCAAACATTTAGTTTTGGTCTGGAATATTCCCCTATATATTAAGTAAAATGTTTCTCTAAAAACCGGCCCCTCTGTATTCCAAACATCGGTGGTACTGTCCGGTCCAGAAAATATATTTTCTTGTAAAATTCACATCTGAAAACCACACAGCAAATTTGCTGACAGGCAAGTCAGTGAACCATGTTAGATGTCAATAGATAGATCCAGTGTTACATCAAAAGATTACCGCCGGTATTGATTGAAATTAACAAGGTGTGACACTTGTCAATCAACTAATTTGACAGCGTCTTTACATATGTGTAATTAATCTGAAGCATGTTTTTATACTTAAAATGTTTAATACTTCAAGAGTTTTATAAAAACAAAAAATATAAAAGATCAAATATGTTGTACAGACCGCTTGCATTCTATTGTTAGTCAAGTAAAAAAAAATTAAATCTATGGTTTCAAGTAGATTTGTTATAAATTGTTGGTGTTGATATTTTGAATTCATTCTGAAATTAACATTATTCTTGTTAATCCGTTAAATTGATGCTAAAATGTCGAAACCGCTGTCTAAACGTCGTCGCGTTGAACTAACACTTCAAGAAAAAATTAATTTGATTAAAGAGTCAGAAAGTTTTCCGAAACCATCTCAAAAATCTTTTAGCGAGAAATTCGGAGTAGGCAAAACAACAGTTTCCGATATATTAAAACGCAAGTCTGAATATCTTGCCAATTTTGAGAGCAATGAAAATGTTCAGAAATTCAGATTCGGAAATAAAAGTAAACATGATCTTATGTGGGACTGGTTCCGTCAAGCTCGCGACAAGCCCATTCCACTTTCAGGGTCTATTCTGCAAAGTAAAGCAATTAGAATTCGCTAGTCAGTTAGACATTGCCGATTTCAAAGCCTCAAATGGGTGGTTAGAAAAATTCAAAGCCGTTTTTTTGGGTATGAGGTCGTTTGGTATTTAGTCGTAGTTTCACACCTGTTGTTTCGGGGATCATTTCTGTCAACAATGTCATTAGCTGAATACTATACTCTATTCCATTATTAGAACAACGTGCCCTATGATTTTTGTATAGCATGAAAAATATCCTGCAACAGGTTACAAATCCAATTCATGGTCAGTGACCTGAAATCTCGTGGTTGATTGTACACTCAATACATGTACACATTTGTAAAACAAGTTATGACAGTATTTATTTTTTTATTTAAAACACATTTAAAAACAATCACAAATATAACACATTGAAAGAATGTAAAGAAACATACATAAATAGCGTAATCACAGCATAATTAACCTTCACGAGATCAAAATCTTATACTTCCCATATCGGCATGCGGAACAGAAACGTCTATTTACGGAACCTCCTAAAACCGGTACCTCTGAAAACCGGCTGATTTCTTTGGCCCCAGGCGTAGTCGGTTTTCAGAGGTTCCACTGTATATTAATCTCTTATATACCGTATAACCGGTAATTTCTGCGGTCAACTCCGGACCACAGAAATTAAAATCACAGAATGTTATGTAAAATAAATGTTTAATGTCCCGTACAAAATACGTTTTCAAACTCTAACTCCGATTCTGCCGTAAGTGTCAAATATTTAATTAGTCGTAATTACTATATCCAGATAAACAAAACCTGGTACTATATAAATGTTTACACAACAATTAAAGATTATTTAGCTGTGGCATGATGATTTTTACCTGTTAATTACAATTACTCCAGATCAAGAAATATGATTGTACCAAGCTGACACCGACAGTAATTGAAACAATCACCTGATTAAATGTTTACAATCAAAATAAAGTTTATTAAAGCAATATTTAAAATTGTTATTTCATAAATCATTAGTTTTTTTTGTTTTTTTTTAATTGTTGTAATAGCTTCGATTGAATAATATCAAACTGTGTGATCTCAGGATTCATCTAAAAACCAAACAAATAAAAATGTACTGGTAGTAGAATTCCGGTTAACCCGAGTTTTTATGTCTACATTATACTAAAAGATTTGGATCCAATTGCTTCTAATCATAATTCTTTTAAAAAAATTGTTATATGATAAAGTATGAAAATTCGACATTAAACATATATATCCGAAATATATCAAAGTTTATACCGATATCGATCTAACTGTTGACTTCGTATTTCCTGTCAACAAAATAGATCACGAAAACAGTGAAAGAATAGTTTCTTAAGACAAATTTGAAGTTAACCAAATACGTATTCAGAAGTAACATTTGAAAACTTTCTAAAGAACTAAATATGTTTTTACTTCTAAGGATCACTGTAATCTGCACCAGTTGTTTATCGTAACATCGCTTCAGTTGTTGATTCCTGTAATACAAACAATTTTTTTTCGGTGCCGAGATTTTCAATCTGCAGAAATTAAATGTCTTCTTTTTAGACCAAAACCGCAGAAATTTCACACCGCAGAAATTACCGGTTATACGGTATACAAATGTATAAATACTAAAATAGTGTCAACCTTATAGAGGTAGAATCATACAAGTGATATAACTGTAATGTACTACAGTACAGAAAGGGACATACCGTGATTGATCACTCCGAGAGACATAATTTTTAATCCTTTAGACATATCATCACGGACATAAACCCACTGTGATAGACCTAAAAAAGACCATAAAACAAGGTGGTGGGGATTAAATTTTATTGCTCTCGGTCACCTGTGCGCCGATTGATATTTTACCGCCAATTAAGAGATTAGCGTTACCTGTTCTACCTGTTGACTTTTAATATCGTAAGCCGTAATTATTGCTACTGAAGGATGTATTTTTGACAATTAATTTTGTATCCTCTTGCTGTTAATATTTGACTGTTTGTTGCTTTTCATTGCCAAAGAATGTCTGTCTTGTTATCATTTTCGTTTGTTTTAGAAAGTTCTACTTTATGACCTCGAGTTCTATTTTAAGAATTTTGTTGAAACCGCAACTGAACTTTATCTTGTTTAATTTTAATTTCTCATTTTTTTTCTTCTGTTGGGTCGAATTCAGTATGTATTGAATTATTCTTAAAATCCACCTGTGATGTAAATCTATTGTCTAAACTCTCCATTATTTTTAAGGAATGGAGAGTTGTGAACAATATGTACGGGGGCGGAGCTAGAGTTTAAAGGTCAAAAACCTCAACCTGTTTAAAATTGCAAAAGGGAATAACAAACAATTTATTTAAATTATTTTGTTACAAGATTAATAATTAATAAAATTATTAAAGTACAATGGGTGGATTTTAAGTTGGAGAATGTCCTCGTATCTCTCCATTCCTTAAAACCAATGGGCCTCGGCTCCATTAATTTTAAGGAATGGAGAGTTACTCGGACATTCTCCTATACGTAAATACGGGCTACTTCATAAATGTATTTTTTGTTTATATGTTATACCGCAAGCGCGAGGTTTTGAAGCACGGACTTTGCAAGCGCAGGTTTTGTAGTGTTTAGTTGGTAAAGAGCAGACTTCAAATTGATTATTGGTTTATTTTGTGTTTTGGACTTTTACCTCTCGTATTGAAAAAAAATAACAATTCAAGTAAACTGTTTTACACACTTGGCTTGTTACGTAATTCCGTTATAGATGAAAATAATTTTCTTTAAAATTGCAAACAAAAACCTATAACAATCCAAATTTACGTAGCCTAATGGCTACAAAATGAACAAAAAGCGGAAAACGAAGAGCATGCTTTTAATTTGTTTCATAAACTTTGGGGTTTTTTTTGGCTGTATTTTGTCACAAATCTATTGGGTTGAAAGCCAATTAAGATTTGAATTTGAATAAATAAATAATCTGGTGACATTTGATTTTGGTCAGATACTGTGTAATGTCAAACATTTGTAGGGGTAAAATCATGATAAAGGTTAATTCCTTATTTCCTTTCACGTTTCTAAACTTTCTGCAGATTAGCCGCTAATTTCCAAAATATATCCGTAAATTTAGTGACTTTTGGACATGTAGTACTTCTTTGAACGATCTGTTTATAAATATTTGTTTCGTTAATTTTTAATCAAATTCTTCAATGACCGTATACAAATTATTTAGTACGTATTTCTACAACGAAAAGGGTTTTAACTGGGTTTTCTACGAAGATTAAAATAAAAAAAAAATTATTGAACGTATAGAAAATATTAGTGAACTAAAATGTAATATTGAACTGGAAATACGTTTTAAAACGTAACAAATAACGCATATCGCGCATGTGTTTATGAAACTTCATTTGTGCACAAGCCAGGTCACGTGTATGCGTGTAGATACGCAATACACAGCCAAGGTTAAAAATCTTTGAAACAAATTTGCACAACCCATGATTTCACTGAATTGAAGTTGAATAATCATTTATTATTTACATTTTATTCATCGATTCAAATGAACTCTCCGTTCTCATGCTATTTCCTCGATCTCGGGATTTCATTCCCGGGATTACGTTCAAGGATGTTTTACGTTTTGAGGAAAGAAATAAAAAGGTTTTTTTTCTTAATTCTGAGGGGAATCTGAGACAGTACCTGAAAAAAAATAAATAGGCGATATAAAAACGTAATTTCACCTGTACATCTTATCTGACTAGTTTACCTGTAAAACGACACACTTGATTACAAGATTAACACCTGGTGTTTTATTGCACCCTGATCACCGACATGAATTAAAATTTTTAATCCCCATCACTCTCCTAGACATGACCACTATCACGGTGATTGATCACGGTATGTCCCTTTCTGTACTGTAACCTCTTAGTTATACAAGGGAGGTAACTGCAATGCAACCAGCAACCTCCCAGTTTGAATAGCAATAAGGCAGAATACTACTAATAGAAGAAAGATATAGTCAAATATCATTATCTTGAACTTAGATAAGTTGTTTCTTTGGATAACTCTTAAGTAAAAATTTGGTCCCTTGTAGTAGCTTTCAGCTTATTTATTTATCTCTGATATCTCAAATTCATTGCATATTTAGAAGTACAATCATGGAGTCATTCGACTTCACAACAACAAGGTTTAACTGTATCTATAACCTAGAAACATTTGTATCAATGAAAAATAGCCAGAATTCTAGAGCTGTACTTACTTTTTAGTGTGACCAGGGAAGTATCTAATATATTTGTTGTCATGAAGAGATAGATATCTTATTGTGTCTGCAAGAAAAATATAATTATACAATACAATTGCATTGAAAATATTGATAAAATTCAAAGCTGAAATAAAAAAACAGAATTGGTATAAACCAATATCAAGGAAATACATATTCTGATACATGACTTAAGGGAAATAACATCTTATTATTTCATTTCTTTGCCAATAATTATTTGAGAAAATATCCCATTGAATGTGCTTCTACAAATTAATGGCACAATAATTATTATATTTTACCTTTGATCAAAGACTTGTTCATGTAAACACTTGATTATTTTGATACAATTTTATTATGTTGACCTGAAAACCATTTAAAAAATCACCATAAAGACTCGTTTAATTCTTGATAAATCTATTGGACTAGGTTGTATGCAAGTCCTACACATATGAAGGCTATGTGAAAATTTTCTTGGAAAATTTTTATGTAAATAATAATAGAATAGGTTTTGAGGGTTAAATACCATGATGGTGTAATGCCACCTTCAGTTATAATACCAGGGCTCCCACTACTTTGAAATCAGAGGGAGAAGTGACTTCTCTTTCAGGTGCTGACAAAAGAGAAGTGAGAGACAACAGGGAGAAGTGGTGAGAGTACAGGGAGAAGTCAAAATATTTCTCTAATTGTACCACTTTTCACATTCGCAAAGCATTATCGTGGCATTCGTATGACTATGTTATAATATACTTGTTATGCATTAAGGTATATTCAGTAGTTGTTTAATTCCTTGTTTTTGTTAGCATATCATCTCTCTGATTTACATATGTCCTTGTATTTTTTTTGGTTTGTTTGTATTAAATAAACCCTTTTCAGATTCTTTGTTTTGTCTTGCAGATATATGATAGTCAACTATTGTCCAATAAATAATAAATAAATAAAATTGAATAATAAATTTAATTTCAACATCAGCATTGTTTCAAGCAAGTCACACATAGATAAAATGAGAAAACATTAGATAAGATAAATATATGCAAAAAAAAAAATTAATCAAATTTTAATGAATGTATATTATTTACATTGCTTCTCTTTAATCACTGATTGATATTAATTAAGAAACTAATCATATCCACAAAGTTAACAATCCCTTTGGATAGCCGCCATCAAACCCCAAATAAATTAAATGAATCAATACCGACGTTATTTTCCTAAGTACGGATCCGTAGTACAGTTTTTATATTCATAACTGTTTCGATTACGTCCCTTTACAATGGCGGTTTGAAAAATGGAAATTTTGTAGTAAAAATATACCGATATTTTACTGTTAAAACATTTAAAATTAGCAAAGCGACTTGGTAAAATTACTTCCATTTCTCTTTTGGCACTAGTACAAAGCGAAGTGAGCAGCCACAAGGGAACTTCTTCGCCCGAATTGCCCTCCAACGTGAGCACTGGTAATACAAGTTTTATTGGTTAAGGAAACTAGAAAACTCAGAGAAAACAACCGGTCTACTGCAAACTACTCACAAACCCCACAATTATGGCCATGATGACCCCAAGAACAGAAAATATATCTGGAGTTTCCAAACACAAATGTATGACTTATATGTCTTCAGTTGATTTTATTGTTCACCATTACTGTTTAAGTTCTTGTTTTCAATATGAATTAACAAAATACAAACCATCTACTTTGGTAGAACTATGCAATGCTGTATTAACTGCATGTGTGTAACAGATCAAATCAACACCATACTTTTTACTGTTTAGAGTTTTCTTTGGTCTGTAATGACAAATATATATTTCTGATTATAGTACATGCTCTACAAGTACAAATGCAATATACATACTTTGTTGGCAAATATAAAATTAAATCTTACAAGCTTAAGCACAAGGTTGGGCGGTTAAAACCGCCCCTGGTTTTAACTGTTCTGGTCAATACTATTATCTTAAGTGAAAAATGGTCAATTTTGTTCTTTTTCATATCTAAAATGATGAAAATTTTCATTTGAGGTCCCAATTTAAAGTTTTATTACTGTATTAATCTGTTGAATATCTTAAAACATCACTGAATTACTTTTGAAATCTATTTAAGCCTAAGGCACATTTTCAGGTTTTCAGGTGCAGTACTAAATACATTTATGTATAGGAGAATGTCCAAGCAACTCTCCATTCCTTAAAAATAATGGAGCCGAGGCCCATTGTTTTTAAGGAATGGAGAGATACGAGGACATTCTCCAACTTAAAATCCACCCATTGTACTTTATTAATTTTTAATCTTGTAACAAAAAAAGTCTGTGTATAGTATCTAAAGTACAAAGTATTAAATTGTTTGCCCCTTGTGGGACCTTAAAAGTACAAAGAGAACAATAACTCTCCATTCCTTAAAAATAATGGAGAGTTTTGACAATAGATTTACATCACAGGTGGATTTTAAAATTACCTAAAGATTTATTTAATTCAAAATGTGTGATTGCAACAGGTAAGTTACAGGTAGCTTAATTAAAGTGCTGGACAGGTAATTAAATTGCTAAAACAACATAACCCCAATAAATGTGTTCATAAGAAGGAAAAGGGTAATAAAAGTGGCCAGCTTGAAACAATAAAATGTTTAAAGTTCATTCATATGTGAGACAGAATGATTCTGATTGCAGGAAATGGAGAGTTTATAGGGGGTTTACTCTTCATGGCTTCTCTTATGTATGGCTTCTTACCAAATGATTTATAATGAAGTCTAAATTAAACACTTTCATTCTATATTTTATTTTATTAAATTAAAGAAATACTAAATCATTACAAGTTAAAAATAGATACCCCCACTAAAAAGACCCTCTTAGGAATCAATTTTTATAATCCTATCTGGCTTTTACTCCAATCGACCAGTATTGACCGTTTTTTTGCCAACCCTGCTTTAGCATGTTTAGAAATAGGAGGAAAAGCTAGCCTAGTGTAAGCTATTCGTTCCTGTATTAAGGCAAGTACATATTATATATCTCGCTCGCTTTGCTTATATTTTAATTTGTGATATGTATGCACTGCCACTATTACTTTCTGTGCTACATGTATGTTTGTGTTTTATTTGTTTATTAATGTTAAATGTTTTATTTTTTTATGCTACAATGTATGAAAACATGTCAAAACGCCCCCACTTTTTTATTGCCAAAACATCACGTTTAATTTTTTTTCCTACTCAAACGATGATATCATGTGTGATATCTTGTAATTCAAGATTTGTCCAGTAAATTTATATATTGTATATACATGTTATTTTACATCACACGACAATGAACTTGTATACATAAGCTCCGGTAATTGTGTCTTATCCATTTGTCTTTTTTTTTGGTGACAATAAAATATAGACTCATTCTCACAGAACCGAGACAATTGCTGCTGACCAACTAGTTTACTCCATCGATTATTTTTTCTTTTTTTCTGCATGGAATAACAATTTTCTCGCGGATACCAACTTCCTAGAGACCAGAAATGACTATGAATAGAAATTAGACGTTTGTGTACAAGGGGGTACGAAATGTCGATACATTTATAATCAACGGGACTTTTAGTTGCTTATTAAAGTCTAAAGTACTTTTCAACCCATAAATATTTAGTAAAATTTAAATAACTTCAAATTCACCTATAAAGTTAACCAAAAATATAAGAATTCTAATTTACAGGACCTAATTTATGTAACAAAATATAAAAAATTTGCAGTATTCACTAAATATTAAGCCATTGTTATCAAAGCTTAAACTTCTCAAAATTCTTTTGTTGGCTTTGTACATTTGTTTTTCACAATACCTTGTTTTTACATTCTTACCCGTAATTAAGCTCATCAAAGACCATCGACACCGATAAAGGCATATAATTATTGTAATAATTAATGAAACATATAAATTTAATTTAATACAATCATCATTAATTAAATTTATAATTTTAATAAATAGATTAATAAAAATATAATAAAACAAAAACAAAATATTCGAACAAAAACGAATTCCGGGAAGACATTTATAAACATTTGAATCACAAAAATATTTTTTTTTATAATGATTTATTTTGGGGAAAAAGTGGGGGCGTTTTGACCTGTTGCCTACTGTATGTATCGTCACGGTATGTGTTTTCGTATGTCATGTGTTTTCGTATCATCCATTTTATTTTGATTTCCACAGCGCACACATTATTTTTGACGTGTCTTCCGGTTTCTATTTATGGAACGTAAACAGGACTACAACGTGACGTCTGTAAAAAAAGTTCGCTTTTAAAGATGTAAGTACCAAAAACAGTGAACCTACCTACTGAACCATACTTTTTGTAATGCTAAAAATTTACTTCATTTATAAAGTAGCTGGAAAAAAATCCAGAAGGGCTATATAAAATCGTCTGCCTCTCAAGACACCGGCTCTTCCTGTCATGGGGTCACTGATCATACTTGTAAACAAAAGAGCTAACTGAAATGTGCCTGTTTCTTATATAAAATACATGTCACTTTGCAGTGCATTGTGGTTTCAGCACTAAAAAAAACATCAAAAGTAAACACAATTTTGAAAGTGGTCATTTTCAAACATTCTGTTATTTAGATGTAGTATGATTTGGTAGATGGCCAGAACCACGAAATTTTAAAACCAGCCATTTCCGGATTTTATATTCGTTTCCATCCCGTATATCGGCCCCGTTTTTACTTCATACGAAAACAGATGACGCCATTTTACTGACAGCAAAAGTTGCCAGATAATCGAGAGTATACTAAAATACAAGAATGGCTTTAAAAACAATCTTATGTACAAAGAAATATTTAACTAGCCATTCTTTGAAAATTCCAATCATCATTTGAATGAAGGGTTAACACTGTTAATCGCTATATCAGAAAATCGATAATAGTACGAAAACCCATAACGCAATGCTACATTGTATATGTTAATCTATATTCGATGAAAAGTTATAGAGCTTATGTTTTTTGTATTTATACGCCCCCTTTTTGGGAGCGTTAATGGTAGAAGTGTGAATAGGTACTATGGCACTTCAAAATCTTCAACAATATGGCTGCCAAACCGGAAATAAATTAAAAGAAAAATCATGTGACCTAAACCGGAACTCTAGTCGATTTTTTTTCCAAATAAAAATGAAACAATGTTCGGTAGCGGATACGAAAACTGTCCGGAGTTTGGAGTTTTAGGTGGTGTTATTTTTAAGCTTGATATTTTGTAAACAGAAAGAAAAATTACTGTTCTTCGGGAGCGTTTCAGGTTGCATCCGCCTCATATTAAAATATACAGAATCAAAATAAAGCTTTCGTATCACTTGCTCTAAATATTAGTGATCCGATGTCAAGCATCCATGGCAAGAGGCTTTACAGATTATCGGACTAGTAGAGCAACGAACGTCACAATCAGACTATAGAGTCATTGGATTAGAATTTAGAGCAATATAGCATAGTATTCCCTATATAGGTTGGACGCCTTCAACAGGGAATGCATAGAAAGGGTCAGCATTTCATGTGACGCCTTCAACAGGGAATGCATAGAAAGGGTCAGCATTTCATGTCTAATTACTGAAGCTATTAGCTTATATATAATCATCAAAGCCAGTATGACAACATTGTCAACCCTGAAAGTGAAACGTTCATAGTGATAGACGCTGTCGCGGTGCGAAATCTCCGACTTACGTTCCATTTTGACAATCATAAATGACTATGGAATCGTCATCGCTACTTGAAATGAGTGTTTCTCCATTTGCTGAGAAGTCTAAGTTATTTATGCGTTCTGTATTCTCCCTAAATACTTTAGCAACTCGAAAATTTCTAACAACGTTGTCTGTCAACTTCATTTTCAGTATCGTAGGTGGCGCTCTCTAAAATTTAGTGCAGAATATGATAGTTGATAGCTGCAAACCGAAAGACTAAAATTTTGTTTTAAAGTCCAACTATTTCCGATAGATGACTTTACCACATACTTACAAAGCATTTGATATTTATATTTTCACTCATTAATTGTGTTAGATCAATATTTTATTAATCCGATCATGATGAAAAAAAAATATCCTCATGGGGGACCCTTTTCGGTATTCAGTTGTATATTCTAATTACTTTTATTGTAGAATAAACAGATAAATCTACAGTACAGTATGTATTTTTCATTTTCATTGAAAAGCATTGATGAACTAACAAAATGATTAGCTTTTAATAATATTTATTTTGTTTGTTATGAAAGCCATTTAGCCCGTTCCTATTATTTTCCATTCGGAAAGGGCACCTTGCATAGCAGACGAAAAAGTTATCACTGAACTTATGTTTAGATAACCATATTTATTTTGCCATGTCAAGGTGAAATTTATGTATATGATTGCATATTTCAAAATAATTTGATTTTTAGGAATTTTCTGCATATTATTACCCACAGGTACTTGTGGACAGGACCCTATGTTGCTCCCTTTATTTTATTATTATTTTTTTTTTTTTTTTTTTTTTTATCATCGACTTTTTTTCATATAAACAACATTTTGCAACTTTCTATGTATCACTGTATGACATATATACAATAAATACAATCAAGCAGTAGGTTTCTATCCATGCCGGGTTTCTGGGGGGGGGGGGGGGGGGGGGGGCCAACATCTTAAAAAAAAAAAATAAAAAAATAAAGGGAGCAACATAGGGTCCTGTCCACAAGTACCTGTGTTTTTCACTTGAATTTTCGCAATTTGATATTTTATTTTCAAATTAGGCCCAGAGCCAGGGTATTTTCTCTAATACAGGATTCTAAAATTATACCCACTGGGATATTGTGGAAGATCACTGGGTAATAGGAATAAAAACAGTACCCATTGGCATGCGATCTTGCCAAATACTGAAATAGCCCAGCCAATGCCAATGGATGATATATTTCAGATTCCTCAATCTAATCCTGAATCCTGTGTTTCAGACAATACATTTACAAAAAAGTATGATTTACATTCATTATACAATAATAATACCATCTGACAAAATATATCGCCACTACTAGCAAAGTTGTGAGTTCAAATCCCACTCATGAGGTGTACTCGATACTACATTATCATAATGATTATGTGATGAAGTTTGTCAGTGACTTTTGCAGCAGGTTTGTTGATTTTCTCTGGGTACTCTGGTTTCCTCCACCAATAAAAATGACCACCACGATTTAACTGAAATATTTTTGAAAGTGGCATGAAACACCATAACCCTAACACTTAATTTAAAACAAAAACGTTTGTAGAAACGTAAAAATTTTCAGCAGGATTAGAGAAATTATTATTAGAGAATGAGTTGTTAATAAATAATATGATTCAGTAATATATTTTAATTTGTGGTAGCCTTGTATAATAATTATTACTCTTTCATAAAAGTGCAAAAATTGATCGGTGGTCGAGTGGTTTAAGTGGTTAAGACTGTTGACATTTGTATTGTAAAGAAAATATTACTTATTAACAAAGCGTTTGACTGGATTAGAGACTATAGTATGTTATGCAGCCTGTCCCTGTTATATCGAAAAAATAAGAATGTAAGCAACAAGGCGTGTGATATAAAAATATGGATAAACACACATAAATTGATGCTACATTGTAGGAATAATGACATTATTTTATTTTAAAAGGATAACTAGTAATACAGCAGGCAAGCTTGTTATAAATTTAAAATTCACTCTTGAGATCAAAATATGGCTAAAACCACGATGTCAACAAGCAACATGCATAACAAATAAAACATGTGACACTGTCCAAAAAAAATATCGTTAACTGGTAAAATTGAAAATTCAAGAACAACTTTTTAGCTCACCTGACCCAAAGGGTCAGGTGAGCTATTGCCATCACTTGGGGTCCGTCGTATGTCGTACGTCGTACGTCGTAAACTTTTTCAAAAATCTTCTCCTCTGATAGTACTAGACCAATGGAAACCAAACTTGGTCTGAATCATCACTAGGGTGTTTAGTTTCAAAATTGTGTCCGGTGATGCTGTGCACCAACCAACATGGCCACTGTTACTAAAAATAGAACATATGGTAAAATTGCAGGTTTTTGGTAATATGCGAGCTTAAGCGAGCTCTTTATGGTATAAAATGTGTACTTAGGATTTTTTAACAAACATGGTTGAACATACCATCGAAGAAAAAAAAATTCTACACTTTGTAAACACTGGTTTCCGTGTAACACACTAACACACTCAATTAATGAAGATCTTCTTCACATAAAGTGCAAAGGTGATCCTGAAGTCTCGTACCCTCTCTCGTACGTCAGATACCACTGAAACCCGGAACCTGTGTGTAATAAAAGTCATTTTGTTAGCTTGTTTTACTTATATTGATATTTTTTAATTTATTAAATCTCTTCTGACATACTGACAAAAAATTTTGTTTCTACGTGGAAGTTAACTTTTGAGATTTCGTAAGGAACGATAACTCCAATAAAGGAACGACAGCTCGATTGAATGAGACTAGATTCGGCCCTAAAAAAAAGTCGTCCCCAATATATCTCGGCCCAAAAAATCTCGACACTTTTTGATTCACTGGCTGAGCGTGAAATTGCCATATAATTTTCAGATGCGCGAACATTCATGGCCGTGCCGGTTTCATATTAACTCAAAAACCGTTAATAATATCAAAAATCTGACATGGGGTAAAAATGATCAGCACATCAAGATCTACCTACCCTGCAATTTTGAAGTAAATCTGATTACCCATCTTGGAGTTATTGCCCTTTTTTCATCAAATTTGTAAAAATTTTAATACTTTTCGTCTTATATTTCAAAAACTATAAGAGATAAAGGTTAACTTTAAATTGCAAAAATGTGCGGCATATCAAGATCTACCCACCCTGCCATTTTGAAGTAAATCCCATTACCCATTTTGGAGTTATTTCCCTTTTTTCATCAAATTTTCAAAATTTTAATACTTTTCGTCCTTTATTTCAAAAACTATAAGAGACAGGTGGTAAGTTGAAACTGCAAACATGTTGAGCATGTCAAGATCTACCTACCCTGCAATTTTGACGTAAATCCCATTACCCATTTTGACCGATTATGCAAATTAGAAAAAAGGGGGGATGAAATTAAAAAAAAATCTTCTCCTCTGAAACTACTGAGCCAATCTCAACCAAACTTTGCTGAAATGATCCTTGGGTGGTCCCCTTTCAAAATTGTGTCCGTCAGCGCCGTCCTGTATCCAAGAAGGCCGCCATGACTAAAAATAGAAATTTCTTCAAATGGCCAAAACTGCTCTATTTTAAGCCAGAAAGTGCCCAAATTTTTTAACATATATTACGGGATTTTTTATGAACTTTGAACTTTTGCCTATTTTGACCAATTATGCAAATTAGAAAAAAGGGGGGATGAAATTTAAAAAAAATCTTCTCCTCTGAAACTACTGAGCCAATCTCAACCAAACTTTGCTGAAATGATTCTTGGGTGGTCCTCTTCCAAAATTGTGTCCGGCATTTCAGAACACAGACCAAGATGGCCACCACAGCCGAACTTAATTTAACATAGGACCCTATGGGAAATTCCAATAAAAATCTTCTTGTCTGAAACCATTTGCTCAATAAGAACAAAATTTTGATGAAATAGTCATTGGATGGTTCTCTTCCAAAAATGTGTCTGGCGGTTCGGCCCTTCGATCAATTTTTTTTTTAGTTCACCTGGACCAAAGGTCCAGGTGAACTATTGCCATCACTTGGCGTCCGTCGTCTGTCGTCTGTCGTCTGTAAACTTTTCACATTTCAAGCTTCTTCTCCGAAACCACTTGGCCGATTGGAAACGAACTTAGCAGGAATGTTCCTTGGATGGTCCTCTACAACGTTACTGTTTTTCGTTCCAGTCGGATATTCAATATGGCTGCCAGGGCCAATAATATGCTCTGATTGGCTGAAATTTCAAAGATCTTCTTCTCCGAAAGTAACGAACTGACTGAACCCAAACTGTAAAGGAATGATCATTGGAATGTCCTTTACCAAGTTACTGTTTTTTATGCCGATCGGAAATCCAAGATGGCCGCCATCGCAGGACATAGATTAACATTGGACCCTATGGGAAAATGTTCAAATGCCTTCTTCTCAGAAACTACAAATATGATTAAAGCCAAACTGTACATGAATGTTCATTGGATGGTCCTCTACAATCTTAAGGTTTTTTGTTCCGATATGAAATTCAAAATGGCGGCTACGGCAGGACTTAGTTTAACATTGGACCCTATGGGAAAAATGTTTCAAAATGCTTCTTCTCTGAAACCACTTGGACAGTTGAAACCAAACTGCCCAGGAATGATCATTGGAAGGTCCTCTACAAATTTTCTGTTTTTTATGCCGGTCGGAAATCCAAGATGGCCGCCACCACAGGACATAGATTAACATTGGACCCTATGGGAAAATGTTCAAATGCCTTCTTCTCAGAAACTACAAATATTATTAAAGCCAAACTGAACATGAATGTTCATTGGATGGTCCTCTACAATCTTAAGGTTTTTTGTTCCGATATGAAATTCAAAATGGCGGCTACGGCAGGACTTAGTTTAACATTGGACCCTATGGGAAAAATGTTTCAAAATGCTTCTTCTCTGAAACCACATGGACAGTTGAAACCAAACTGCCCAGGAATGATCATTGGAAGGTCCTCTACAAATTTTTGTTTTTTATGCCGGTCGGAAATCCAAGATGGCCGCCACCGCAGGACATAGATTAACATTGGACCCTATGGGAAAATGTTCAAATGCCTTCTTCTCAGAAACTACAAATATTATTAAAGCCAAACTGTACATGAATGTTCATTGGATGGTCCTCTACAATCTTAAGGTTTTTTGTTCCGATATGAAATTCAAAATGGCGGCTACGGCAGAACTTAGTTTAACATTGGACCCTATGGGAAAAATGTTTCAAAATGCTTCTTCTCTGAAACCACTTGGACAGTTGAAACCAAACTGCCCAGGAATGATCATTGGAAGGTCCTCTACAAATTTTCCGTTTTTTATGCCGGTCGGAAATCCAAGATGGCCGCCACCGCAGGACATAGATTAACATTGGACCCTATGGGAAAATATTCAAATGCCTTCTACTCAGAAACTACAAATATGATTAAAGCCAAACTGTACATGAATGTTCATTAGATGGTCCTCTACAAACTTTACGTTTTTTGTTCTGGTATGAATTTCAAAATGGCGGCTACGGCAGAACTTAGTTTAACATTGGACCCTATGGGAAAAATGTTTCAAAACGCTTCTTCTCTGAAACCAAACTGCCTAGGAATGATCATTGGAAGGTCCTCTACAAATTTTATGTTTTTTATGCCGATCGGAAATCCAAGATGGCCACCACCGCAATACATAGATTAACATTGGACCCTATGGGAAAATGTTCAAATGCCTTCTACTCAGAAACTACAATTATGATTAAAGCCAAACTGTACATGAATGTTCATTAGATGGTCCTCTACAAACTTTACCTTTTTTGTTCTGGTATGAAATTCAAAATGGCGGCTATGGCAGGACTTAGTTTAACATTGGACCCTATGGGAAAAATGTTTCAAAATGCTTCTTCTCTGAAACCACTTGGACAGTTGAAACTAAACTGCCCAGGAATGATCATTGGAAGGTCCTCTACAAATTTTCTGTTTTTTATGCCGGTCGGAAATCCAAGATGGCCGCCACCGCAGGACATTGATTAACATTGGACCCTATGGGAAAATATTCAAATGCCTTCTACTCAGAAACTACAAATATGATTAAAGCCAAACTGTACATGAATGTTCATTAGATGGTCCTCTACAAACTTTACGTTTTTTGTTCTGGTATGAAATTCAAAATGGCGGCTACGGCAGGACTTAGTTTAACATTGGACCCTATGGGAAAAATGTTTCAAAACGCTTCTTCTCTGAAACCACTTGGATAATTGAAACCAAACTGCCCAGGAATGATCATTGGAAGGTCCTCTACAAAGTTTCTGTTTTTTTATGCCGATCGGAAATTCAAGATGGCCGCCACTGCAGGACATAGATTAACATTGGACCCTATGGGAAAATGTTCAAATGCCTTCTTCTCAGAAACTACAAATATGATTAAAGCCAAACTATACATGAATGTTCATTGGATGATTCTCTACAAACAATACGTTTTTTGTTCCGATATGAAATTCAAAATGGCGGCTACGGCAGGACTTAGTTTAACATTGGACCCTATGGGAAAAATGTTTCAAAATGCTTCATCTCTGAAACCACTTGGACAGTTGAAACCAAACTGCCCAGGAATGATTATTGGAAGGTCCTCTACAAAGTTTCTGTTTTTTATGCCGGTCGGAAATCCAAGATGGCCACCACCGCAATACATAGATTAACATTGGACCCTATGGGAAAATGTTCAAATGCCTTCTTCTCAGAAACTACAAATATGATTAAAGCCAAACTGTACATGAATGTTCATTGGATGGTCCTCTACAAACTTTGCGTTTTTTGTTCCGATATAAAATTCAAAATGGCGGCTACGGCAGGACTTAGTTTAACATTGGACCCTATGGGAAAAATGTTTCAAAACGCTTCTTCTCTGAAACCACTTGGATAATTGAAACCAAACTGCCCAGGAATGATCATTGGAAGGTCCTCTACAAGGTGTGTGTTTTTTATGCCGATCGGAAATCCAAGATGGCCACCACCGCAGGACATAGATTAACATTGGACCCTATGGGAAAATGTTCAAATGCCTTCTTCTCAGAAACTACAAATATGATTAAAGCCAAACTGTACAAGAATGTTCATTGGATGGTCCTCTACAAACTTTACGTTTTTTGTTCCGATATGAAATTCAAAATGGCGGCTACGGCAGGACTTAGTTTAACATTGGACCCTATGGGAAAAATGTTTCAAAATGCTTCTTCTCTGAAACCACTTGGACAGTTGAAACCAAACTGCCCAGGAATGATCATTGGAAGGTCCTCTACAAATTTTCTGTTTTTTATGCCGGTCGGAAATCCAAGATGGCCACCACCGCAGGACATAGATTAACATTGGACCCTATGGGAAAATGTTCAAATGCCTTCTTCTCAGAAACTACAAATATGATTAAAGCCAAACTGTACATGAATGTTCATTGGATGGTCCTCTACAAACTTTGCGTTTTTTGTTCCGATATAAAATTCAAAATGGCGGCTACGGCAGGACTTAGTTTAACATTGGACCCTATGGGAAAAATGTTTCAAAACGCTTCTTCTCTGAAACCACTTGGATAATTGAAACCAAACTGCCCAGGAATGATCATTGGAAGGTCCTCTACAAGGTGTGTGTTTTTTATGCCGATCGGAAATCCAAGATGGCCACCACCGCAGGACATAGATTAACATTGGACCCTATGGGAAAATGTTCAAATGCCTTCTTCTCAGAAACTACAAATATGATTAAAGCCAAACTGTACAAGAATGTTCATTGGATGGTCCTCTACAAACTTTACGTTTTTTGTTCCGATATGAAATTCAAAATGGCGGCTACGGCAGGACTTAGTTTAACATTGGACCCTATGGGGGAAATGTTTGAAAACGCTTCTTCTCTGAAACCACTTGGACAATTGAATCCAAACTGCCCAGGAATGATCATTGGAAGGTCCTCTACAAAGTTTCTGTTTTTTTATGCCGATCGAAAATTCAAGATGGCCACCACCGCAGGACATAGATTAACATTGGACCCTATGGGAAAATGTTCAAATGCCTTCTTCTCAGAAACTACAAATATGATTAAAGCCAAACTGTCCATATGTGTGTACATTGGATGGTCCTCTACAAACTTTACGTTTTTTGTTCCGATATGAAATTCAAAATGGCGGCTACGGCAGGACTTAGTTTAACATTGGACCCTATGGGAAAAATGTTTCAAAACGCTTCTTCTCTGAAACCACTTGGATAATTGAAACCAAACTGCCCAGGAATGATCATTGGAAGGTCCTCTACAAGGTGTGTGTTTTTTATGCCGATCGGAAATCCAAGATGGCCACCACCGCAGGACATAGATTAACATTGGACCCTATGGGAAAATGTTCAAATGCCTTCTTCTCAGAAACTACAAATATGATTAAAGCCAAACTGTACATGAATGTTCATTGAATGGTCCTCTACAAAATATACGTTTTTTATTCTGATATGAAATTCAAAATGGCGGCTACGGCAGGACTTAGTTTAACATTGGACCCTATGGGAAAAATGTTTCAAAATGCTTCTTCTCTGAAACCACTTGGACAGTTGAAACCAAACTGCCCAGGAATGATCATTGGAAGGTCCTGTTTTTTATGCCGATCGGAAATCCAAGATGGCTGCCACCACAGGTCATAGTATTAACACAGAACCATATGGGGAAAATACAGAAATATATTCTTCTCTGAAGCTATTGCACTGATTGAACCTAAACTGTGCATCAATCATTGGAAGGTCCTTTACAAACTTTGTGTTTTTTATGTTGATCGTAATTCCAAGATGACGCAGGACATAGTTTTTACATAGGACCAATTGTTTTTTTTTATTACCAGGTGAACGATACAGGCTCTTGAGAGCCTCTGGTTAATTTTAATACTTTTCGTGTTATATTTCAAAAACTATATGAGATAGATGTTAAGTTTAAATTGCAAAAATGTGCACCCTGTCGAGATCTACCTACCCTGCAATTTTGAAGTAAATCTGATTACCCATCTTGGAGTTCTTGTCCTTTTTTCATCAATTTTTTTTTTTAAATTAATACTTTTCGTCTTGTATTTCAAAAACTATAAGAGATAAAGGTTAAGTTTAAATTGCAAAAATTTGCAGCATGTCAAGATCTTCCTACCCTGCAATTTTGAAGTAAATCCCATTACCCATTTTGGAGTTATTGCCCTTTTTTCATCAAAATGTTCTCAATTTTAATACTATCATCTTATATATCAAAAACTATTAGAGATAGAGGGAAAGTTTAAACTGCAAAAATGTTCAGCATGTCAAGATCTACAAAAATTTTCCCACAGTTAAAAATGTGCGACAACTGTGTGAAGAGTTATTCCTCTTGAAATGCATTTTTTTTGTTGACTCACTGCTTTTGGTTACTCAAATAATCAAAGGGAAGCAACTCTATTACAAAATGTGAAGTAGGAAAAGCTAAATTTTTAGAATCATTGACATATATGTTTTTTTACAGCAATTTTGATAACTTACATTAAAGGGGGAACCCCTGCCCAAATATTTTTGTAGAAGGGGTCTGCAATGATGAAGGCTACATTTGTTAATTTTTTTTACCGAAGTTATCAAGTTTTATTGACTGATGTTGTTATTATACCCAGGTGAGCTATACAGGCTCCTGGGAGCCTCTAGTTCAAATATTTTATTGAATAAAAAATACAACAATGTGAGCACTTCCAATTTGACATAACTTCCAAAGCTGCACTTCCTGTCCAAAATGTAAAAGAATATTCAATTATTACGAAGTTTGCAACTTTTTACCTGAATTTTTAAATCCAAATATCTGGTATATTCGCTTATCCGATATGCAAATAAACAGAGGAAAAAAGGAAAAAAACCTTTAAAACTCAAAAAATGGTTTGGTGTTTTGCAAGAATATCCAATAATATGCACAATATTCTATTATACGATATTCAAATAAGTAGAGTTGACTAATTAAATCTTAATGTATAAATGATTTTATTTTTTCAGATCTTTTCATTGGATACCACCAATTTGCAAAGCTTTCACAAAACAAGTGAGGAATAGAAGATTACAGAAAATATCATATTTTGGTTGGCAAGCAAATCTTTGTGCATGTAGGCCTATATCATCACAAAGCTTTGGAATGGACAACAAGGAGAAGTCAGACATTTTACATCAAGATGCTGTCTCAATTTTTACTTCATCAATTAACTCAGTCTTACCCCATCAAATGATCAGCAAACATTTACAAGTCGATAATATTCAGAAAACACTGGAGGTGGAAGGCCGCAAATATAAGTTGGACAATAATGTATATGTTGTTGGTTTTGGTAAGGCTGTGTCAGGCATGGCTAAAGCAGTGGATGATAATTTATCACAACACATAGTTAGGGGTATCATTAGTATACCACTTGGATGTCAAAAACATTTAAATGAAGCTGGCAAACAGTAAGTTATCATGTTTTATTGTTACACACAGACACTTGTCTCGATCAACATACATTTACTATCCACACAAATTATGTATATTTGTGTGGATAGTGTAGAAAGGTTAATCGAGACAAGTGCCTGTGCTTTCATACCTGGTATTTGTTAAAAATCAAGAGCAATTAAAAATGGAGTAAACGTTTTAAAAATACGCCTTCTTTAAATCAAAATGGAAACACTGATTATGAATGAATAAAACAAAATAATAATAAATAAAAAAAAATATTTCATGAAATTAGGAAAATATGAAGGAACATATATTTGCAGACCTTAGACTTTAGAGTTCATAAATCAAAACCATTTCGATAAGACAGGCATCAAAGATTTTGTAATTTTTTTTTATAGAAAACAAATGAATTTCAGATGATATGAACATAATATTTTCTTCATGAAGGTAATCTTATCAAAGATATTTGTTTTATATTTCCACTTTCATGCACCTTATATTTTAAAATTTATTTGTGGAGGTATACACAATACCCTGGAATCTGAAGTGAACCACATAATAGTGCTAATTAGACTTCTTGTTCTGTTAGTTTCTAATACTTTTATTTATCATTTTCTTTTCAGGTATATGGTTCTTTCTGCAGACAGCAAAATAAAAGTTTCTGAAGGCTCACCGGACAACATGCCAGATGAGAAATCCTACGAAGCCGCCATGCAGATTCAAAACTTGATTTCTAAATTAAAAGAAAAAGATATCCTCATAGTGCTTATATCAGGTATGGTTAACTTATTACTGGTAAAATACATGTACTGTTGTTTCATATTTAGAGTTTTCAATATTCAAGGACAATGATGTCTTCTTTAATAAAGATTTAAGTTTTAGGAATAATTATTAACATAACCCGAATAATCCAGTCGTTATATTACGCTTTGCTATATTAACGCCTGAACGACTTTCTCGATAAAATGCGTCAATCGGAAGCTTCAAATTAGCAATGCATTCTGGGTATAAACTGCGTGTGGTGACTTTTGGCACTAAAAGAAGGAGGAGCTTAGGAAATGTTTGTAAACATAGGTCAATGGAGCGTTCAGGTGTCAAATGTTTTCATTGTACCCACGTGTTTGATCTTACTAATCTAAAAGATGAAAAAAAAAGAAATGTAGGAAAACTAAATAATGAATTAAACATCGTTAATCAACTTGCCGATCTCCATTTCTTGTTGTTTGTAAATATTACCGGAAATTGAAAGAACCGCCTTGCGCATACTCGGCAAATAATCATCGCTGATTGGCTCTCTCTTTCAGAGAGCAGCTGATGCATTTTTATCACAAGGATAGTTCAAGTCCTCATCCAGCGATAGTGCCGATAGAGGGCGCAGTATTATTCGAGTTATTATTAACATGACTCAAACTTGGTTACCAGTTAATGGTTATACAGTCGAAAGAGTTTGTGTCAAACACTTCAAATTCCAACATGGTGCTTTGCTGCATCACAGGATACAATTTTGAAACCTGATAACCATGATAATGTAAGGTGATTCAGGCCAAGTTTGGTTGAAATTTGCAGTACAGTTTTGAGTTGGGAAGAGTTTTGAAAAAGTATATGACAGTCGGCTACAGACACCAGTTGATGGCAAGGACTCAAATGACCTTTGAGCTGAAAAAAAGTGCTATTTATTAAATTTAATCACACATAGCTTCAAATAAATATATGGTTTGATGCAATTTTACCATAGCATTTCATCTGCTAAAATATTATTCCATACAATCACAGAGTTACAATATGTGGGTACAATGCATGGCTAAAGGATAATTTCTATTATTTCAACTCTATTTTAGTAATAGACAGCTTCAAAGAAAATTTATCGTGAAAAACATAACAGAGCACACTATTTCCTACACATCTATAATATTGATATCAAAATAATGGTACATTATGTTACCTTTTGGTGTTGTCATAGAAATCAGTATTTTACAATAGATAAATTATATATAGTCCATATTATAATATTTATACTTTATTATAGACTAATAAATTTTGATGTTGTACAATAAACATAATTACTTTTTACTGATACTGCAATTCTGAACTTATTACATGTAGGGGCCGTCGTGGTCGTGATCGTATAGTAGTTGGATTTACAACTACCTATGCAATCAGTGCTTATCACCACTAATGTTGCAAGTTTGAATCCCGCTCAGGCGAGGTGTACTCGATACAACATTATGTGATTGCAGCAGGTCAGTGGTTTTCTCCTGTTACTCCGGTTTCCTCCACCAATAAAACTGACCTCCATGATATAGCTGAAATATTGTTGAAAGTGGTGTTAAACACCACAACCCTAACCCCTGTTACATATATTGTAATATTTTATCTATGCACAAATCAGATATTTACAGGGATAAATTTTCATGAAATATTAGTGAAGATTGCATGACTACATAGTTTTAAAACATATATAAAATTTCAGGGGGAGGATCTGCTTTATTACCACTGCCAATATCACCTGTCACTCTTGGAGAAGAAATGGAACTTACCAAACTCATGTCTAACAGTGGGGCTACTATTGATGAACTTAATATTCTCCGTAAAAATATAGAAGTTTTAAAAGGTGGAGGATTGGCTAAGCAAGCAAAACCAGCTCAGGTATTTTGATTTTTATAAGAAAAAAAATAAGATATTGTTTTTAAAATACCTTTCCTAAAACAGGATATATATTTCTCTTATTCTTATCTGTGTTTAGCCAGTTGGTTAAATTTTCGTAATATTTTTCAACTGGTAGCAGAAGAAGCATTTATATTTCCATTATTTTATGTCGTCATATCTGTGTTTGGTAGTTTGAGGTTTGCCAGAGGAGTGGTTCATGTTGTGGTTGGTTATAATATGTCAACCATGAATGTTTATAAATTTTTACTAGTATTTATCAGAGTTAGATAAAAATGTAAAAGATACCAGCTATGAATCTGTACATTATATAAAAGACATATCTGACCAGTACTCTATATTTATTTTGTGAATTTTGTGAAGGAATCCTACTATTTATTGCCTAGGTTGTGTAATGATTAGCATGTTCACATCCAATGTGAAAGATTATGGTTTCGATCCCTGATTAATGATATTGACATTTGCATAAAACATTAATTATAAGGAGTAAAATCAAAGACTAGTTATATAATTAGAGTGAATAGGAGTAGAATAACATGTCTACCTACAGACTGTATTTTTAGCGAGTAAGCAATTATAAACACACAATTTAACATATTAATGTTGGTCATGTACAAAGTGGGATCATCATCACCTCAACAAAAAGTTTTAAAATATTGTTCTTGCCATGACATAGATGAAACACTGCTCACTTGGTCTTTAACAATAATCACTCACTCACTATTTTACCTTAATTGTCTTATTTATTATTGTTAGGTAATTGCTCTCATCATGTCTGATGTGATAGGAGATAAACTAGACATCATTAGCAGTGGTACGACAGTTTCAGATAAATCTACACCACAACAATGTCAGCTGATTCTTCAACGGCTGGAGTTGCAGGATAAAATACCTGACTCGATACAAGAGCTACTCATAAAAAGAGCAAAACAGATATCAAAGGTTACAGATCCAGTTTGTTTTGAGGGAGGGTCTCCATGGTCACATGTTCAGAATATTATTGTAGGAAGTAACAAAATTGCTTTGGAAGCTGCCTCTTCAGCTGCAGAAAAACTGGGTTATCTGCCCATTGTTTTAAGTTCTGTTCTAGATGGCGATGCGAGGAAAGTTGGTGCTATGTTTGGCATGCTGGCTAGGTATGCTGCACTTTCATTTGGTTTTAAATCATCAAATCCTCGAAATACGGACTATGTGCAATTAGAACTAGATTTAGTGGCAGGTGGTGTGGCGAAGCAAATTTTGAAAAAAGTGGTCTCCCTTGCTGACCATGCTTATAATATTGGGAAGCCTGTTTGTATATTGACTGGTGGAGAAACTACAGTTCAAGTAAAAGGTACTGGAAAAGGAGGAAGAAACATGGAAATGGTAGTCGCATGTGGATTAGAATTAGATAAACAATGCCATCTAGACACTTCACTTCTTGCCAATTTCAATATCACATTTCTTAGTGGTGGCACCGACGGTCAGGACGGCCCCACC
Organism: Bathymodiolus brooksi; assembly: GCA_963680875.1. Classification (NCBI taxonomy): domain Eukaryota; kingdom Metazoa; phylum Mollusca; class Bivalvia; order Mytilida; family Modiolidae; genus Bathymodiolus; species Bathymodiolus brooksi. The sequence goes on along the minus strand of OY804575.1, from coordinate 21,441,178 downwards.
CCAGCTGCAGGTGCTGTAATAGACAATACATTTATACAAAAATGTAGGAATAGTGATGTTGATCTAGATACCTACATTCAAAATAATGACATTTTTAACTTATTCCAGAAGATTAATGAAGACTACTTAATATACATGGGACTGACAGGGACAAATGTGATGGATATTCAAATTCTTATTATTAAAAGTAGATAAAGATTGTAAAATGGACATCCTGTATAAATTTGACGTGTTATAGCCTTTTTTACCTCAATAATTTTGCAGCCATATTATGTTCTGGGTCTGTGTTTGTAGACACAATGGTGTCTGTGTGATAACTTTTGTTCTAGTTCACTGATCCTTTTGAATTTTAACCACAAAGAATAAAGCTTGTGAATGATTTGCAGGATTGTAGCTCTACTCATTTTTAAACATGAGGCCCAAGTTGTTTTCTGTTTTTTTGTACATGGAGTATTTATTGCTCAGTTTTTTAATAAAAAATTAATGAATTTCTCAGGAAAATACCTTTGAGAAAAATGCATAGCAGAGGATAATTGCATCCATTTTAATATGGTTTTTGCCAAATTTTCATCTTTATGGGTTTTTTGATGAACCATTAAACATTTTTTAGCCATTTTGTTTCAGAAAGGTTCTAAAAGGGGCACAGATTCTGAAATTTTGCATATACATTTGGTATGTATAATTTTTATTTTTCGTCCAATTTTGATGTGACTATCCTCTTTGAATTGATTGTGAAGAGATTTTTTGGTAGAATGTAGGTGGGTATATATCCTCAACATATCTCCTAATGTTTTTGAGTTAAAATTGACCAAAAGGTGCCAATTTCCAAATTTTGAAGGTTTTTATTATTTTCTATTAAATTGTAATTCATTTTTTGTTGTTGTAAAAATGTTCATTTTTAAGAGGTATTTATGAGTCAATACAGAAAATAAGCTTCTTTTTTTTTTTGGAAAGGGGGGTAAAAGGGACACAAATTTCAAATTTTTGCACATTTGCAAGGTATACACAGATTTTATTTATCATCTTGATTTTGATGTAGTTGTATTCTTTGAAATTGATTGTGACAAGGGCTTCTTGTAGTATAAAAGTGAATTTCCTCTTATCAGTTATGATTTTCAAGTTAAACTTGATTGCAGTAAAACTGATGCAGAAGGAAGTCCTTGTTGATTTGCTGTGGTCGTATTATGCTGCTCCAGGAAGTCCTTTATGAAAATTGTCAAGACATCAAATTTGTATATCATCACCTTGATAGTGCAATGTATTTGTATGCATTGCACAGCCTACTTATTATATTCGGTTACATAATAGTTGTATATTCTAGTAATTATTCATAGTATTGCCATTATTGTAAACAGACTGTTCTTCTTTGCATATCGATAGTAAATATGAATATGTAAATTATAATCAGAAGAAAATCACAAGATTACCTCCTTTTGGAAAATGCAAAACATTATATTTTAATCAAGGATTTATATAGTAGAAAGGATATGAATCTCGCGAGATTTAACATAGATTGTATGTAAGTATGTTGCGTGGCGAGAACAAGTGAGATTACCCATAGTGCAATTTGTTGACGATGCATGTGCCTTGATTAATGGTGGAAATTTGTTATTGCTTCAACATTTTAAACCAGTATTTGTAAATATATAAAACCATAATTACAGGTATAAAGTGAAAATATTTGTCCTAAATGCCAATCATTAATAAAGTATCGACTTTTTGTAGATGTATCACCCATATTTCATCAATAATTGACATTAATCGATTTGCCTTTTGGCCTTCATAATCCCACCTATTATGGGCAGTCAAGACTCGAATTTAAATTTCAAATTCCTCTCTTCTTTCATCATACCGAATATTGAAGCGGAGCCATCATTTTTGTGATGATATATAAATATTTTTCAATGTATAGAAGGAGTTTTGTTGAAAACAGTGCTCCCGATTTGTATTTATTATGGATTGTTGACCATCATTTGTCAAAATGGCGGCGTTCTGGACGGAAATGGAGTGGCCCTAATAGAAATCAATAAACTTCCTTGTTTACATGAAATCTACATACCAAAGTGTATAAATGTGTAGTTTTAGAGTGTATTTGATATATAGAACAAAACTTGGTGTGATTGGTTGCTTTGTTTTATCATTTTTAATATGTTTTAGATGTATGAAACTCTACTGTACTTTTTTTTATTTTATGTGTATGAGGGGTGATACAGAAAAAAATCAAAAAAACTTTTCCATTGAAGCTATATCGGCAAATCCAAGGATTGTTTTGTGTAGTGTAGTATATAGACGATGTATAGCACAAACTTTGGTGTAATTGGTTGATTTTCCTACGAATTCTCAATGCATTACAAAATGAATGAATTAATTTTTGCTTTGTTGTAGCATAAAACCTCGCAACGCGAGATAAAGCGAGAAAATACGAGATTCGTATCCTTTCTACTATACAAATCCTTGTTTTAATGTGTAGCACATATTGAACTACAAAATAAATATTACTATAGTAATTGTATAGCTTCTTATTCAGGATACATGTAGATCATATTTCCAAAATTTAACACATAATAAATTATACAAAAAATGTATACTAGTATACAAATACACCCGATTATAAATTATTGATTTATTATTCAAGAATTATTTATGTACAATTTAGTATAAGTGTGCGGTTTCTAAGAAGATATTCTGATATTTTCCCTTTTGGCATGTCGGGACATACCATATTAAATTTGAACCACAGTGTACCTTTTTTTTTTTACAAAACAGATTTCAGACTCTGCCAAATCAATGCTCTTATGGCTATATCAATGTTAAATTTCAAATTGGCACAAAATTACGAATTAATGAGGTTGTTTTCAATTTACCCAGATGTAGTTTCATAGATTTTTTCGTACAACCATGTGAGCTAAAATCCATATTATACTTTTCATGGATCGTCAGTAAGCAACAGTTGACAGGTAATTAAGACCTGTTTAACTCCTTACCATATTAATTTGTAAGCAGATCCTTTTCTTTTAAAAACTATGATTTGATTGGTCGTAAAACAGTGCATTTGTGCCAATCAAAATATTTAAAATAACTCATGAACAATTCATGACTAAGACAATTTCTTGATCTGTTTGAACCCATGGTGGAGAGTATTGGAGCTTGATCAGCTGATGTACCAACGGTGCTTTTCGGGTTTTAAGTCTGGCATAAAATAAATCTGCACATATATACCAACAGCACTTTTTAGATAAGATTTATCAGAAATATTGTTTCTGGTATTTTCAACTTATCATCAATATACTAATGTTACCTATAAAAATTCTGTTTTTGTTATAAACAATAAAAAAAAATGTAAGCCGGTGTTGAATATTCAGTCAAATTGATTTGCTGAAAAATGTCAGGTTCTCAGGTTTCTGTTCAATAGGATAAGTTCCCCTGAAGCAAATCATTTAAATTTATACGAAACCCCTCAGCCAAATGAACTGAAACTTGGTAGGAAGCATCTATGGAAGGTCCTCTATAAAGATTGCTCATTTTGTCCCGATCCATTAACAAACATGGCCACCACAGGCAATTCTTGTTTGTGATTGGGCAATTTCTAAAATAATCTTCTCTACTCTGAAATCGCTTGGCCAAATGAACCGAAGCTTGGTAGGAAACATCTATGGAAGGTCCTCGATAAAGATTACTTATTTCGTCCTGTTCCGTTAACAAACATGGCCACCACAGGCAATTCTTGTTTCTGATTGGTTGATTTCTAAAAAATCTTCTCCTCTGAAATCGCTTGGCCAAATGAATTGAAATTTGGTAGGAAGCATCCTTGGAAGGTCCTCTATAAAGACTGCGCATTTAGTTCACATCCGTTAATAAACATGGCCACCACAGGCCTTTCTTGTTTCTGATTGGTTAATTTCTAAAAATCTTCTTCTCTGAAACCACTTTGCCAAATAAACCGAAACTTGGTAGGAAGTATCTATGGAGGGTCCTATATTAAGATTTCTCATTTCGTCCCAATCTGTTTACAAACATTGCCGTCGCAGGCAATTCTTGTTTCTAATTGGTTGATTTCTAAAAAATCTTCTCCTTTGAAACTGCTTGGCCAAATGAATCGAAACTTGGTAGGAAGCATCTTTGGACGGTCCTCTTTTAAGATTGCTCATTTAGTTCCGATCCGTTAAAAACATGGCCGCCACAGACAATTCTTGTTGTTTCTGATTGGTTGATTTCTAAAAAATCTTCTCCTCTGAAACTGCTTTCTCAAATGACCTGTAATATAGTAGGAAGCATCCATGGAAGGTCCTCTATAAAGATTGCTCATTTGGTCCCGATTCATTGACAAACATGGCCACCACAGGCAATTCTTGTTTCTGATTGGTCGATTTCTAAAAATCTTCTCCTCTGAAATCACTTTGCCAAACGAACCGAAACTTGGTAGGAAGCATCCATGAAAGGTCCTCTATAAAGAATGCTCATATCGTTCCTATCCGTTAGCAAATATGGCCACCACAGGCAATTCTTGGTTCAGATTGGTCAATTTCTAAAAATCTTCTTCCCTGAAACTGCTTAGTCAAATGAACCGAAACTTGGTAGGAAGCATCTATAATGGAAGGTCCTCTATGAAGATTGCTAATTTCATCCCGATCTGTTAACAAACATGGCTGCCATAGGAAATTCTTGTTTCTGGTTGGTCGATTTCTAAAAATCTTCTTCTCTGAAACTGCTTAGCCAAATGAACTGAAATTTGGTAGCAAGCACCTATGGATGGTTCTGTATTAAGTTTCCTCAAAGCAGAATGAAAGGCGAGTGGCACAGGCAGCCCACTGAGCCTCTAGTTTTTAGCAAGATGCACGTACATGTATTTGGAAGTAAAATGTGTGTCAACAAAAAAATTGGTCCAAACAGCTAGAAAATGAAGTTATACAGGCACTGTATAGGGGCTTTTCCCTTTTTTTTTCATCAGTGAGCACTTTCATCTCTGGCAAATCAATAGAAATTTATTAATGAATATTTTGACCTCAATACACATGTCAAGTTAGAATTTGGTTATTGTTCCTTTTATGGTTCTGCAGTTATAGACCAGATGTTTTGAAATTGTTACACCATGTATTTGACCACAATACACAGGTGAATTTCATGTTGGCCATTATGGCTTTTTAATTTCCAAGTTTACGTTAGCTGAAAGTGTGGGCATCTGTGTGCTATATGGCATATGCCACCAGACATTGATATCATTTTCGCTACTGACAGTGACTTTATTAAATTTAAATCAAGTTTTCTTAATCAGGGCAGTTTCTCTATTTCAACATAGGCTCAATATATTTGGTCCACACATCTTAGTTTCATGGTACATTGTTTTACTTTATTTTCTGAAAAAATATTTCACACAAACAATTTGCAGGGGACAGACAATACATAAATCTTGCTTAAGAAAACTTCCTGTAAATTGTCCTGCAATGGCGACCATCTTGGATTTCTGATGAACACAAAGAAAGGACCATGCAATAATTATTGATGTACGGTTTGCGTGTATACAAATGTAGTTTCTGAGAAAAAAATATTTATTTGCCTTCCTATAGGATCCTGTGTTAAAACTTTGCTGTGCAGTGATGGCCAACTTGATTTTCTGATTTACACAAAATATAGACCTTTGTTAGAGTTCCATTTAAGGAACATTTCATCCAAGATTGCTTCCTAATGGTTCAGTGGTATGAGATAAGAAGAATTTTATCATTTTTCCAGTTTGGTCTGTTTAATTTGTCCTGTGGTGGCGGCCATCTTAATTTGACAAATAAAACACGCTTATATAGGGTCATGTAACATTTCCATCATGTGGTTTTTGAGAGGAAAATTGAGCGATTCTTGTTTAACACCAAATGAGATTTTTTTTCAGCTATATCATGGTGAGAACAAGTTACATTCAATCCAATGATGATGATGATTTCCACTTTGTACTAGACCAACACACTTAATTGGATCTTTATAGTTCTTGCTCACCGAAACAACAGTAAGCGGGTAGACCTGTCTTTCCAAAGTACACATTATCCTGATTCCAAGCCAACCAGTCTTTGCTCTTACTCCTTAAAGCTGCATGCTTAGCGGAGAAGCAGCAAATACCAATTTCATAGTCTTTGGTTTGAGCCGACTTGTGCTTGAATCCACGATCTACTGCATTTGAGGATAGTGTGCTAACCATTACACCACTGATGCTAGAGGAAAGAAAACTGAAATTTCAGACAATCCCAAAACATAATTGTACCTTGCAGCCATATTGAAGTTTGCCACATACTCATATATAAAATTAAAGTTAAAACAACAAAAACAATCTGGACATTATGGACATCACACAATACCTAACATAACATATAAGGGTATTAAGCAATCTTTAGTACTTTTTCATATTTCTATACTGGAATAGTAAAGGCTATTGTCACAAAAATCAAAACTGCACATGAAGTGACCAGTAAAATGCATCGTCATACTAATAATATTGTATGTCAACCAAACTCCAGACATCACACCAAGATCAATATTTTTAGTATATTTCACATTTTTAAGATGCATAACTCTTGAATGGTAAAACACATCATTGTCAAAATTCAAAGTGCAGGTGGTAAATAAATCATACATTATAGGAAGAATGATGTGTGCTTTTAATAAAAACTGAAGATATCTGGAAACCAAAATTTGAAGTATTACTAGCTTTGTAACTGGAAACACTGGAATGGCAAAAGGTGTGATCATTAAAATTAAACATAAAACCTGGAGATCAAATTTTAATAAATAATTAAGTTGTTATTAAATTAGAACATTTCATAATAAGCATATCGTTAACCTGTCATTATATTTGATACAAATAAAATCATGTAGTTTACAGTAGTATATACATGTAGTTATAAATAGAAACAGATAAGAAGAATGATGTACACAAGCAAAAATGTTGCAATGAACATGCATTTATGTTTGTAAGCTTCAAAACTTTGATATTGTGTTCTTTTGTATCAGAACGACAATAAGAGTGATAGACAATGGTACTTAGATTCTTTATTTCATGCCAGAACAAAAAAAAATGAAAAACTTGCATACAACTACATTCTCTGAAGATAATTGTTTTAAAAAATCTTCTTTCTTTTTTTTGGCAATATGAAATGTATATGTCCTTTGATGCATATTACATATTTACACTAGTGATCAATTTTATTTTTAAAAGTTGATCAAAGTTGCTCATTTCATTTTGCTTAATTTCTTGTAAATATATTCAATAAACAGGTAACTAGGGGGCAATATTTGTTGTTGTACAAACAAGAATTCTGCCCTAAGGAAATTAATTGGCTAATAGAAAAATAAGCACCATTTTTGTTGTGTAATTAACCTACATTTTCATATCTAAAGCAATCAATCAATGAAACATACATGTACATGTACCATAATTGGGTTAGGGGTTAGGGTTATGGTGTTCAATGCTACTTTCAACAATATTTCAGTTATATATTTTGAAATCAAATTGTGCCTCAAATAGTAACTCTGCAAATGTATTGCAACTATTATTAAAATTTAAGCTCATTTGGTGGTAAAATGTTACAATGCCACTCCTGCCAGATTTGACAAATTGTTGAAAATAAAGCCTAATTTGCATTTTCAGTAAAAATAATAAAATTCCTACATTTTATAGAAAAACTTGGAATATATATGTTAAACACATTATCATGTAGCTACAGTTCAATTTTCAGCTGATTCCAGTTTAAAACAAAGCCAATTCTGTCATTATAAATTGTTTTTAATTTATAGTAACAAAACTCATCTTGGATGGAGAGCAGGGTGTCAGATATAATTATGAGAAACACCACTTGAGGACCATCCTACAAAGGTATGATTTAAGTTGGCTCATAGGAGAACATTTTTAAAGGATTTTTGGTCAAAATCAGTCTAATTAGTATACTGGTAATTTTATCAAAAGTCGCAAAAGAACAATTTTTTTTTACAAAACCTGTAACATAATATGTCATGCCCCACATGCAATTTGTATTCAAATTTCACCTCAATTGGTGACAAATGTGGCTGTATTGGCTCTTTAGGTGTGCTTTTGAGGACAGGGTAATCCGACACATTTTGCTCTAACCATCATTAAGGCGAAGTTGATGTCAGTTGAGATATTTGAAAAGTTTACTGACAATGACAACAGATGCCAAAAACGTGCATGACCTTTTTGGTCAGGTGAGCTAAAAATTTGTCTACATTTGTTCTACTTTCCAACTATTGTTTTTTACTACCAATTAGAAATGCAGTGCATTTAACATGCTTAATGAAAAAAAAATTCTCTAAGTAATTTAAACTACATGTACAGTACCAGAATAAACAACAATATTTTTGTTGAGTAACTTATTATGACGACAACCTTTTCTAAATGCAAGACAAGATTCATACAAAATTTTAAACAAAATAACAAAATATCTGCTTAATAATAAGACATTAATTTTCTCATTAAATTGAAAATTCTGGAATTATGCTCATCTGAAAAAATAATATCACAAAGACTGAATTTGTGCCATTATATCTGGCTTTAGAATAGAACTTTGTGCTCCTCCCTGTGCTGCTTTGACATCATTCATTACAGATTCATCCCACAAAAAATGGACGACTACAGCTGGACAAAGTCCAAGCTCGGTTAAAGTCCTCTCTTCTTCTGTTAACTTACTACCTCCGCTCGTTTGTAAATAAAATGGCATCCAATCACTTAACAATAGAGATCGCACAAAATCATACAGTGATAATAATTTTTCCGTTGCTTTAAATGTACCTTGTAACAGTACTCCATCTGGTAATCGGACTCGCACCAGTGTAAATCTATATTTACGTAGCTCCCTCAGTTCATCCCGTTCACGCATGGCTTTAGTACGTAACATGCCCGTTTTTTCTACAGCCTCTTGTCGCCTCTGTTGTTCCTTTTTAAGTTCTTCCGGACTTATTGCGTAAAATTCATCAGGGACTTCAAATCTGGACGAACTAGAAGAAGCGTACAACACCTTCATTCCACGATCCAGCTGATATTGAATAGGTTCTGCTGCCAATAATATTTCTTTTATTCCATTCAATCTTTCTGTATCACCAGCCATATCTTCCGACATAATGTAAAAACCTTCTTCATGATCCTCAAATGGTAGTTGTTTTATCTGAAATCCACAGGCTTGTAGAAATTCGTCAGTCCCATTCAGCTGAGACACCCGTTCTTTAAATGCTTTATTTGAAAGTCTTATTTTTCTATATTTTTCTTCAGTGGGATTATTTATAACATTATCTAAATATTTAACAAGAGTATCCACACATATTTTAACCTTTTCCTTGTCCTTATTAAGTGTGTGTATCATAACAGCAGAAGACATTTCGGGTTCCTCTGCCAGTTGACCTAAAAGGAATTCATGAATGTAACCATCTATTTCATTCTTTGGAAAAACTGCTGGACCAATATCAGGACATGTGTATAAAACATGTTGTAACACTGGTGAATGGTCCTTCTCTATTTCAACAGGACCCTGCATGGCTTGTGCCTGGGCCAACATTTTGTCTTGTGCCTTTTTCTCTGCTTCCATCTCACGTCTCATTCTAGCCTTCATTGACATGATATTGTCTTCTATAAATATATATATATATACATATATAATCTAATGACTAATGTGTTTTAAGAGTAGTAAAGTGGAGTTTAAAGGGTTAGAGGTCTTTCAATGAAATTGTATATTAGGTCAGTTTTATTGGAGGAGGAAACTGATGTACCAACCTTATGTAAGTCACTAACAACTTTTATCACATAAGATTGTATCAAGTATACCTTGACATTTTCAAACCCACAAACTTTAGTGGTGATAGGCACTGATTCCATAGGTGGATGTAAATCTATCTACATGCACCACATGATCCTGATCTTACTGAATTTACTGATGCTTTCAGATTTCCACAATGTCTGCTAACTTCCTCCATCACTAAATCTGGTTGCCATGATATAGATATATTGTATTGACACATTGTATTTGACATGTTCTGCTTAAGGGTATCATGTATTTGTCTTGTTTTGTTCATCTTGACATAGAGTGCATCATCTTCTTGTCATTTTTTGTTTGTTTTGACACAGTTTGTATCATGTTCCTGTATAAAAGTATTGTATTGATACAGTTTGTATAATGTTCCTGTCTTATTTTGACACATCAGTCATCATGTATTATCCTTGTTTTGTTTGTTTTGACACAGTATGCATAGGTATATTACCCTTGTTTTGTTTGTTTTGACACATCAGTCATCATGTATTATCCTTGTTTTGTTTGTTTTGACACAGTATGCATCATGTATTACCCTTGTTTTGTTTGTTTTGACACAGTATGCATCATGTATTACCCTTGTTTTGTTTGTTTTGACATATCAGTCATCATGTATTACCCTTGTTTTGTTTGTTTTAACATATCAGTCATCATGTATTACCCTTGTTTTGTTTGTTTTGACATATCAGTCATCATGTATTATCCTTGTTTTGTTTGTTTTGACACAGTATGCATCATGTATTACCCTTGTTTTGTTTGTTTTGACATATCAGTCATCATGTATTACCCTTGTTTTGTTTGTTTTGACACAGTATGCATCATGTATTACCCTTGTTTTGACACATCAGTCATCATGTATTACCCTTGTTTTGTTTGTTTCGACACAGTATTCATCATGTATTACCCTTGTTTTGTTTGTTTTGACACAGTATGCATCATGTATTACCCTTGTTTTGACACATCAGTCATCATGTATTACCCTTGTTTTGTTTGTTTCGACACAGTATTCATCATGTATTACCCTTGTTTTGACACATCAGTCATCATGTATTACCCTTGTTTTGACACATCAGTCATCATGTATTACCCTTGTTTTGTTTGTTTTGACACATCAGTCATCATGTATTACCCTTGTTTTGTTTGTTTCGACACATCAGTCATCATGTATTACCCTTGTTTTGACACATCAGTCATCATGTATTACCCTTGTTTTGTTTGTTTCGACACATCAGTCATCATGTATTACCCTTGTTTTGACACATCAGTCATCATGTATTACCCTTGTTTTGTTTGTTTCGACACATCAGTCATCATGTATTACCCTTGTTTTGACACATCAGTCATCATGTATTACCCTTGTTTTGTTTGTTTCGACACATCAGTCATCATGTATTACCCTTGTTTTGACACATCAGTCATCATGTATTACCCTTGTTTTGTTTGTTTCGACACATCAGTCATCATGTATTACCCTTGTTTTGACACATCAGTCATCATGTATTACCCTTGTTTTGTTTGTTTTGACACAGTATGCATCATGTATTACCCTTGTTTTGACACATCAGTCATCATGTATTACCCTTGTTTTGACACATCAGTCATCATGTATTACCCTTGTTTTGTTTGTTTCGACACATCAGTCATCATGTATTACCCTTGTTTTGACACATCAGTCATCATGTATTACCCTTGTTTTGTTTGTTTTGACACAGTATGCATCATGTATTACCCTTGTTTTGACACATCAGTCATCATGTATTACCCTTGTTTTGTTTGTTTCGACACATCAGTCATCATGTATTACCCTTGTTTTGACACATCAGTCATCATGTATTACCCTTGTTTTGTTTGTTTCGACACATCAGTCATCATGTATTACCCTTGTTTTGACACATCAGTCATCATGTATTACCCTTGTTTTGTTTGTTTCGACACATCAGTCATCATGTATTACCCTTGTTTTGACACATCAGTCATCATGTATTACCCTTGTTTTGTTTGTTTCGACACATCAGTCATCATGTATTACCCTTGTTTTGACACATCAGTCATCATGTATTACCCTTGTTTTGTTTGTTTCGACACATCAGTCATCATGTATTACCCTTGTTTTGACACATCAGTCATCATGTATTACCCTTGTTTTGTTTGTTTCGACACATCAGTCATCATGTATTACCCTTGTTTTGACACATCAGTCATCATGTATTACCCTTGTTTTGTTTGTTTCGACACATCAGTCATCATGTATTACCCTTGTTTTGACACATCAGTCATCATGTATTACCCTTGTTTTGTTTGTTTCGACACATCAGTCATCATGTATTACCCTTGTTTTGACACATCAGTCATCATGTATTACCCTTGTTTTGTTTGTTTTGACACATCAGTCATCATGTATTACCCTTGTTTTGTTTGTTTTGACACATCAGTCATCATGTATTACCCTTGTTTTGACACATCAGTCATCATGTATTACCCTTGTTTTGTTTGTTTCGACACAGTATTCATCATGTATTACCCTTGTTTTGACACATCAGTCATCATGTATTACCCTTGTTTTGTTTGTTTCGACACAGTATTCATCATGTATTACCCTTGTTTTGACACATCAGTCATCATGTATTACCCTTGTTTTGACACATCAGTCATCATGTATTACCCTTGTTTTGACACATCAGTCATCATGTATTACCCTTGTTTTGTTTGTTTCGACACATCAGTCATCATGTATTACCCTTGTTTTGACACATCAGTCATCATGTATTACCCTTGTTTTGTTTGTTTCGACACATCAGTCATCATGTATTACCCTTGTTTTGACACATCAGTCATCATGTATTACCCTTGTTTTGTTTGTTTTGACACAGTATGCATCATGTATTACCCTTGTTTTGACACATCAGTCATCATGTATTACCCTTGTTTTGTTTGTTTCGACACAGTATTCATCATGTATTACCCTTGTTTTGACACATCAGTCATCATGTATTACCCTTGTTTTGACACATCAGTCATCATGTATTACCCTTGTTTTGTTTGTTTTGACACATCAGTCATCATGTATTACCCTTGTTTTGACACATCAGTCATCATGTATTACCCTTGTTTTGTTTGTTTCGACACATCAGTCATCATGTATTACCCTTGTTTTGACACATCAGTCATCATGTATTACCCTTGTTTTGTTTGTTTCGACACATCAGTCATCATGTATTACCCTTGTTTTGACACATCAGTCATCATGTATTACCCTTGTTTTGTTTGTTTCGACACATCAGTCATCATGTATTACCCTTGTTTTGACACATCAGTCATCATGTATTACCCTTGTTTTGTTTGTTTCGACACATCAGTCATCATGTATTACCCTTGTTTTGACACATCAGTCATCATGTATTACCCTTGTTTTGTTTGTTTCGACACATCAGTCATCATGTATTACCCTTGTTTTGACACATCAGTCATCATGTATTACCCTTGTTTTGTTTGTTTTGACACAGTATTCATCATGTATTACCCTTGTTTTGACACATCAGTCATCATGTATTACCCTTGTTTTGTTTGTTTCGACACAGTATTCATCATGTATTACCCTTGTTTTGTTTGTTTCGACACAGTATTCATCATGTATTACCCTTGTTTTGTTTGTTTCGACACAGTATTCATCATGTATTACCCTTGTTTTGTTTGTTTTGACACAGTATTCATCATGTATTACCCTTGTTTTGTTTGTTTCGACACAGTATTCATCATGTATTACCCTTGTTTTGTTTGTTTCGACACAGTATTCATCATGTATTACCCTTGTTTTGTTTGTTTTGACACAGTATTCATCATGTATTACCCTTGTTTTGTTTGTTTTGACACAGTATTCATCATGTATTACCCTTGTTTTGTTTGTTTCGACACAGTATTCATCATGTATTACCCTTGTTTTGTTTGTTTCGACACAGTATTCATCATGTATTACCCTTGTTTTGACACATCAGTCATCATGTATTACCCTTGTTTTGACACATCAGTCATCATGTATTACCCTTGTTTTGTTTGTTTCGACACAGTATTCATCATGTATTACCCTTGTTTTGACACATCAGTCATCATGTATTACCCTTGTTTTGACACATCAGTCATCATGTATTACCCTTGTTTTGTTTGTTTCGACACAGTATTCATCATGTATTACCCTTGTTTTGACACATCAGTCATCATGTATTACCCTTGTTTTGACACATCAGTCATCATGTATTACCCTTGTTTTGTTTGTTTTGACACATCAGTCATCATGTATTACCCTTGTTTTGTTTGTTTCGACACATCAGTCATCATGTATTACCCTTGTTTTGACACATCAGTCATCATGTATTACCCTTGTTTTGTTTGTTTCGACACATCAGTCATCATGTATTACCCTTGTTTTGACACATCAGTCATCATGTATTACCCTTGTTTTGTTTGTTTCGACACATCAGTCATCATGTATTACCCTTGTTTTGACACATCAGTCATCATGTATTACCCTTGTTTTGTTTGTTTTGACACAGTATGCATCATGTATTACCCTTGTTTTGACACATCAGTCATCATGTATTACCCTTGTTTTGTTTGTTTCGACACATCAGTCATCATGTATTACCCTTGTTTTGACACATCAGTCATCATGTATTACCCTTGTTTTGTTTGTTTCGACACATCAGTCATCATGTATTACCCTTGTTTTGACACATCAGTCATCATGTATTACCCTTGTTTTGTTTGTTTCGACACATCAGTCATCATGTATTACCCTTGTTTTGACACATCAGTCATCATGTATTACCCTTGTTTTGTTTGTTTCGACACATCAGTCATCATGTATTACCCTTGTTTTGACACATCAGTCATCATGTATTACCCTTGTTTTGTTTGTTTTGACACATCAGTCATCATGTATTACCCTTGTTTTGACACATCAGTCATCATGTATTACCCTTGTTTTGTTTGTTTCGACACAGTATTCATCATGTATTACCCTTGTTTTGTTTGTTTCGACACAGTATTCATCATGTATTACCCTTGTTTTGTTTGTTTCGACACAGTATTCATCATGTATTACCCTTGTTTTGTTTGTTTTGACACAGTATTCATCATGTATTACCCTTGTTTTGTTTGTTTTGACACAGTATTCATCATGTATTACCCTTGTTTTGTTTGTTTCGACACAGTATTCATCATGTATTACCCTTGTTTTGTTTGTTTCGACACAGTATTCATCATGTATTACCCTTGTTTTGACACATCAGTCATCATGTATTACCCTTGTTTTGACACATCAGTCATCATGTATTACCCTTGTTTTGTTTGTTTCGACACAGTATTCATCATGTATTACCCTTGTTTTGACACATCAGTCATCATGTATTACCCTTGTTTTGTTTGTTTTGACACATCAGTCATCATGTATTACCCTTGTTTTGACACATCAGTCATCATGTATTACCCTTGTTTTGTTTGTTTCGACACATAAGTCATCATGTATTACCCTTGTTTTGTTTGTTTCGACACAGTATTCATCATGTATTACCCTTGTTTTGACACATCAGTCATCATGTATTACCCTTGTTTCGACACAGTATTCATCATGTATTACCCTTGTTTTGACACATCAGTCATCATGTATTACCCTTGTTTCGACACAGTATTCATCATGTATTACCCTTGTTTTGTTTGTTTCGACACAGTATTCATCATGTATTACCCTTGTTTTGACACATCAGTCATCATGTATTACCCTTGTTTCGACACAGTATTCATCATGTATTACCCTTGTTTTGTTTGTTTCGACACAGTATTCATCATGTATTACCCTTGTTTTGACACATCAGTCATCATGTATTACCCTTGTTTCGACACAGTATTCATCATGTATTACCCTTGTTTTGACACATCAGTCATCATGTATTACCCTTGTTTCGACACAGTATTCATCATGTATTACCCTTGTTTTGTTTGTTTCGACACAGTATTCATCATGTATTACCCTTGTTTTGTTTGTTTTGACACAGTATTCATCATGTATTACCCTTGTTTTGTTTGTTTTGACACAGTATTCATCATGTATTACCCTTGTTTTGTTTACTTTGTCTTTCTTCATTTCACATTCATATACAGCATGCTTTCTATATTTATCTTGTATTATTTGATCATACATAATACAAATGTTTTATCTTGTTTTTCTAGTTTTTGAAAGCATTGGTAAATTTGACACTGTCTGCTAGTTCTTACATAGTATCAGAATTGTTTATCTTCTTGGTTAGATTTGGTTCAGTAAGCTGCATTATTTACCTTGTTTTGGGACTGTACGATTATATAGTTTTTACCTTGTTTTGTCTGGTTTTGATCCATTCTAGAAAGGGCTGCCTCTGCTGCTCTTCTCTTCTCCTCAGTCATCGCAGTCTCCCTTGGAGAAACTGGTTGGTGGCTACTGGGAGATGGCTGTGATAATGACTTTTGTGGTGGTTGGGAAGGTCTCTGCTGAGGCTGATCTAACTTATGACCTTCACCTGCTTTCTTGAACTTGATATCCATCTTCTTCCTTTGGAAGAACCTCTTGATTGCAGACATGGTGATGAGTTGAAACTATTCTCTGTTCAAATTGAGATTTGATCTTACTGAGTTGTCAGATAGTAAATCTGTAAGACAATCATTTAATAAGTTAGAATCTGGAATTTTTTCTGGTAATTAGTAGAACATACAAAAATGTATATATATAATCTTGCTATACAATATTTTTGAGCGGTGTATGTCTTTTTAGCAATTTCCTTTAATTTTGCTTATGGATATTGTGAAAATAGAGCCATAATGTAAAAAATTCTCATCTGGGTCGAGTCATGCTGACCATTACACAACAGAGGAGGTTCTTTTCAATTTTATAATTACTTTTACCTTTCTCTGGAAGAACCTGTGGCGTCACAAAATAAATGAATTAGATGAAATGAGCGATCTGATTGGTCAAAACTTCACACTGGATCAATCAGATGAGCAATTTCATCTTACTTATTTTGTTGGCGATACAGGTTCTTGTGGGGAAAAGTGAAAGTTATCATAAAATTGATTGTACATGTACGAAAGGGTTCAAAGGATTATATGCTCTGCGGGTTGTAAAATTTTATGTAATTTGTAGATAGGAAGCAGGCAATGGCTTGCAATTCAGCATTTTTCACATCTGTTGTGTTTCCAGACCGATGAAACGATCTTGTCACAGTAAATGTTGACCTTGATAATTTATACAGTTTGTTAGAAATTAACAACAGAAACTTTTTTAACTCTTGCCTTAAAAGTTTGGTTTATGGCTCAAACTGAAGAAAAAAATATAGATCTTTGAACAGTGTAAAGAAATTGGTGGAATAAGCTGTACCGATTGTGAAAATTAAACCAGGAATGATCAATTTATCATTTTTTTTCTGAAAAGGTTAGTTGTGGACCAGACTGTCATCTTATTAATGTTTATGTTATATATACTGTCGAGTCTGATGTGTTGGCACTACATGTACAGCAACACCTGTAAACAATAAACCTATCTATGTACAATGCAACTTGTAATGTACACATGTTTGTTTTCTGTTAGTGTTATGAAGTTGTCAGACAATTTATATTTATTTACCATTGAGGGTACATCCCAAATTTTGATAAATAATTAAAAAAGAGGACACCACATGGTGAATATTGATTATATTTTAATGAATGATCATACCAATTCATTATTTCATAGCTAAATGTGTCCACAAGAGATTACGCTAGTAGTTTCATATACCACCCTACGAAATGAACGACTCATTAATATGATCAATACACACCTAAGACTATGGCTCTAAACTAGTGGTGAAAACATTAGGGCTGTTTTTTTTGCTCTTGTTTTTTTTCTCCATCTTTTTTGTTATGTTATAAAACAATTGTAGTAAATGCTCATATTGCAGAGCTCCAGATAAGCTGCATATTTGCGTTTTTTGCGCTATGAAAACGAGTAAAAACGCATGTATTATCAGATCTGAATGTACACATTACGCATACATATTGCTGTGTAAGCAAACTTTCCAAATTCGGAACATACTTGTAGTCATGTACATAACAATACATTTTTGTCTTTGAGAAATTCCCTGTAATTACTTCCCTTTATACTTTTCGAAGGAGAGAGCGTATACATCCGAGGGGTACCGAAAGCTTGCCTTTCTAAGCATCGATGTGAAAAGAGACCTGATTGGATGTTTACGATAAATCATCCAATCGCGGTCAATATTACAAATAAATGCGGTTTTACGTAATAAGTTAGTAAGAACTAAAATGAAAGTAATTTTGGGAACACGTTGTTCATTGAAAATGAATAAGCGTGCTACTAAGCGCAAGAGCGCTATGGAAAATTATATACTTTTAAAAGTTCCTGACAGTTTCATCTGTGTCTAGTGACAGTATAGTTAAAGGAATCATTGATGACATTGTCAACACGGCTGTGAAAACTGCCGAAGTCGACGAGCAAAAAAACAAAATATTTACAACATTTGATTAATAAACATGACATAATCGTGTCAAATTAAACAGAGATATACATTTCACTTGCATCCTGCGTTTATTGAATAACACTTGTGTCAAACATAATTTTAAAAGTGTACATGTAAGCAATCTTTTCTGAAGTAGACAGTACAACAGTGCAAAGGAAATATGCAAATACCCATCATTTTCAAAAGTAGGGGGTAATTACCCTTTGGACTTGAAAATTATCTGGAGCTCTGATATTGTATATGTATATGCCCCCTGTGGGCCCTTGATTGGTGAATCAATAAACTTATGACTTATAAAGGTCCTGTCCTTATTCATGTAAAGAACTATTTTCAAAACATGTACATGTATACCATCACACCCGCCATTGAAAACTACGAAAAAAATGTGGGTTGGTTTGCTCACATTCAGTGTATACATATTTTTGTGCATGTACATGTACATGTTCTGGTAAAAATGTACTATAAGATAAGATAAGATAAGATTTTATTGTCCAATCAAGGTCCCAGCAAGGGGCAGTCATTACAGTGATTTATATTACACAAAAAAACAATAAACATTCTAATACATAAATGTAATAAACAGTCTACAAACAAGCAATTTGCAGAAATTAGATTGGTACATAAGTACTAAACATATCTATGTCTCTGACGAGTATAATATTTGGACGAGTCCACTAGGCAATTACAAAAAAAAACAAAAAACCAATAAATATATATCATTTGTTAATATTTAATAAGTTATTAACTTCTTCTGAACACCGAAATTGAAATAAACCCTTTTATATTTACAAGGGGCTAATTCAATGACAGAAGGCAGATCCAGCGTCCTCCCCATGACCTATTGGCAATGTACATGCACGAGAGTAATGCCATATAAAATGAAATGAGCAGTGTACATGTATGCAACGAAGTTGAAAATTTTCATAAATATACCCCATGTATATCGGAATGAGTCTGTTGAACCCTTATGTGCGCCAACACAGTGGACAGCTTTGTACATTTATAACAACTATGCCTTGAAGTTGAACCTGTGGAAATGTGGCGAATCATTACTATACAATAGGAACTAACCCTGTCTAAGAAATTTCTGACAAATATGTTGTCCATATAATGTCCAAGCAATCTTTATCAATACAATATTGATCAGCAACCAAACTAATAAGCAGAGAAGTATGGTGCTCTGTACATCTTCAACACCAATTTTAGTGTAGGATGTAAAAACCCAGGTTTTAAATTGTAGAAATGTTGAATAAACGTGGTCTGGTGCAAATATGTCTGTTAAATATGAATACAACGACGAGTCAATCATCACATGACAGTTAGAACAGAAGATGTAGTCATTAAAATTGCAACTGACCAGTTGCAAATAAACCGGTGTAGTGAAATAATCGTTCTGTCCGCAATCCAGTCCGGTCCCAAGCCAATCCGGCCCAAAGTAATGCCGGCCCATGTCAATGCGGCCAAAATCGCTTCGGTCCCATAAAATCAGTGATTTTAAGAGTGAAGTGTATTTCAAAGAATAAAAAATTATTTTGACTCATAATTTGCACACATTGGGAAGGGTCGGATATACTAAAACGATCTGTTACTGTTACTGTTACTGTTACTGGTATTTTTCTCCTATCTCAGGAGCACTCCCAACGGGATCAAATTTATGTATTTAAAATTTTGTTTAACTGTACAGTCACACCTTCACCAAATTCAGTATGTACATATGGCACACGGTTTTCCTCCACCATTTTGTACAGGTAAAAAGTTTATACAGGATGAAAATGGTAAAATAGTTTGTCCTTTTTTCTTTTACTGATAAATGTCATAGCACTTATTTTGCACTGAGCCTGGTTCTTTTCACATGCAGACAGTAGTAAAGTGTCCTTGCTATTTGTTCAATGTCTATATGGTTTCTTTTTGTCAGAGTGACAATGCCTTTTATTATGTCCATAGAAGAGTCAAGGATGAGTTGTACTAGTTGTTTGTTTTCACATATAGCTTCATAGGCTCCTTCCTGGATGTTGTTTAGGTAGCTGATTTGAGCGTATATAGGTGTTCTTCTCTAATGTCATTGAGAGTAGGACAAATCAGTAAGAAGTGCTTAACGTCTTCCGTTTCTTCACAACATAGTTCACAGAGCGGAGTATCCGTATTCCTACTAAATTTCGCTTTTGTCTCTTTAAGCATATACGTTCCTGTCAGTAATCTCGCTTTTACTTCCGCTTTCTTTACTTCCACGCTGTTTTGTTTGGCACTGTTTTCCAGACTTGGTGCGAGTTTCCAAAAAGTGGGTGTTGTAAGTTTAGGAATTTCAAATTTGTTTGCTTTTCTTCTATCCAAGCTTCTTCCCAGTAGATCTCTATTTGTTGTTTGACGCTAACGTATATGGTAGAATAGTACATGCATGTTTTACAAAGAAAATGATAATGCAGCTCTAGACAGTAGACGAAAGTAGCCCGGGGATCTATGGTACCGCGGTAATTAATGTTTAACGTCTGTGTAACGTAACTAGTTTTCAGAATTAATCCAAAAATGTTATATTTTGTTCCCCGGTATAGAAACCTATGTTCCCCCACAATTCATTTTATTCTTTGAATTTGTTTAAAAATACGTCGCCACTTTTCCCTATGACAACACCGACACACAGGGGTTAGGTGCGTCCGAAAAAAAAAACCCAAACAACTATATAATACTACAAGGGGGCGAACTCACTTGCTCCCATTTTTTTAAGTCGTCGTGTTAAATTGATCGTAACTTCGGAACGCCTTAATATTTTCAAAAAATGTTTCCACCAGTCGAAAGTCAAGTAATTTTCCTTTCCAAAGAGACCCCAATTGTTAGTGTAGGCCTCCGAATTGCTGAGGTATCATACACGAACCAAAACAAAACGGCGTGAAAATCCGAAGTCGTACAAACGCTGGGATGACCACTTCCCATCTATGTACAGACTTTCCCATGCGTAAATGAGTCATTTTGACTAGCTAAATACTTTCATCCATTCAAATTATGATAAAATTTCTTACCTTACGCCAATTTATATGTCCTTCAAGTCTGTTTTTGAAAGAAATCCCATTTGCATCCTTGACAAACGCCATAGACGTGAAAATTGAGAGATTTCTAACGGGCTTTTTGATTGGCTGAAACAGATTGTTCAGCCAATCAAAAAGCCCGTTAGAACTCTCTCAATTTTCACGTCTATGGCGTTTGTCAAGGATGCAAATGGGATTTCTTTCAAAAACAGACTTAAAGGACATATAAATTGGCGTAAGATAAGAAATTTTATCATAATTTGAATGGATGAAAGTATTTAGCTAGTCAAAATGACTCGTTTACGCATGGGAAAGTCTGTACACAGATGGGAAGTGGTCATCCCAGCGTTTGTACGACTTCGGATTTTCACGCCGTTTTGTTTTGGTTCGTGTATGATACCTCAGCAGTTCGGAGGCCTACACTAACAATTGGGGTCTCTTTGGAAAGGAAAATTACTTGACTTTCGACTGGTGGAAACATTTTTTGAAAATATTTAGGCGTTCCGAAGTTACGATCAATTTAACACGACGACTTAAAAAAATAGGAGCAAGTGAGTTTGCCCCCTTGTAGTATTATATAGTTTTTTTGGGGGGGGTTTTCGGACGCACTTAGCCCCTGTGCACCGACATGGCCGATGTACCTCCCAGAAATGGTTTCCTATGATATCGCGGTAATTGCAAAATTAATGATATGGGACACACTTGATGTTTGACAAATCAAGACATCGTTTATAAATACTAAATCAAGGTGAATATCTGGCAAACTTATATCCTACCGTGACATCTGCTCGGTCATGCAATAATGTCGGTCATTTGTTTTGATTTACAATTCTCGCGCAGCACGAGACCAATGACGTCATTCTATATATTCATAGCGTACATAAAGACAGAGGGAATACTTTTCAACGTAAAAATTACAAGATGAGATTAAAACAGAGAAGTTTGAATTGAATAAATTCCATGCAAGTAAAAAAGATTCTTTTTACTAATGTCTTTTTTTCCTGATCATTATGCTTGTTAAATATGTTTCCATCGATGGTATTCCCCAAACATTTGTATTTTTCCGGTTTGTTGTCATAATCGACATCACAGTTCATGACCGTTTCTGGAATGTAGGCCAAGCAAATTGTATTTTAAAATACTTTGAAAATATGATGATTGATCATTCAGATTCCACCATTTTCTAGAAAATGGCCGATTTTAGCGGGAAAATACATGCAAGTGCTCTCCATTAGTCACAAAATGGCAGATTTTTGGGCATTTCCATTGCTGTTTTAATAACAAATATACTCCTTACTTCTTGGGGTAATGAAATGAAATTCACAGAGAAGATAGAAAAAGAATTAATTTAACAGCAATAATCAAAATGTATAGCATAAATTGAACAGAGAATTAAATTAAACCAGACAGAAAAATGAGATTGCCTGGGTAAAAAAACCTTGTCATTATTACAAATAACATCAACAAAACTGTATTGTTACCACTCTGTGATAATAAATGTGATTAAAATAAATTGAAATCAGTCATTAATTGTTTTACCAAAATATGTCCGTCTAATAGATTGTATTGACAAAAGCAAAAACACCAAATTCACTGGATTAAATACTTTTTATGTGGATAAGCAAGTTTAATATTTGCATCAAATAATTAATTTTTAATACTTCAATTTCAAACTATTTAAAAAAAACATCTTTTGAAATTTTTCAGACAAATCAATTACACTGAAAGAGTTAAAATACTGTACTTTCTTAATCTGGTTTACTTTTTAAGTTTGGTTGGCCTATGACAAAATCATGTGCTTTATTGAACTTTGACCGACTTTATGTGACGTCATACGACGCCATTTGGAAAAGGGAGGGTAAACAAATGTGGGTCAGTATGTAATTATTATCGATCTTTTTTCCATGGAACTTTACACATGTGAGCAAGAATAGACGAGGAACATAATTAAAAAGAAAACAATGTTTACTTTTCAAACATGAAAAAAATAATCAAACATTATCCAATGACTGACCGACTTATTGTCAGACGAGGATACCATAAAGAAAATCTTGATAATTTATCACATTTAATAAAGTAAAGTTTCTTTGAAATAACAAATGTAACGAAGTTGAGTCAATTTGATGAAACGTTATGTTGGTTAAAATGTTTTCATAGCTTATTAATTTTTCCATCAACTTTGTCGGTCTAGAAAGTAACTAAAAATAGCACCAAAAATCCCAAATCGGGTTGAAATGAAACGTAAACAAACGGACGACATTTCTAAAAAAAAATAGCAGATGAATTATGACAACTATGGTTTAATTATTGGACATTTTACAAAGCATGGTATCAGGGTAAAATAAAAATGTCCGCTATTTCTAAGGAAAAGATAAAAATACGTGTACTTACAAAAATTCAATACATTTGGACAGAATGACCAGACGTTCCGATAAATGTGACTGTTGTGCTTATGAATATATAAATAGAAAAACCGGCGGGTGGCGCTCCAGTGCAAAATAAATACCGCGGTATCATAGAACCCGCGGTACCATAGGAAGGGAGTATATTAGTACGAATCCAGATTTCCTTATACATGTGTATTTCTGATAAATGTGAATTTTGTGGAGGACATATGAACAATTCGATGTTTTGATAACTTACAGAGGCACATGGTGCCTTTCGAACCACAGGCGCTCGTCATATCCAGAAATTGAGGGTACTTTCCTCATAAATATTTATCATATTTAAATTAGATTTTGATCACGTGACTGCAGTTTCAAGCTTGATGGATCGCTTATTAGATTTGTCAAAAAATAGCCTATAGTACGGAGATTCAATGTGTCCGTCAATGATTCGAAAATTATAAGTTATTGTTTATTTCCGCAAAGTTTTTCTTCTGTCAAAATTCAAATATTTTTGTTACTATACATGTCTTTGATATCGCGATCATGCAAAAATGATCATATTATATTTAATGTGGGAACTCCGAGTTTAGAAGCTAGAAATATAAGGTTAGTTAATATAATTACATATATTATTGAGGAATCTAAATGTCATTCATTGTTAAATTTTGTGTCACACGCCACCAGTTTCATGTATTTCAGACATTTTTACATAGACTCTTAAGGCCAAAAAAAGGGTTCGTCGCCTCGGATTTTCATTTAGTCCAGGAACCTCGAATATTTAATTGTTTTCATTAATTTTTATTTCATTTAATTCAGCTTGATTCAAGGTATCATTTTCAAGTTCAGAAAATGACACACATGCAACTCTGAATGATGTCCCGGCGTCGCCATCTTAGATATGCAAATAAGCAAAGTACCCATCATTTATGGCTATGTGGCACGGACCACCCCCTTTTTTTCTAATTTTCTGTTTACAAATTTATTTTCAATAAAATTTCTTTATTTCTTTATTATTTCATCTCTTTTTCCTTATTTTAACTTGTTCGTGTCAATATTCATACAATCTTATGTTAACATCAAATTGCATGTGTCGACCGCCCTATATACATGTACTAATAATCAATTTAATGTTAACATAAGATTGTATGAATATTGACACGAACAAGTTAAAATAAGGAAAAAGAGATGAAATAATAAAGAAATAAAGAAATTTCATTGAAAATAAATTTGTAAACAGAAAGTTAGGAAAAAAAAGGGGGTGGTCCGTGCCACGAGCGCCTGTGTTTCGAACCACATTTTTTTTTATTTGGAAAAATTCATAAGAATCAATAATAATTTGGAAAGAAGACTAACGAAAGAAATATTCACATAAAATGTGTGATTTTAATGTTATTAGCTGTCAAAGTTGGGAAAATTTTTCCAGGATAAAATTAATGATCGTGATATTTCACGAGATTTTGAGAAGCCCCTCATCTCAATTTTAATTAAAGAAAGTTTTTTTTTGTAATGGTATGGTACACGTATATTTTACAAATAAATCAAATTATCTGTTCCACAAAGACGATGTTGACACTTGCATCATGAATCGCACTCATGATCAAGAACTTGCTGCCTTGGTTGAACTGAAGGAAGTTTTGAGGTTTTTTTTAGCTCAAAATATCCTCATTTGTTATCAAAATCAATTCAAAGACAAAGGAATATAATCATCAACCAATCCTCTAAACTGATGAAAGACCGATATATATATCAAATGATTACCGCCAAATAAGTTTTTATGACATCTTTAATCACATGATGTAATTAAGTTTTTACTAATCATAATCCTTAAATAGGGTTGATTAAAAATGTAATTTTACAAAAATATATTATCTACATCAATAACGTTGATTCCTTTTTACATATTTTTTTTATATGGGGACGAAACAACTTTCAGTTTGGAGCAGGGTGTCACCTAACTTTAATTTTCAATAATATTCTGGATCCTACTTGAAATTTACTACAATCCGGTGAAAATCTGGATATCCCAATTTCTACTGATAAATATTGAAATTTACTACCAATCCCAGTGAAAATCTGGATATCCCAATTTCTACTAATAAATATTGGAATTCTAATTTGTATTTGATTTAAGTTAGTAAATCCGAATTCCAATATCTACTAGTAGAAATTGGAATTCCAATTTGTACTTACTTACTTACTTACTAAAGTCCTTGCTATGCCTCATGGCACATAGGGCAAGGACAAGTTTCCTCCACTCTTCTATGTTGTTGGCTTTTCTTTCTATTGTGCCCCAATTTGTACTAGGATGATTCTTGATTCTACTGGATTCCAATTTGTTCTGTAATCTACATCAAACTTTATGTTTGGCATAATCTATTTCATGAGTTTTGTTTTTAAGTAAAATGTATATTTTCTATTAATTGCTACGGGTATAGCGGTTGTGATTGCATGATTGTTATTTAAAGTAATAGTGCCAATATCAACTGGAGTTGGTCATATATTATAATGGTAGCTTCCATTGCCCGTTTATTTGTTTTGTCTGTTTAATTGTTAATGCTATGACACGTGATTAATAGCAAAGAATAAAATGAATGTTCAGTTAATTTATTTTTGGTCTTCAGTTTTAAGCTGCAGTACACATATCTGTGTCAGTCGTCCTGCTGGAAATTGTCACGTTTTGCATCAGCCACTGATGATGAGATCTGTGATAAGCACGGAAAGGTTCCTTTGTTCCAATCTACAATGCTGTTTACATGTCACTGTCTTCAAGGTACTGGCGGTTAAATATTCGGCGGAATTAAACAAATATGTCCCGTTAGTGAGGATTGTTTGCGAAAAATACCAGTTTCGAGGGTAGGCAAATTTCCTTCTCCGCTAAGGCGGCTCGGGAAATTTGCCTCTCCATCGGTATTTTTGGCAAATAACCCTCACTAACAGGATATTATCTGTATCAGGTTGGTGTATTGCTTTTTCTAAAAATAGATGCTAACACAGTATGAAAACTGTCAGAAAAACGACAATGTTGATAAATAAAAAATATTTAACAAGAACATTGACATACATGACAAATAGTGACAAATATTAAATTACGGTTCAGTAACATTGTTTTGAACTCTACATTATGAAAATGTTAACTTTATTAAACCTGGTAACATAAATGAATTTCATGCAAAACATTGACCAGAATAGTTGAGTATTTGGTAAAAATTATGATGTGATTGACTAATGTGTGTGGGAACCAGTCCATTTAGCTTGGAATTGTTATACAATGAAAGGCATTCCTCCCAGACAAAATGTCTATATATATATGTGACGAAATTGCATTGGTACAAAAACTGTACAGTACAAAATGGTATTTGCCAAAAACATCTTGATGATACGAAATAGTCTTACTTCAAAATGGTATATGGTACGAAATTGTATATATGGTACGAATTTGTAAAAATGTAATAGTACGAAATGGTTATGGGACGAGTTGACTAAATACCCATATTTTCAACAGCAGTATCCCCTGGCAGTATTGACCTTCAACTTCCGGCAAAAATGAAAGCTGTCAAAATCAAAATCAAAATCAATAAGTTTGCAAATTACACAAATGTACAGAAACAACTAGATGAAATGGCGTCACGGTTTTCGAATAATTTGAGTTCTTTTTATAATTAAGAAATGCATTTTGCAGAAACAAGATGGTTGATTTTCATTTTGCTGATTGTATTCATACGTGGCTACAAAATCATTCCCCCGAGGCCACCTGCCACTGCTCCACAACAAATCCACATAGGATTTGGACAGAAAGTAACTGATATTATAGTGTTATGGGCTACTATTAATAATGATACTACAATAGTGGAATATCACGTGGGCAACAATCAAGCTATTCAGGTAGTTATAAAAAAGCTTGTAAAACTTCACAAGAACAAGATTCAAGAATCATAAATTTTTATTTTTATTAGTGAAGCACCTCATTCCCTGTAATTTACTAGAACTGTATATAAAAGATGGACGAGAATGCAACTCCCAAACTTCTTTTTTTTTATTCCAAACCTGACAGGAGGATGCAGTTAATAGGCTTCCGAAGAAATTTTCTTTCTGTATCTCCATCCTAATCTCGTCACAAGCACTATCTAAGACTTACCGTAGTACGGTAATTCTGGAAATATTCAAACTTAATTTTTTGATTTATGGACCTTATCTACTTAAAACAGAAAGAGATTATCATTATTTTTGCAGATTTGAACTAGAAAATATTAAGTATATTTGATATCTTATCTGCACTTGAAGTTGATCTGACACAATCCGTCCATGACAAAATATGCATCCGAATGCACTGGGGTCAAATTTTAAATTTCCAGAAAACCTTTGATAGGGCTTATGACTAGGTTAGGATGGAGATACAGCCAGAATATGGTACATGTAGTTGGATTTAAATTTTATGGAGTTACAAAGCAAGATGTCAATGTATCTTATATGTACCGGTAGGTTGCACATTGTGTGATTTATCATAGAAAAAACCTTCATATGACCATTTTTATTTATTATTTTTTTTAATATCCTAATGAATTTGAAAATTTATAAGAACATTACCGCATCGGTGGTGTAACAGTTAGCGTGCTCGCCTTGAGTGTAGTAGATTGTCGTTTCAAGCGCTGATCAGGTCAAACCAAAGACTATGAAATTGGTATTTGTTGCTTCTCTGCTAAGCACACAGGATTAGGAGAAAGAGCAAAGACTGGTTGACTTGGAATCGGGATAATGTGTCCGAGTGGGATGACATGTCTATCCACAGAATTGTTTCAGTGAGCTAGCTCCATAAAGAATCCAACTAAGCGTGTTGGTCTAGTACAAAGCAGACCTCATTATCATCTCCTTGAAAATTAACTTGCTCTCGCCATGATATAGTTGAAAAATTGCTGAGTTGGCATTAAACAACAATCAATCACTCACTCATGGACTTATAAAAACATGTTTAATAGCATAAATAACTATTAATGCTATTGGTACACTTACAATTACTGATGTAAACAGAATAAAACAAATGATAGGACATTTATTATGGACATTATATATTGTTGAAAGTGGTGACAAACAACCTTAGCCCACCCTGTATTTTTTCGATGCTATTGTTATGATGAAAAAGTTCAAACAGTAGTGGTCAGACATTTCACCAAAGTTTATTCTTCCGTCATATTGTGAAGCATGACACTTGAAAACAAATGGCTAGTTATAATAAAATGTAACATCTGCAAGCAACCTTGTTTATTTATATTGCAACATCAATTTGGGTGTATGAACTCTTCTTTCATGTGTTTTTTTTTATTTTTCAGGAAGTAAAAGGGGAGACAATTATGTTTCAAGAAAATACTTTAGGTTGCCAATACCTACACAGAGTATATATAGCAAACTTGACACCTGCAACAAAATATTTCTATTCTGTTCGAGGGGAAAATCCAGAAATTAAAAGTAGAGAGTACAGTTTTGACATTCCAGATGTCAGTAAGACTTTAACATACATGATTTATGGAGATCTTGGTTTGTTGACAGCAAATCTACAATTTCTGAAACATGAAGTTATTTTGGATCCACAGAAATATAGTGCCATATTCCATATTGGAGACATAGCATATGATCTTGGTAGTGATGGTGGAAGGAGAGGTGATAAATTTTTAAATGCTATTCAAGACATGGCAGCTAGAGTTCCGTACATGACAATACCGGGAGATCATGAACTATTTCCCGGAAGTAAAGACCATTATAGATTTAGATTTTCAACTCCAAATGCAGGATGGCCGATGCCAATGAACCAGCTTTGGTACAGCATTGATGCTGGACTTATTCATTTTGTTTGTTTATCTACTGAAGTATTATTTCAAGACAAAGATAATATTGACAGGCAGAATAGATGGCTTGAAGAAGATCTGAAAAAGGCTAACGAAAATCGGGACAAAAATCCATGGATTGTAGCTTTAGGACACAGACCTTTATATTGTAGTGTTGATGATAAAAATGAAGATTGCAGGAAAACAGACTCCCTAGTAAGAGAAAACTTTGAAGGTTTGTTTCACAAATATGGTGTTGATATTTATATTAGTGGACATCAACATTTGTATGAACGAACATATCCTGTTTATAAAAATAAAGTTTTGGCTTACAATAATGTAAACCCAAAAGCCACCATTCAATTAACTGTTGGGTCATTTGGGAACCAGTATTTGACAGAATTTAGTTCGAAACCAGGTGGACCATGGTCTGCCAATGTGATCTCTGCAATGGAGATGGAAATTTATGGAAAAATAACGGCAGTAAATAAAACTCATCTTTACTGGTGTGCTAACAAAGCAATGGATAATGGGATTGTTGATAAAGCTTGGATAATTCAAAATCAACATGGACTTTTCCAACAGGTGTTTATTCCAAATCCATTGGGAAAGATGGGAGAGGACTGGAAAAAGCACCAAGACGGAGATGATAATACCTTCATTAATCTTAATTTCTTTTATGTAGATAAAGACGATTACTATACTAGAATAACCGTTCTAATGTTTACATTCTTTTTTCTCATATTTGGAATTTGTTTTAGAAAGAAAATTTTGAATAGTTTTAGATATTGTTGTATAAATCATGAGAAATGTAAAAATGGCCAACTTATTCCAATGTAAATTTTCTGAAGGTTGTTTAAATGTTTTAATTAGGTACAAAGAAAGTATAACGTATGTACATTTGTATGTAGCTGTGTGTATATGATCTGGATTTTAACAGATATCATCAAGTATCGGCTATGAGCCGAAATATGAATCTTAACTGAGCAAGTATTATGCCTTTTCATACACTACAGTCAACGGGATGTAGGCTGACATAAATAGAATATATCGGTAATTACTATTCTGGTTCTTCACATGAGAGTCAGGTTCATATAATTACCTCTGAAAAACTGTATAATATACATTTGTATATTACCATTTTTATGAAGTGCTGGTACATATACATGTACAATATATTTTTTCATTTATTTGTCTCTTCACAACACAAAGCTTTTGTTAATGTTTGTTAAGATTTTATTATTGTTACTTGTAAAATAATTTTCACATTGATATTTTTTCAATCTTATAAAAATCATATGTTAAATAAAGTACATTTAATTAACATCTGATATACATTTGTATAACTTTTATATTATGGTTTAATAGCCATAGATGTACTGTAGATACATGTATGTGGATATTCCTTGTGCAGATCAGTAAAATACATATGTTCTGCCTGGAAAAATTTAGAATGGAGATGAAAATTCACCGCTATGATGTAATTGGATGTGGATGTTTTTAGCGTATTCTACAACACAAAAATGACGTCCTATGCGAAAACAAACTTTCCGAAATGTTAAAATAGCATGAATATGGATGAATTTTTAAGATTAAAAGCTACATGTATGCACCATAATATAATAGTTATTCAGGTGCTAGACAGGGTATATAATGTCACATTCCCGGCTTTTGATTTATATGCCACTCGCCTGATGGCTTGGTGCATGTAAATTCAAAGCAAGGAATGTTACGTTATATATGCTGTCTAGCACCTGAATAACATATAAATACCAGGTGAACCAATGAAAATGCTGCTTTCAGCAGGTTTGGTTACAGGTAGTAAAGGAAAATCCAGAGAGAATCAAACAAATGCACTAAAGATCACCTGTATGAAAGTTTAGATGGGTTGCTTCAGATCCCGAATGCTAATGCCGTGAAATATATCATACACTATTTAACATACATGTTTAATATTAATCTTATGAGCTTTGTATTTATCATAAAATGTCGTCATTTTTTAGAAAGTGCATTCTGACTGTTTTACGAGTGTCAACATAAATGTGTCTCTTCAGAATGATATATTTTCCTCCATAAGATCGTAAGATGTTAGCACATGTTGAGAGATTTTTCTTCAATTTGATTTTTTTTGCAGTTATACTATAGAGAACTTTTCAAAATATATTTATTTTATCAATTAAATGCAAGACTTAGACAATATATTAATTCCAGTTGTGTCCCTTTTTATTAGGTTGTAAATTAAACAAGTCTACTTTTCTTGACATGAAAGATCCTATTGAACGGTACCTGTAGAGTGTAGCTATTGATCAGTGAAAAAAGACAAGAAAATTGAAAAAAAAATTCAGGAAAAATAGTGGTAGACTTCAACCATTAAAGAGGGAATGTTTAGATTTGTGCTAACTTTAAGACACAACATATGAAATACTGTGAATGTTGCTAATTTCTGTGAGAAAAATATGTGTTGGTAAATTAAAATGAAAAACAAAAAAATACCACACTGTTGAAACAATTCCAAAATCGATACCCCTAGCACACAAAAATGAACGTTCACTTTCCTGGCTTGGTACGGGCACTTCAATGAAAAGTGACAGGGCTAAGCTAGTTTAATGAGCCGAAACTTCCCCTCTTAGTGAAATTTGAAAATTTGTGGACCCTTCGATGTTGTGAAATTCAATAAAAAAATTATGATTCTTTAGATTGTTTCATTTTGTGGGTTGACTGCAGCACTAACTCCTAGTAATTTGGTAACCAAGGAATAATAATAGTGATTTTACAATATTAATATTAGTAGCATTTTAATCATGATTCAAACATATCTGTAACCAAGGTAACATTGATCATCAGTTGGTTGGTTAATACAGGTGAAATTAATGTGAAATACAATACACAGATATTTTCAATTAAGCAAACATACAGATAATAAATGGTTTTTGCTTCATTAGCAGTTCTCTTTAGAATGTTGCTAAATATGAAAAATGCTTTTAAGGAAAATGTAATGTTAAATACAATGTATTTCATATCAATCATGTGTTATCATTGATAGATGTGCATTGTAAAACTTTAATGTTCCAATCACTTATATTTATAAACAAGATAAAAAAAACCCACAAGAATGAGTTTAGATAAGAGTTCAGTGACAAACACATTATTATGTCCACTTTCATTTGATTAAGACAAGAAGGAGTTTAGATAAGAGTTCAGTGACAAACACATTATTATGTCCACTTTCATTTGATTAAGACAAGAATGAGTTTAGATAAGAGTTCAGTGACAACCACATTATTATGTCCACCTTCATTTGATTAAGAAGAAGTTGGTTGTTTACTGAAGTTATATTCCATTATCAGTGCCATGTTAATTTGGTTAATTTGTGATTTTAATCCATTATTACATTTCCAGACTCATCTTTCCCATCACACATTCACATTAAACTCATAATTGCATTGTACTAGTATTTAAGTATAGATTGTCTTAGTCTACCTCGATGTAGTAATTTAAGGCCAATACTGTTGTATATCAATTTCTCGTTTTTTGGATTCCCCCACAATTTTTTTTCTGTTTTTGTTAGAATATATATTGACCTTGTTATTTTTCACGAAAAAGCACTGACGTTCAAGAGCATTTAAGATACTTCCAATTTTTTTTAAAGAAAATAATAGAAATAATTTTTTTAAAAATCTTCCTGTCTGTTTTTCCCTTTCAAAAAAAAACCAAACAAAAAAAACCAAACATAAAATTATAATTTTCTATGACCTTATTTGGCAATCCTTAATATAGTTATTGCACACAACTCTTCTAGAAAACAAGAGACAA
This sequence comes from Bathymodiolus brooksi, assembly GCA_963680875.1. Taxonomy (NCBI): domain Eukaryota; kingdom Metazoa; phylum Mollusca; class Bivalvia; order Mytilida; family Modiolidae; genus Bathymodiolus; species Bathymodiolus brooksi. Next base: position 21,407,814 of record OY804575.1, on the reverse strand, counting down.
AACAACATATAAACTATATTATAATTTAGTATACAAACAATTTGTGTCAATTTATAAATTAGATGACCAAGACAGATTAATATCATCCAACAATTTTTCTACAGATATTCATTTGTAATGTAAAATAAAGCTATCAGGTCGTGGTTTTTCTTATGAATTTGTTTATATAAGAGTATTTATATCAGTATTTATGTGAAGCATTGTCATCATAAATTACATTAAGTAAATGATAATCAATGGAAAAATCTAATACAAATGAAAGAAAGAGACAGTGACAGAAAAAATCTTATTATATTTTTTTTATGTAAGTGATTGAATAAATGTGGTCCACCTTCTTCTGACTTTTTGTCAGTTATTTTTATAAATATTTCCAATTTATTTGATTTTTATTCCATTATTAAGATTAGTGCAGTTGTTTATTCTACATTAATTGAAATTGATGTTTTGAGCCATTGTTAACTTTAGTCGCTTGTTACACTGCCAATACACAGATCATGAAATATGACATTTTTTTATTTAATTTTGAAGCATTACTATATTTCCAATATGAATCGCCTACATAAACTATTATTTGGTTGGTTTTTTATATATATAATATTTAAAATGTCAATTTCAACAATATTTTAGTTTTATCTATATTTCTTTGCACTTATAAAATCTAAATTGGCAATATTTAGGAAACAAGAACTAGAAAATCTTATTGAAAGTACACATGAGGATGAGTTTAATTTAAGTGACTACCACAGGCGCTCGTGGCACGGACCCCCCCCCTTTTTTTTCTAACCTTCTGTTTGCAAATTTATTTTCAATAAAATTTCTTTATTTCTTTATTATTTCATCTCTTTTTCCTTATTTTAACTTGTTCGTGTCAATATTCATACAATCTTATGTTAACATCAAATTTCATGTGTCGACCCTAGTATCTATATAGGGTCGGCACATTCAATTTGAGTATCTATATAGGGTCGACACATGCAATTTGATATTAACATAAGATTGTATGAATACTGACACGAACAAGTTAAAATAAGGAAAAAGAGGTGAAATAATAAAGAAATAAAGAAGTTTTATTGAAAATAAATTTACAAACGGAAAGTTAGAAAAAGGGAGGTGGTCCGTGCCACGAGCGCCTGTGGTGACTACATGTAAATTGTTTACCTCCTGCAGTACAATCACTGTCACAGAGGTACAAGACAACTGTCTGTCAATCCAGTTATTTTCATTCTTTTCTGTCTGGAAACTGTCATAGCCATGATCATATATATACAGGGTGGGCCAAAAAAATGTTACCCTTATTAAATTCTTGCCAGTTCCACAATAACTAACATATCTCTCTCATTTTCAAGTAAATCATAGATAAAGCCTTAGATTTTCATCCCAAAGCATCAATGGATCCAACAACTCGATACACTGCAAGAGAGGGGAAAGATTGTGGAGGCATATTTTGCAACGAAATCGGTAGTCCTCACTCAGCGACAATTCAGGAGGGACTTCCCCGGGAGAAATCCTCCCAGCAAACTCACAATCATTATCAGGCCTCTCCTGGAAAAGTTCAGGGAAACAGGAAGTGTTGGGGATAAAAATAAAGGACACAGTGGTCAGTCACGATCTGCAAGGACAGCCAACTGAACAATATTGAGACTCTGAGACGACGTTTGGAGGAATCACCAAGAAAATCATTAATTATTGAACTGTGTTCAGAAATAGTGACAAAATAGGAGACTATTAGTATCAAACAAAAATTTCATGCTTCTGTGACATATTTCTGGAATTTATTTTTAAAAGTATTCACACTTAAAAAAGTAGTGTACAATCAGAAGGGGTAACATTTTTTTGGCCCACCCTGTATATATTAATTGGATTTGTACCTTCCTATTCAGTCATCCACTTATGTTGTGAATTGGTTTCTCTCCTGGTGCGAGGTGTACTTAATACAACTGTATGTTATAAAGTTTGTCAGGGACTTGTGACAAATCGATGGTTTTCCATTTTTAGCTCACCTTACCCAAAGCATGATGTGAGGTATTGCTATAACTTGGTGTCAGTCATTGTCGTCTGTAAGCTTTTACATTTTAATCTTCTATTCTGAAACCACATGGCCAATTGGAACCAATCTTGGAAGGAATGTTAATTGGATGGTTCTCTAGAAAGTTTATGCTTTTTTGTTCATCGTACCTACAAAAGAAACAAGAGTGTTGTCTGTTTTTAACCTTCTTCTCTGAAACCACTGGGTCAATTGCAACCAAACTTAATAATAATGTTCATTGGAAGGTTCTCTAGAAATTGTTTTGTTGATCAGCGGTACGCAAAGAAACAAAAGGCCCAAAGGTGTCATGTCAAAAAGGGCTTTGTCTGTTTTCTCTAAAACCAAAATAACATCTGTGGACACCACCATTATAATTTTCGACAGAATCATATCAAAAACTTTATACTGCAAAGCCACTGACAAACACAAATATCTTTCCCACAAAACTGCCATTCTACACACTACTTAAATTATCCCTAGCCAAGCATTTGGAATACGAGTTAGCCCATGACCATCTCCTTTAATGATGAAACCACAAGAAACATCTTAGTGAAATCAGAAATATTTAAACAGGGGATACAGTGATAAGAACATTCATTAGGAGTTTTCTTTTGCTGAAACGATTAGCAGAGATAAACTTTTAGAACATGAATATAAAAAAACATCCAATAAAAGGATCAGTTTGGCTTACATATCATCATCATTTGCATTTATGTTTTGATAGTACATTTAATTTTTGGTGGTAATTCGAAATCCCAGATGGATGCGACCATGGTATATAAGATCACTAACTAGACTACTTGGAAGTTTTTATACAAATATTTCTCTCGAAAACCACTAGGCTGTTTGAGCAAATGGACAGGAATTGCCAAGTTAGTGTTGTAAGTGCAGATGGGAAATCCAGCGTGGAACGTATTTTATCACAGAAAAACAGAAGATTGCAGCTTGCGTTGAACAAAGTTTAACACATATTTTTGTGTAAATTGGTAATCACACCGTTGTAAAATTAGGGTATAAGTTTGAACAACTTAACCTTTTTCTGTAAAATCTGAACTACGAAAATCCATTGTACTACACCAGACACCATTCAAAATGTGCCTTCGAAATATTTTTATGATCGGATCTAGTGTTGATATTGCCCATAAATATTTTCCCTTTCTTTCTGTAGGAACAGAAACTGTGTTTTTATTTTAGCGATGTCTATTATAATTATTAAAGCAGTTGAAAACAAACACACAACAATAAACTAGGAAATTAACAACCTAAGCTCTCTAACGCCACGATATAACTGAAATATTGTTGAAAGTGGCGTTAAACACCATAACCCTAATCATCTCAAAGCTTGCACCGCCTGGCTGAGAGACAAGGTGTACAATTTAATACAACATCGGCTGAAATCTAATGGTTATGTAGACGTATACCCGTTCATTTTAATTGCTGTACAATATTGTATAATACAGGAAGTCTGTAAATGTCCTCAAACAGATTTAACTGTATATACATTTGATAAGTTTTTGACATAATTCATAATTGTATGCAAGTTTATATAATTTGACTAAACATGGTTTTAAAAAAATACATCTTCGTATTACCTTTCGTCACTATCAAGGTGTTAGGAAACAGTCGGGTATGTTTTTTATTATGCATAATCTTTTTTTCATGTTGATATTTAACCATAAAATCTTTGGGTGTTAATCAATTTCTGATTTTTTTTCTGTCTAATTGTCTACTTCAGAATATCTATTTTAATAAGAAAAGAAACAACAAAAATGAATTATTAAATATTCACAGAATAATTTAATTACTATTAATATTAGTGTTCTCTCCATTCGTTTTCATTTTATATCTTTAGTTCTTTAATATCTTTATTAAGGTGTACCGGTATATTTATTCTGTTAACATTTACGTGCATGCAAATGTAACTGGTATATCAGAACGATGCTCCTATAAACAACACACACAAGCACAGATGAATGGTCGACCTGTTTCGTGTGGTGTTGCTTATTCTTCCCCCCCTTTTTTTTTTTATTCCTAAACCATAAATTCCTACATAATATCATTACAGCAAAGAAAACAAAAACGGAAATTTAGACGGACCACATCAGTAGTTTTTTGGTCAAATTTGTCAACAAATTACTTTCCTGAAGCAGGAACGTCTTAACCTTCGCGAGTTACTGGGTTCACCCTTGTTTTTTATGGGATCCGTGCTGCTCACCTTTGAAGTGTTCTGTGTTGTGTTTTTTGCTTTGTTTCTCTCCGTTCTGTGTCTTGTGTCCAATGTTACATGTATCTCTAGATTGTCTATTATTGATTGCCCCTTCAGTTTTCTCTAAACGTTTTTTTTGTAATAACATTGATAATTTCTTATAACATATTAGTAAACTATATTCTGACCTGGTTCTTCCTTAGAAAACAAATACTGTTTATTTGTGATTATCCTTAATAGTAAGTTATACTCTAACTCACAAATACTTTCGATTATAGCCAAATACTGTGCACTATTTTGACCCACTAAAAATAGTAGTCACAATTGAACAAATTTGGGAAACATCATATTTTTTAGCATGAAAATCTATAGCAGTAAAAGAATGTCTTTGATATAATTATTTTTGTGTTAGATTATTAACGCGATGAGCGACCAACTTGTTAAGTTCTTTCCCATTTATATTTAGTAAATCTCAGTCTGAGAGACATACTGTTTATTGTTTAAGGATGAAACTTACTGTAGCTGTTGTGGTCTATTTATATGTCGTCATTGACAATGTCTTTGGCGCATATTATCACGAAACGAACAGACCCTACAGGAGTTACAACCACGGAGGTGGACATACGAATGGACTGCATGGATATTCCAGTGAATTGGAAGCTCATTCTGGTGGATTGCATGGAAATACTGGTCATAACAGTAATGGATATGGACATATCGGATCTGCAAGGCATTCTTCTCACTCTGGGGGCCATAAAGATGAAACAGAAATGTCCCAAGGTCATGGAAATGGTAACCAGCACAGTGAGGAATTAGGTGGTACATTTGGTGATGATGGTTATATTGGCTTCAGTAAGTACTTGTACCGTCTATTAGAAATTTTAGAATTAAAACCAAATTGTATGTCAACTAGAAATATGTATAAAACACATGTTAAATTCACACACAATCGAACTAGAGATATGTACAAGACATATTTTAATTAACAGGCAATCGAATACTGGACCTTTCCCTTTTCTATGCAATACCCACCATGTTTTTAGAACTGCATCAAGCCACCAAATTTTTATTTCATTTAAAAAATACACGTGTCTAGGAAGTTGTTGTTCCAGAATTTGTTCATCTCTAACTATTTTGAAATATGTGTCCACACGTAACAAAAAAATTAAAAAAAAGGCAAGAAACAAATAGTTGCAAAATGCTACATGTGCACCACTACAAGGAAATCCCTTCGCTAAAATTAATGTTTTATTTTTAAAAATCGGTACTTCGCTTACCCTAAATGTGATAAGAATTTGTATATCAACTGGTTTCTCCGTATATTTAAGCTACAAGGTAATTAAATTCAACATGTCAGCCCTCGTTAGGTTCAAATAAACAAAATCAGGAGTTAGGCATGATAAAAAAAAATGGTCAGATTTTGGGGAGATAATATGGGGGGGGGGGGGCTTCGATACTGACCAATCAAACACTACACGTATTACACTACATATGTATATAATTACACATGATATATAATTTTTCAAACGCAAATTTCTGACTGTCTGGACGACAGTAATATCTAAATTTACAGCTTGTGTCTGCATTCTGTAAATCCGTTCTGTTTTATCTGTTGTAGTTGGTATGTTGTTCCTGATGCTGACTTATTTCAGACGTAATTAACAGTGTCGTCAAATAACAGAAAACAGTAAGCATCAGGTTGTAATATCCACATTGGGCGAGTCTGACATATGTTTACTGCTAACCATTTATAAAACACCACTTCCTTTAACAGAAACAACCAGATGTGAAATGTATTTGTTATAGAATTTAAATATTCAATAATTTGTTATGTAACTTGTGGAATACTAGTAACCTTCTTTATAATAGCACAGTTCGCCTGGTTATATATGTGAGGATTGCCATTTTACTTCATGTGGAAAGCACTTGCATGACCGCATTATTACACTAAAAGGGGAGGGTTGGACCCTTAAAACTAGCTTAACCCCGACACCTTTTATTGAAGTGTATGTACCAAGTCAGGAAAATGAACGGTCATGTATTTGTGTGTTAAGGGTATCGATTTTGGCTCTTTGTACGATTTAGATATTTGATTTTGGAACTGTTCCGAAAGTGTGGTATTGTTTTGTTTTTCTATTGTTATTTTATTACTGCAAAAACAAACCTTTCATATAGTCACTTATTTCTTTACATGTTTTTTTTCAGATCACAATGGGAGAATCGACAGATACCTCAAATATGAAATATAAAATGATTGTGGATTTTGGTGTGAAGTTTACACATCTATTTATATCACTGTTAATATACATAAATTATTGTTATTAAATCCACAATAAATATATTATTAAACACTGTAAATGTAACACACACGGACAGAGCGCCAGTATGACCGTATGAAATATTGCTCAGATGAAGAATCTTTCAGTCACTGTGTCATTATGATAGTGTGAAGCATTGGTTCGATCGCCCAATGGTTTAGTATTATAGTTTCGAGTATTGGTGCTACCGCACACTGCTTCATTAAGAGTGGATTATTGGTCCGAGCGCTCATTGTTAATTATGAGAGTGTGAAGTATTGGTTCGATCGCCCAATGGTTCAGTATTATAGTGTCAAGTATTGATGCTATCACACGCTGCTTTATTAAGATTGAATTATTGGTTCGAGCGCTCATTGTTAATTATGATAGTGTGAAGTATTGGTTCGATCGCCCACTGTTTCATTATGATAGTTTGAAATATTGGTTCAATCGCCCAGTTTCATTATGATAGTGTGAAATATTGGTTCAATTGTTCACTGTTCCATTATGGTATTGTTAAGCATTGGCTTGACAGATCAACGTTTCAATATGATAGAGGTCTATTGTTGACTGTTTGAGTATGATGGTGTTATGTATTGATTCCATCGCTCTCTTGTTTCAGCATGATTATAAAACATTGATCGATCATTGTAAAATGAAGAACAGCAATAAAAGCTGTGTCGTAATACATTTATGTGGAATTAGGTATGAGAATTTTTGTTTTCATGTTCATGTGCCCTCTTTGTCAAATTATAACATCTCATTGAAACTGGAAACAGTCAGAAGATGCTCAGTTACATGAACTTGTTGCTCAGTCTTGATTTAATGATGTAAACAATTTACAATGTACCACGCCAATGTTAGTGTGGGCCTAATTGTAATAGGATTTTCATCCATCTACCTTTACAATATGTGCCTAGATGTAGCGTTTGTCGACAGAAGTATAGAGTATAGATCAATTACAGGCAAGGGGTCATTTCACACTCATTTTATGGTATGCGTTATGCTCATTATTGAATATCGCACTGTGACCGTGAATTGTAGAACAGCAATAAAAGCGATGTTCCTTTACATATATATTAGTGTTTAAGCGCAAAGTTTGATAGTCTCTCATGCTCCTTTACATCCTTTCTTACTAATCTATAATTACCACTAAAGATTGCGAGTTGAATTTGATCAACATTTGTGATGAAAGTTTCTCAGTAAATTACGATACTGAATTGTCTTTGCATACTCCGGGATCCGCACCAATTAATATGAAAACGATCCGTTTTCCGCATTAATTAAAGTGAAAACGAGGAAAATTCACAATTATTACAATTTTTTTCGTCATTAATTGAAATATTTTAAGACTTTATAATAAATGATGTAAAACTTATTGTAAATTTTATACATGTATTAAAAAACATGGTTTTAGTGAAAGAATAAAAATGTAAATATATAATTTAGTGTGCACGTAACGTCCAAGCTAATGATTCATTCAGTATGCTCAAAGTCAACCACGTAACGTCTAAGCTAATGATTCATTCAGTATGCTCAAAGTCAACAGATTGGAAAGCCAGTTAATTTACAACACCTTGAGATCAAGAAAACGAAAGAGTCTAAATTGAATACTTAGCAGGAATCGGCTAATGTTACGTATTAGAGATTAACTTTGGTTTTGATAATTACATTATTTACGAACTGTTAATCTCTGAATTCCAAATATACAATAAATATTCATGTTAGTGTCGCACTGGAACTGGTCGCTAGTAGACCACCCATGCTAGGATATTATCTAAAAATGGATCAATATAGCAAAGAAAAAACAATAGCGCGAGAGTGGAGATCATTCTTAATATTTTATGATGCACGTATTCACAAATATTATACTTCATAAATCCTCCACACGATGTTCTCCTCCAAGCCCCATCTGCTTAAGCCTTTATATAGCCTGTAAAATATATAAAATTTTACAAAAAGATGTAAAACACACATTGTCTTTACTAGTACGTTTCCTATTAGATTAATGTACTTCATTGAAGACCCAGATGTAGAACAACAATCACAGTATATTTCTTTTTATTATAATGGATAACCTATGCTTAATGTAATGGCTTACTACAGTTTACAATTATGCTGTATCGAGTATCGAGTATCGATAGCAACATAATTAAAACAAGGGCAACGCAAAGCGTGGCGTATCCCCTCGCCTAAATATTTGACCTTGACCTATGAGGTATGACCTTGAAAATCAATAGGGTTCCAGATTCTCTTAAGGACTAAGCATGTACCAAGTTTGGTCAAAATCCATTGAAGGATGTTGATTCTAGAGTGTTTACAAGGATGTTACGCGGTAAAAATTTGTCCCGGTGACCTTGACCTTTGACCTTGAAAATCAATTAATAGGGTTCCAGATTCTCTTAAGGACTAAGTATGTACCAAGTTTGGTCAAAATCCATTGAAGGATGTTGATTCTAGAGTGTTCACAAGGATGTTACGCGGTATCAATTTGACCCGGTGACCTTGACCTTTGACCTATGACCTTGAAAATCAATAGGGTTCCAGATTTTCTGATGGACTAAGTATGTATTAAGTTTGGTCAAAATCCATTGAAAGATGTTTATTCTAGAGTGTTCACAAGGATGTTACGGAAGGACGGTAGCGTTACTATATCCCTTCTAAACTTCGTTGGCGAGGGGATAATAAAACATCTGAGAAACATGAAAGAATTATAACCCTATTTTCTGGTTTTAAAGGTCATGTCATCGATGTAATTTGTTGTTGTTATGTAGGTCTTTAACTAGATCGTGCTTCCGTTTGTATCACTTCTTGAACTTTAGTATTCAGACTTCCTCTTTGATCATATATCAAAGTCTAATTCTCGGAAATTCGATAATTTAAAACTCTCTGATGAAATGTATTTTAATCTATTTCATTAATTGTCCTATTTTGATTTATGCTGATATATAGCACAAATAATTTAACTTGATTTCATATTCATCTGTCACAGTCCAGATTATGCCATATTTATCTTTCATTGGTGGGTTGTCATAATTGTGTGTATAGTTCTCTTCTTCAACAACAAAAATACATCAAGACAAAAACAAAAACCACAAATATACTATATTTTGTCCTTTTTATCGATATTCTTTTTTGACAATTACGAGTTTTACACAAAAAACACTTTAGGAAAGTAGTCAGTATACACAAAGTAATGCGGCAAATAACCTCGTACGTACATAGTAGAAATTCTTCTTAAATTGTTTGCCGGAAGTTAAGTTAAGTTAAGCCGCACAAAAATATAGTCCACGAAAATCCAATATGGAAGACATACTAAGTAAAATCTAATCATGCAAAACTAATTAATACTTTAATTGAAATATAGAAAATTGTTTAAAATATAACTTTATCAAACTTTCATGTAACTGACATGTGAAAAGTAGTGCGATTTATACGCCTAATGCATACGAGGTTATTTGCAGGGTAGCAAAAATGGTCGAGTAGTTACGATTGATAATTCAAATAGACGGACGAATGACATGACCGGAAGTTGAGCTACTCCGGATTGAAACACATGTTGAGTGAAAATGATGAATAAATTCCGGAAATATACTACCGTTACTTACCTAACCCGAATAATTCAGTCGTTATATTCCGACTGCCTACGATCAGATCACTACACTAACGACTGGATGCATACAGGTATAAAACCACTAAATCCAGGAACCAGTTAGAAAGATCTATGATAAAGTAGTACGTAAAATACAAAATGAATCCCTACACTGTTAGATAAAAAATAAACCCTAGTAGATACTGCAAAATATTGAATGTCAGCAGAAACCTACAGATGTAAGGATCATTTTAAACCCATATTTGATGATCTTCTGGCCTAAAAAAATTACGTGCATTGAAAAGTAACCACCTGAATTTGTGTTAAAGCAAAATTGAATGTAGTATTTTGAAGGGTTGACAACTTCAAGCAGACGATTTTTCTTATATGCCTATTTTCTTAGATACTGTACTTTAACAGTAACAGTATGCCTCTATTTTCAGGCTGTTCACTTGCTTAAGATTTCATTGTTAATATTTTTAAAATCAACCAACATGATAGTGCTTTTATATTTGAAATTATAATGATTGTCAATCTATGTTAAAAGATATTCTTTCATGAAGTTTTTCTTTACGCGGGAATAACCCTTATTTATTGTACTAATGTCTGAATATTGTACTTTTAGAAGTTTATAGATACGATTCTATAACAATAACATTGTGTCTCTGCTTACACATAAAGGATGTCATTGCGATACTTTGAAATATAGCTTTCAAAGACATTTTCAACATTAATCAATTTGAAAGTCCTTTCATCTTTAAAACAAATATGATAACACTGTCAGTCTATATTAAAAGGCATTGTACATCAAGTTTTGTTTTATGACGGAACCAATCGTATTCCTTGTTCAGAGTTCAGATGACATTTGATCAAAGAATTCTGCTAATGAAGCATTCTAATGTAATATGAAGTTCTTGTCGAAATACAATATACATTTTATTTGTAGTATAACATAGCAATTATAAACATGACTTTATATTACATTCAACAAGCTGGAATAATACATCCTACCCATTTGACTACAATGGATCTTAAAGAAAATGAAAATTAAAAAAGAAAAATCAATTTGAGTCTCCTTTGATCTCGGCGTTGTTTTAAAAGGTTAACATATAGGACCTATTTAGAATAGAAAAGCAATTACTTGGAGCACTGTTATTATTTGTATACCAACAACCATATTTTTCTCTATTCCAAAAAAAAGAAGAAAAAAAAAGGATTAATATTGTGGCTGTTTAATGTCACTTTCCTCAATTTCTGATGTATCGTGACGGACATTTGTATTGATGAAGGAATGCGGAGTACTTCGCCAGGACAATCGACTTTCTAAAGGTGACAACTAAGTTGAACACATAAAAGTGGAATCGAGAACATATCGCCACATACCCACAGGATATAGTGCTAATATTCACTGATTTCATATTTCATTTCCTAACACCAATAACGCAAGATGTATTCGATTCAAGTTTTTCATTGACTTGCGACAAGTCAGCGATAATCGCCTCTGGTAATCAGAATTCCACCACAAATAATTTAACCGCTAATATGTATTACGATACTGACAATGCTCTAATTATATGCTGGAAACCAAGCTATGAATGTTTATTGAACGGGCCTTTAAAAAGTTTATGTTTTGTATTAATCTGAAAACGAAGATGATCACCACCAGTGGGACATGGTTTCTGTTCTAGATAAGAAATCGTAGATAATTGTGATTGCTGGATATAATGTAAGATCCTTTGACTTTCCTATACCTTCCAACAAACACTTAATTTTTATTTTAATGATTGGATTTAAGCTTCATGGTAATACAAATTAGTACACATGGTCTTATTTTTTTTCACAGCTGTATCGTCGTATTTTTAAACAATGTGTTTGACCTCTGTACAGTGTTGAAATTGGTAAAATCCGTTCTTTGAGTTATAGGTATCTTACTTATGTAATATATACACGAGAGACTGCTGAATGTATTTCGTTTCAGGTTATATGAATATTCCGAAGAGAGCTCTGTGGTTAGTTCTTTGTTTACGTTTGTCATATTTTAACATTTTAGGCTAATTTTACTCATAGTCATTTTCTGATAGCTCTGTATTTGAAGAAGAGTTTGAAGATACCAACGGGACAGTCAGAATCCGTAGGACAAACAACGATCTACAAAACATACACATAAAACTAAATATCGAGTAAGACGAACCCCACTAAAAACCGATGCGGAACTCATGTGCTCCAGAAGGGTAAGCAGTTCTTGCCCCACTAGTGGCACCCGTCATGTTCATCTAGTTACAAACTCGGTGATAAGTCACGAATGAGGAAAGGACCGGGAAGTGTTTACGACAAGTGGAACATATCCGTGGTCATTTGTGACACAGATATTCCATAACGAAGACGAAACCGGATACACCGAGTAAAAACTACTAAGCGGGACAAATATCTGGAAATATTACTCTTTAAAGCGCAAATCCAGTGCATCCCTTAATGATCTTGTCGGTAACATATATACACCTCATTAGTGAAAGGATGATGGCCTGTATCTACAGATCACTGTACCGTTACCGTCGCTCGCATATCCAAAACGTACGCTACCATATCTGAAAATGTAATTTACAAAATTATTAGCTTACACATGGCGTAACACGTGAAAATACCAAGATCACAATGCATCCTTCTATTACGACGATATATTTTTCAAAAGATTTGAAAGGTATTATATAAAAGATTTATGTAGCTTCAGATCTTTATAATTTTACAGACATCATCTGTTCTTGTAAAAAATTGGTTATTGTCTTATCACGTTTTCAGTCTAAGCAATTTGCATCTCAAGTTGAAGAAAACATATATTGATCCTGTTGGCCGGCTTCTTTTATTTCTAATTAATCTTGGTTTCAAGTTTATTTTTGTAATATAAAACATAAAGACCAACAAGTAATAGAAGTTTTAATAACATGATCTTCTTATCAACTGATCAGGAAACAGAGAATAAATTGCCACGCACGAAAGACGTGGATCGTCTTTTTTCATCTCGACAGGTAAAACAAGACATAAACAAAATTACCGTCAGACAGAAACCGTAGAACATCAAGGAAAGTATTTAGCAAGAGGTTTAGATTAGTTTGTTATCAGAGGGAATATGGCAATATTTAGATAAATTCTACCAAGTGCGGGAATATGAGTATGTTGTATGTTAAGAAAAGTTTGAAGATATCAAAAGGGGTAATCAGAAGCCGTAAATAGAAAAAGGATCGAGAATACAACGCCCATATAAAAATGGACAAAAGGACAACCAATGATCTTCAAAGCAGAAAACTAAAGACCGAGCAACATGAACCTCACTAAAAACTGGCGGTGAACTCAGGTGCACGGATGGGAAAGCAGTTCCTGCTACACGCGTGGCATCGTCGTGTTATTCTTGTTACAAACCTGGTGATAAGTCATAAAAGAGGCAAGGACCGGATTGTGATTACGACAAACGGAATATATCCGTTGTTATTTATTAGTTCAGTAGCTTCCTTGTTAGCAACAACTCTCTATCACGGAAATTATGATAGGAACCACAAGCTAAGGAATATCTGATCAGCTGGGAAATGCATATTCCATATGCAGGTGTTGGTGGAATGTTGCTACATAAAAATGGAATTTTCACAATGGAAAATTGAAATCATTTCAGTTGTCGTAAAGTTTCGTTTTAAACCGGCCATCAATGTTAATTTCGAGGTGTAGGTAAAGGCATGAGCCAGCCTTATATGTATCTGTGATATCATTTATTCCAAACCAAGAATTATTTAGTGAAATGACATCATCTATGTAGCGGACCGCAAATTTAAAGGTTCGGGAAAGTCGGTGAGAAGAGGAATTCCTGCACGTATAAACTGAAAGGTTTACAACAAATATGTTTACATGACAAAAAACATGAAACATAATGTCTCTTACAGGTCACTAGAGGTGGGAAGATTCAATGTTAGCAAATACCAATGTTACAGAAGACATCCGTTTCAAAATATAGAGGAAGTAGAACTGTCTGGTTTGTTTGATTTAATGAGACTCAAAAACCCCACAATACTAGACACATAAATTATGTTTTAACTTGTCTGGTCAAAAACCCGGTAAGCTGTTCCTGTAGAAAGTAATTAGATATAGAAAACAAATCTATTTTTGCAAAACAGCTCATACGTGCATATTATTCATTGTCATCCTTAGTAAATCTATAAGGGTTCCGTTGTATTCTTCCTTTCAATAGCGGGGTTGATGCTCTATAAATCACAAAAATAAATGGATATATCTAAATTTACTGTTGTTTTCAAGAAATAACTTACATTAATTGAACAAGTTTGTTTCCGTTGATTAAAAGTGTTAAGTGTGTTGTATAGATTGATTTAATCCTGGTATTGGGGAAGAGAAAAGCACATTTTCTTTGAAAATTAATATACCGAAACTGTACTATAAACTCTTTTATGACTCGGGTCTTTATCGGATTTCTCTCGGAAAATATATAAAAAGGGATGTACTGTGCAATTCAACCTAATTAGAAGTAGAATGTTGTATGACGCAACGAGGATGTAAATTAACTGTTCTGTATGTGACGCTCCGAGTAGACATGTAGATGAACTGTTCTGTATGTGACGCTCCGAGTAGACATGTAGAAGAACTGTTCTGTATGTGACGCTCCGAGTAGACATGTAGATGAACTGTTCTGTATGTGACGCTCCGAGTAGACATGTAGATGAACTGTTCTGTATGTGACGCTCCGAGTAGACATGTAGATGAACTGTTCTATATGTGACGCTCCGAGTATACATGTAGATGAACTGTTCTGTATGTCACGATCCGAGTATACATGTAGATGAACTGTTCTGTATGTGACGCTCCGAGTATACATGTAGATGAACGGTTCTTTGTGTGACGCTCCGAGTATGTAGATGAACGATCCTTCATGTAAGCAATTAATGCGTATAATTCTCTCACATATAACCACGAGTGGTATATACATGTGGATAAAACAATCCTACAAATACTGTCACAAGTATGCCTAACATAGCAACATAGAAACAAATACAAAATTAAAACAACAATTAAATTCTTCAATATATCGCTTAGAACAATTGGCAAAGTAAAACATAACGTATCCTCAAATAGGCAATAAATCTTATGGAACGGGAAATATTAGGACATCATACATACAGAGTGTAGGTTAGAAAGAACAATTATCGTGATATAGAGTGGCCATCTATATACTCGGAATCAGATGTTGGTTCCGAAAAATTCTACGAATCTGTTAGAATATATAAAATCAAAGCCGTCGTTTCATTCAATAGTATTCCAACATGTATTTTCTATGCCCTTTATACAACTATAAAACTACTTTGCTTCATAGAACAAAATGGTAAACGAGGATACCAATATCTTATTTGAGGAAGGGACACATATTATTTTGTAACAAGAAAACACTCTGATCCTTAGAGCGAGTTCTCTTAAACTGACATCATCAAGATACTCGAGTGTTTGACTGACAACATATTTGTTATGTTTGTTGGACCTGTTTGTGTTGGACAGATACATTTTTTTCCGCATTACATTACTTTCAATATGAATGGTGGTAGTTTTAAAGTGACAGTGTCTACGATTTTTCATAATTCTTAAATCGGATTTTTTTCTCCCAAACTTGAACAAATGTGAGTAAAAATTCATCTAAAACAGCCAAAAACACCGAAAAGTTGTTTTCACGAAATATTTCGGGGAAAACGTGTTCGCAAGCAATTTGTGTCTGGGCTACTCTAATTCAAGTCAATCAAGATATCTCCGCCTCTGTATGATGAACTGCGCACGCGGGGAATCGGTGTGTTGATGAAAATGTCTTCTGTCAAAAAATTTAACCATGGAAGAAAACCGACTTTGACCGAAAATGGCTAATAATTTTAGTTTTGATTGATAATTGTGTTCTTATAGGTAAATATATGTAATTTATCATTAAACATGTATGAATTATACATTTTAGTCTAAAGATAGGCTAAGTAAACTGCTTACCCATTCATCCATTTTTTTGTTTTGATAAATCTGGGTCAATGCGTTCTGTGTTATCAAACTGGGTCATGAATAATTAATGAGCTTGGCCAGCAGACGATCAGAAGTAATTTTTTAATTACATCTAATTAAGCAAATTTCTGTTTATCTGAGATGGTTATTTGGTCATTTTATTGATTTATCTATCTTATTTTCAAGTTTTTGTCAAACTTAAAAATTATGAAAAATCGTAGACACTGTCACTTTAAAGGACTTTGCAATCTTTTGACATTGAACTTACCCGATGAAGGTTATATCAGAAACACATTATGCGCAGTAAAATATACACCTACGTTTTTAATTCATCTATGTTTTGATAATCTACCATTTACTAAACAATTTGCAGGAAACGAGAGATATTATATTTCCAGATCTGATTTTCTAAGAATTAATGAAAATGTTCTATATTTGAAGACATCGAAGCCGAAGAAGTGCACCGCCAACGACACTTTGTCTAAATCATAACAAGTGTTTCATTTCATCTGACACCAGAGTGAAAACAGAACAATTAATGCTACTAAATACTGCGTTTTATCAAATATTGCAGATTGTAGAGGATGATGATATATCTCGGGGATATGACCTTGAAGCCTTCGTATTGGTTGGAATGTTAAATTATATGAATCTACGAATTTGTTTGTGTAACAGGATTGCTCCATAACTCACAACTTTTATATTCTTACTTTTGTAAGATTGTTCGGAGTTCGGTAATTTTGTTATTACCCCCTTTTTTTTATTAACATGACAAATATAAGCAGTATATACCCATGGAAAGGGAGATATCCATCGATAGGGAGATATGTTGCTAAATTTTATATTCACAATAATAATAAGGCAGATTTGCACTACTTTGTCAATTTTGTGACAACATGCTTGACTTGATATCAACATTGATATGGACAGAAAATGAATCAAACGGAATGCAATGAACAACATTGACCATTCAGAGGTGAAATATTTATATTAAATCCATATATATAATCTCCTTATACATTTGTCATTTGCATAATCAAACTCTTGACGATAAATAACACATATTCAATGTTGTGCTTGTTAACCATTCTAGAAAGAAACTCTGGATATTTTTTGTAAGTGCTCTTAAAACATGATTGAGCGACACATTGGTAAACATTGATCAATTCCCATATTGAAAGTTACATTTCAAATAAGATGAGTGGCACTTTAGATATTGATACAAGCAGTCAATAGTGGTTTAATCTTACTTCGAAACCTGAATTATTCTATGAAAGCAGAAATAGATAAAAGAGATAACAATGCCAATGTCTGTAACAAGATCATTTTGTCAGAAGCTTTAAATTCTAGAAAATTGGTTGTTAAAAAATTCATTTTTAGCAATACCAAAACCTATATCGCGAACAAAAGACTTCGTTGTTATTTGAGAAGTTAATTGTTCATTGCTTTAACTAATATTTCAGAAATTTATTCCAGTTAGCAATGTGATGCGATGTCTTCAATCTACTTATACGATTTGATTTTGGAACTGTTCTAAGGGAGTGTTAGTTTTGGTTTTCATTTTATGATACATTGTGATTCTTAAGAAGAGTTTGAAGATACCAAAGGGGTAATCAGAATTTGTAAATCAAAGAAAGACAGACAACACAATGGCCAAAAGAAGAAAGACAGACAACACAATGGCCAAAAGAAGAAAGACAGACAACACAATGGCCAAAAGAAGAAAGACAGACAACACAATGGCCAAAAGAAGAAAGACAGACAACACAATGGCCAAAAGAAGAAAGACAGACAACACAATGGCCAAAAGAAGAAAGACAGACAACACAATGGCCACAAGAAAACGGACAAAGGGACAAACAACGATCTACAAAACATTTAATTTAATTCCTACAATGCGAAATGGACGTTCGCTAGTTGTGTGTGACGAATAAAAAACACTACTGGTCTTTAG
Organism: Bathymodiolus brooksi; assembly: GCA_963680875.1. NCBI lineage: Eukaryota > Metazoa > Mollusca > Bivalvia > Mytilida > Modiolidae > Bathymodiolus > Bathymodiolus brooksi. The sequence continues at coordinate 21,389,715 of OY804575.1, read as the reverse complement.
GACAGGACAAAAACGATTGCCTTATGTATGGAGAATACAACGCTTCTTGTAAAAACAAGGTGCAGCAACTCCCGGTGAACAATAGTATGCTAGTAGAACTGCCATTGAAAAACCGTACGATTAGGTGTTACCCAATCTATTGTTTCTCTATAAAATGTTATCAACAAATTGTTTGTCCTTTTTCTTTGGTCACAAAACGCGTATTTTTGTACATTTTCATTTGGCAATTGTATTGTTTGTCTTTCGTCGAGTTACGAATTCTGATTACACCTTTTGATAATTACAAACTTCAAACACTGTACTTTAAATTGATATAAGTATCTACTATGTATACTCGGACGAATCGATTCATGATGGCGACTACAATTTGTTGGGAAGTGGTACTTTTATTAGACTTGATTAACCAATTTAGTTTGCGAAAGAAGTTTCTGTCTAGAAAGGCAGGTTTAGCACCGATAAATAAATACCATATACAGATAACACAGAAATGTTACTATTCTGAAATGGACAATTGACAACTGGAATATCAATATCACGTTTTGTAAACATTCGAGAACGCAAGTGTCCATTACTATCAATTTGAAGAGTTAAGTCTGAGCTATGATATTTTGTAAATCTAATTGCATCTGTACTTTTGTGAAATCCAATTTCACAAGCTTAAGTGAGATGGCAGAGGAGGCCATCATAACTAACGTAATAAAAAGGCTGCTTTTACAGAAATAAAAAGTGAAATCTGCTTATGTATAGTGCACCAAATGTTCATTTATGTATTTAATCTTCTAGAAGCACTAATGATACACACTCTTCATTGGAGAGAACAAAAACATGGAAGCAAGTCCACAAGATGCGCATTTTGTTCCCACTCGAGTACTGATAATTCGTTGGACAAAATCTGCTATCATATTCGACAAGATCTTAACGACGAAATTGTAGTACATGCAGTTAGCAGTGTACTTTCTATGAGGAACCAGTCTAGTTTCTGCATTCAAGAAACAACTAAATATTATCCTGTACCGTCTTTAATGAAAATATGAAGAAGGCTTAAACCTTATAATGGTACCATATATTCCACTCTTACTTTCTAGATCTCAACAGGATACACAATTTCGGTAAAGTGAAATTTGTTCTAAAGTTGGATTGAAACATTTCTGAAATAATTTTGATGGTCAATCAATGTAAAGTTTGTAATAAAATGAAAAACAAAAAAATACAATACAACAGTTCCAAAATCTAATCAAAACAAACATACAAAAGTTCTTACGGAGAACATTTCCATGTTCTGATTAACGAATTTTTAACAATTACTGAGCATGAAACTACTGACGGCCTGGAGAACCCCAGTACGTCAAGAGTTTTAGAGGGATTCGAACGCATAATTTCAGTGGTGATCGCCACTGATTGCAAAGGTAGCTGTAAATCCAACTACTATACGAGCATGACCACCATGGCCCCTACTACTGATAGGATACAGCTGTATAAAAACACATTCGAATGACGAACATCATTGGCCAATGTCTCATAATTTACAGCGGTTTTTGTCACTGACGTTATTTTTATTGTATGAAAGACCCACTTTCATACTTTCTTGTAAAAACGATGATTTAATCTTATTTTACTGGTCGTAGAGTCTAGCTCATTTTCCCCTCTCGACACATCAAGGCACATCTCTAATATATCGTCATCTTTTAGATTGCATTATATCTATTTAACTATTTAACTGCCAAGTCTTTCCGTCTAGAGATGATTAATTTATAAAAGATGAATTTCTGTGCAATAAAGGCAACATAACAGAGTGTTGACAAACAATAATGGCTGATGATTTTGTAATGAATAATAATTACACAACGAGATTTTGATTAACATTGTAATATAAACGTGATTAATTTCTTGTGATTGCCATTCTAATATTTGAATGCCTTTCCCTTATTACGATATGCTTCTCTCATATGTTAATTGCTTTTCGCATTAAAGATAATTATGTTCTTATTACCAATCCTATTTTATTTAATTATAGTAACTCTGTAAGACATGTATATTCTAGAGAAATGCAACAACTTTCTAGATACATAGCCTTACGTCAGTTTCAGTCATTGAACCACCATCAAATTTCAGAAATTAAATAAGAAAACAAATTCCACAAGGTTTATGTGACATTCCAGACGTTAAAGTTGTTATGAAAGACTTTTTTTCCAGACTATTCAATAACATAAGACAGAAAAAAAGACGTAAATTATGATTCACAATAAAGGTTACACCTCCTTTCCTAACACTTCAGACATAAAGTATGATTTTGCAGTACCAACAATAAATAGACGACATAAAATATAATAACAATAATATGTCCAAATTCTCGTGAAACCATAAACAAGTATATTAAACGTATCTACATTCAGTATGTAGTTTAATCATGAAACCATCTAAATTAATGGACTAGTCTAATATAACATCTGAAATTATAAGAGACACAAGAGTGCAAAACAGATAAGGCAAACAGATTGTCGTTTAACGCTAAAATGAGCAATATGTTAGAAAAATGTGTGAAGATACCAAGATTCTAAGATTCTTGTAAAATTATAGCAGAATTTCCCAAAATAAATTAAACAATACATTGTAATGTATTAAACTAAAATTTAAAACCCTTTAATTAAGCCATTGTCACGATTCAATAAAAATAGATTGTTTTCACCGAGGATTTTGTTACAGTGCGCGATTAAATGTTTTGATATTTAAAACCATCTCATAGTCGGAAGGGAATAGCATCCGGATAATGTTAATTTCACATTCTTTCCGATTAATTCCTTTTTATTGTGATGTTCTTACTCGAAAATTCAATCTGATAAGAATCAAATCTCATTACTGACATGTCGCGACATGGTAGCTGCGGAACCGTAGCCTTTATGGTCCTTGGCCAATTTTCTGATATTTGCGGACCATAGGGCTACGGATTTCACCCTATCAAAAATTTGCGAAACTGTGACCATGTTTTGTCGGACCTTTCAACAGTAATTTTCACAACAAAACACTTTGTTAGAGCGGTGTTATGTGGATAATTCGTTTCGTTACATATTTATCTATCGCTTTCCATATTTCCATATTTACTTACTCATTATTATTCATTTCTAGCTCATTATCATAACACATGTCTCGATATTAACTGAGCCCGCCTACTTCGTTCCGCCATCTTGTCATTATGGTATTCTCGCTTTGAGGTCACGTGACTTTTGAGAGTTAACTCTAACAGCAAAACACGTGTTCGGTTTGTGCATGTTGCTTGGGTGATTTTATGGTGCTTAACGACACTTTCAACAATATTTCAGCTATATCGTGGCGGTCAGTTTTATTGGTGGGGGAATCGGAGTACTTGGTGAAAACCACCAACCTGTTGCAAGTCACTGACAAACTTTATCACATAATGTTGCATCGAGAACACCTCGCCATGAACGGGGTTCGAACTCACAACTTTAGTGGTGATAAGCACTGATTGCACAGGTAGTTGGAATGTTAAGTGGATGTAAGTAATGCATAGTAAAATAGAAAAATGTAAATACGCAATTCTAATATGACGTACTTCAAACGCTTTGAGTCCAAACCCGTGGTAAAAATAATATTATAATATGACGTCCCTCAAACGCTTTGAGTCCAAACCCGTGGTAAAAATAATATTTATCTATGACCGATTACGTCATAGATAGACGTGGCTAGTGTTTATAAAGTGGCTGTTCCATGCCACTCCCTTGTAAAAGATGCCCAATGATGCAATACACAAAATAATTAAAAATGAGTATTCAACTTAAAAATGAAGTGTTTAAAATTGGGAGATTAAAGTATAGTATTTATCCTCGTCAAAGTGGAATTTCCCCTTTCTTTTGAATTGGTGTTCATGAATGACAACATTTAGAAACTTCAAAACTTATTTGAAACACCTTTCCGGTTGTCATTTCAAAATTCTTTGGTAAAAACGAAATGTTATTGTAACATTTCAGTCGGTTTGTCCTATTAGAATCGAAATAATTACCGGTAGCCATATATTTATATTGTTTTGACCACGGGTTGTCACTTTATGCCTTCATTTTACCGCTCATGGTAAATTTCGGCACCGTGGTAAAAACAATATAAATATATGGCTACCGGTAATTATTTCTTAACCTGTTCTCTGCCATAGGGCCGATTTAACCTGTTGAATAAATAAATTAATACAACTTTTATTACGTCATAAATCTTGTACAATATACTAGTAACTAATGATAAAAAAAAAACTCAAATAAACACGTGCAACAAGATAATCTGAAACCGATTTCATTTGTGTAATTCGGTTGTAGTAAATTATCTTAGTTTTCCTTTAAAATATATGTTAATGCATAGATACATGAGGTAATCGTTCAGATCTTCCGGCTTTGTATTACGTCATCAATTCCCTGTTTGGTTTCATATTATAAGCCTTATTCTAGAGCATGTTCTTCTTAAACAAGATTACAAAGAATCTAAACCATCGTTACAAGCCATCTCACGCATTGATTTATAAAATTGTGTTTGTACTTGCATTAACAATTTAAGAATGTAATGAATTCTGGGATTTCCGTTCTCCAAAATGTCAAAATAACATCGAAAACAATGACGTACTTAACAATGAAAATAAGTCGAAATTTGGAGTAACAAAGTACAAAAACTACAAGTTAATTGATAAAATATTGAACTGATGATGCATTGTATCCAGAGTGATAATGTTTGAATTGCATCGCAGTCGAAAGGAACGACGAATTTATTTCGAACTTGTCAAATTTTGGAATTATCCCGAACAAACTTATTTTGAATTTTCTACGAACGAATCTTATTTTCACTTCGAGTTATTAAAGGAATGACTTATTCGGGTCTGCGAGAAAATGTTTAGCTGTAGGCTACAGTTTTCATGCAGCTAAATTTACAATTATGGGCCAGGCAAATACAACACAGAAGATATGGAAAAATACAAACAGTATTTTTTGTATTGACGGGAACCTTTGGCAGATATGCACCCTATTTTATCAATACTAATTATTGTTTTATTAGAAAGCAGACACTAGAAGTATACTTTTTTTAAAGAGTTATTTTAATAAACGTTAGATAATACCGAAGGGGCAATAAAGAAATGGACAATCCAGAGAAACTGGCAACAAGACGAAGACAAACGGAACAAAAACATAACACAGCATGCGTTGGACACCACTATGACGTAAACAACACAAATAACGTAAATAAAAAAAACGAGCCCTCCTACAAACAACTGGAGGTAAAGACGAACCGAGCTTCGTTTTTAAGCGGAAATCGTAATCTGAGAGTTTTTATTACACTGAACAAATATTGTTCATTATCAATGTCTTTACATATTGTACATACATGTAATCTGTAGTTATCCTGTTATATTATTGCATTAGCCAGTTTCAATTTCTAATGATTTGTCGATTACAAGAAAATGGTTAGGAGATGTCTCCGTTTTAAAACTATTTAACTTTTCAAATAATATTCCATTTTTATATCTGTTTTCAATTTACTATATAAATATTTTGGTAAAAACGTTTAAGTTTTTTGTAACTGAATTTTTGAAACATTTGCTTCAAAATTTGCTAACTTTACGAAAAGGTCAATCAAAATGTTCATATTCCCAGAAATCCATGTCGAATTTATAGAAAATGTTGGCTGCAAGAAGTACATCAAATTTCTGGGCCAGAGTAAAATCGTTATCATTAAGATGTTTATTTATAGATTCAATTACCAACGGATTAATAGCATTAAATTTAGCAAAGCACTTCATAACTTGAATGTTTATAAATGACTCTATTGGAAAAACTTATCCCCGATCCTTATTTTATAGCAATATACAAGCCAAGGGCGGATCCAGGATTTCAAGTTAGGGGGGGGCGCACTTTAAAAAATTGCGCCGAGCGGAGGGAGGTGCGAAAATTGTTGGGGTATTTCGTGTGAAAAAACACGGTTTTACGCCAAAAAATCATATTTTTTCCAATTTTAGGGGGGGGGGGGGCGCGCGCCGGGTGCGCCCCCCTCTGGATCCGCCCCTGCAAGCAGTCTTTTTAAGTCCTAAAACTGATCTATAAAATTTACCACAGTGTCACAAAAAGATCTATTTTTGCTTTGATCATTTTGTTAAATTCACAGTTCGGCAGAAATGTCAGTAACATTGCGCAATGACTATATTAAACATACACTTGATTAATTTAAAAGACACATTGCTGGATTTATCTTTTGATAAATGAAGACAGAACTATATACCATTTACAAACAGCATTGTGAAAGTGCACGCACCAATTTGCATGTGTCAGTTAATTCGCTAATATTTTTTTCAATGCACATATATACTTGGGGAATCATTTTAGAATGACGTTTTAGATGTTTGTAATAAATCATTCACCACGTGTATGGTTTGATTTCTTTGTCTATTTCATGTCAAAAAGTACACTTGAACATGAATGCGGAAATTCATTAAGTCAAAAACTGTAAATATTTAGCAATTTCCTTCTGCTGAGGATCTATCATTGCAATGTTTGATTGCATTTTAGCAGCTATCAATATTTTTAATCTTTTACATTAGCTGGTTGAATGTTTTCCCGGAAGGATTTACTCAGAATAGACTTTTTATTTGATTTTTTTTAAAATTTAAAGTGTTTATTTTGCATCTTTATTAAAGAACAATCAATTGATCTGTAAAATTCTTATAACATCAAAAGAAAAGAACGATGTTGCTCCAGATTTAATAGAGTAAATAACTTGTAAAATAAGAAATAATCCTAAGATTAAGATACATTTTAATAAAACAGATAACATGAATCAATGAAAAAAAAGCTTTACTTCTACAAACATAAACTATATTGAATTAATACTCATATTTAAATGAGTTGTTTAAGAAACATTGAACGAAAGTCTTGGCGTCTTAATAGACAGCAGCCCTTTCGGTATGCCTTACATTTGAGAAGGAGACTCGTTTTCACATTGAAATATATTTTACAATGAAATTTATTCTTTTTAAGAGAGACGCTCAAACATCCAGGAAATTGTAATACTCATATCAGGTAAAGACAGGCTCGTTTTAACAATCAATGTTTAAAACTGACTAAGAAAGCTACTTTCCAAAGTTCAACAAATGTATCAAATCTTAAGACAGACACAGCTGCAGGAAAGTAATATAATAGATATGGAAACTTATGTTTTTCTTTGAAAATATAAGCAACTGATTTATATAGTTTCAGACAACTTAAAATACGTTTTCATTTTCTATACGTATTAAGAAAGTTCACATATTTTTTTTCAGTGAATCGGATGCTCGGCGTTTAACGTCACATTACAGCAATATGTCATTTGTTTCATATGGGTTTTAGCCTTTGTGGAAAAATAAAGTACAAGGAGAAAATTACGTCGATCCCTTATGAAAATTACGTCGATCCCTTATGTACGTTCCTTTGAAAGCCTCGTTGATTTTCGTTGTTTCAGCAACAATACAAATGTATAATATATTTTCCCTTTGGAAGATCAACATCTTTTTAAGGTTCGTACAAGCAAAACGCTACCATATATTTTACCCATCTAAGACCAACGGCTAGTTAATTTCAAGACAGGTATTTTGAAAGACAAACAACTCGAGCTATTTCAAACAGTGTTATACATATTTTCCTTTAAAAGACCACTAACTCATTAAGATCCAATGTTAAAATACACATTGTCTATTTCTGTTTTTATAGGATTCCTCGTTCTTTTCACTATTTTGATAGAAAACGATAAAATAATTTTAATTCCAACGACTTCCTTGTTGATGAATAACAACCGGATTATGCTATCGACAAGTAACCATCTTTCTCTTGCACGATAGCAAACTTTCCATATTTTACCAACTAGATTCGTTTGAATTTCAGACTTTATATCCTAACGTTTAGCTCCATAATGGTTAATCAAGCCCTTTTATGAGAAACTATGACGTACATTTCAGCCAATATATTTTTTTTTATCTATTGTCATCAACGTGATATGTCAAATGTCTCAAATTATTATTATTCGTGGTGACATACGTGATTAAATGTGTACGATTCTCTAGCTTGTTTGCTATTAATTTTTAAATATTGATAATTTTATCAATCTCAAACACGTGTCAACAATAAAAGAATTAGTAGACTTATAACGTTGGTGCTGTTTATATTTCATCCTTAGGGCAACGTAACAGTTCTTCCAATTATCAGGAATAACATAATGTTAACATACTTTATAAATGATTCATGATTAAGCATGACTTCCTTTTACAATAGTCAATAGAAAAAGGATAAAAGCACAAACAACCATCTACAAAAGACTACACAGAAAATTAAAGATCGAACAACACCAGCCCCACTAAAACCAGGGGTGAACTCCGGTGCTCCGGAAGGGGTAAAGATCGAGCAACACCAACCCCACTAAAACTAGGGGTGAACTCCGGTGCTCCGGAAGGGGTAAAGATCGAGCAACACCAACCCCACTAAAACCAGGGGTGAACTCAGGTGCTCCGGAAGGGTCGACAGATCCTATACCACCAGTAGCACCCTAACCTTTCGGATTATGCCACTAGTTGTACATCGATGATAGTTCCGGTTCCAATATATACCACCAAGAAGAAAACAAAACTATAGTAAAATGTTCAGTTGGGTTTCCCCGATATTAATATATTATATTATTTTCATAAGATGCAAATTAAAAGCACAGGTACTTGTGGACAGGACCCTATGTTGCTCCCTTTTTTTTTTTTTTTTTTTTTTTTTTATCATCGACTTTTTTTCATATAAACAACATTTTGCAACTTTCTATGTATCACTGTATGACATATATACAATAAATACAATCAAGCAGTAGTTTCTATCCATGCCGGGTTTCTGACATGATATAAGTTAGAAGGTAAGTCACTCTTCTTTGTTTACATTGGGATACTTGTTGTGTATTCATCTTAAATTTAGTGAATAAAAAAGGCCTACCTGTCTGGAAATTGGCTTATTCCTTCTCTGTATATATTATACTCCCTGAAAACACACATCAATATTTATTTACAGCAGCTGACAACTCTCCATGGAGCATTTTCCACTAGCATTTTGCGATTTTCAGACGACATTTTTGAAAACTCGAATTAAAGCTACGGAAGTGTGTTTATTAGCGACATCTGCTGGTCATTTGAAATATTGACGATACGATAAAACGCGAGAGTTCCGGGTAAAAAGTTCGGGAATTTTTTGGCGCAAAATTTAATTTTACCCGGAACTCTCGCGTTTTACCGTATCGTCAATATTTCAAATGACCAGCAGATGTCGCTAATAAACACACTTCCGTAGCTTTAATTCGAGTTTTCAAAAATGTCGTCTGAAAATCGCAAAATGCTAGTGGAAAATGCTCCATGGAGAGTTGTCAGCTGCTGTAAATAAATACTGATGTGTGTTTTCAGGGAGAATAATATATACAGAGAAGGAATAAGCCAATATCCAGACAGGTAGGCCTTTTTTATTCACTAAATTTAAGATGAATACACAACAAGTATCCCAATGTAAACAAAGAAGAGTGACTTACCTTCTAACTTATATCATGTCAGAAACCCGGCATGGATAGAAACTACTGCTTAAAAAAAAAATAATAAAATAAAGGGAGCAACATAGGGTCCTGTCCACAAGTACCTGTGATTAAAAGAGGACATTTTACATTTAAGAGCATCAAATTGGCAGGTATTTCTGTTTGATTCCTTTGGGTCACATCAAAGCAAATTCAAATTACATGATATCTTCGATGCAATCAAATTAGTTGTTCATCACTGGAAATATATAAATAAATCATGTAGTTCTGATAGAAAATAGTTGATATTTGCACAATTATCATATAAATTCAAATTGATAGAAAATATAATAGAAACCACAGGTATGAAAAAACAGAAGGCATTGTTGAAGGCCGATTTCCTACATAAGATAATTAGAAGTTCCTCAGAACTTTGTATGCATTGCATTGATTTTAATGGCAGGAAAATGTCAGGGGAATGTACATTAAAACATCATTCTAAACTCATTATGTTTTATTAAATATATGCATTGATTTTGAGCTTTGAAAACAAGAAACTATCCCTTGTGCTAATGAGAATCCGTTGGTGGTAGTAACTGTTGTAACGATCTAATTGTATATTAACAGGTCACGTATTTCGTGATTTGTAAACGGGTTTTTAATATAGAAAGTACATACATGTACTTGAATAACAATTGGGATTTGATGACACAATCAAACCGGACGCAATACTATAAGAGATATATCCTACTATAGATATCTTGATATAACTGAAATATTGTTGAAAGTGGCGTTAAACAACATAACCTCTATTTTCAATTTCAACCAACAATAGCAATATTGATTCAATCTCGTCAATATTTACACTCAGCATTAACAATGTCATAACATAAACCCGTGGGTACTCCGGGATATCTATATGGGACCCAATTTCACCGCTGCTGGTACAATGCACACTAACAGGGCCTCTGATAGTTCTGCTGGAGGAATACAAATTGACATGGAAAATATAAAGTTTTGCAAGTAAAGTAATAAACAAAACAATATTATGAATAGTGGTTGGTCACCCGTTGCAGTGCACACATTTCCGACCCTATTCCATATATCCCTTTTCCCGTGGCTGCCTAAGCATCAGCTGAAATACTGCTCATTTTGCATCTGTCAATTAAGATGATCATTTATTAAAAAAAACGATTGGAAATATTTCTCGTACGTAAAGACAGAAATATGTTCGAAAATAGAAACGGATGCCTACAAATGTCAAGACCAGAAATCCAACGACCCGAGCTTGGAGCATAACTTATGTGAAGATATAACAAAATAGTTAAATTATGAAAAGAAAGTTTAAACAGTGATGGTCAACACTTCCACCAATATCAACAAAACGAACAACGAGCTCTCACCTCAATATAAAAAGAAACTACACTTGCATGTGTTGTACTTACTTAATCGTAATTAAACACAGTTACTGAAACTTGATTATCATAACAGGAGTTTAAAATCAAAGCACTGAAAGTACTGAGAGCCGAGCTAACCTATCCAACTCAATGTGAAAGCCTTGAAATAAAAAAACCAAATGGGTGGTTGGAAATAAGATTTAGGCTTTGCCAACAGGAGACATCTGCATAGTTGTTCAACTAGTTTTTTAGCAGCCATGTTTATGATGAATCAACACCAAAGCAACAACACTAAGAAAACATATATGGTAAGTTGGTTAAATGGAAAAATTTCAATTTCAATAAATTGTCAAGATGTAAATGTTATTCACTATAGGCTACTGTTTGTAGCCATGTTGAATTTCCCTCCAAACATGCAATAATCTTATTGCATTCTACAAACATATATCATCTTCATATTTCCATGCGATGGCAGTTAGACAAACCATTACATTTAAATATTGATTATGTTTGATATACTGGCACCTTGATGTTTCAGATCCGATTGATATGGTTATAATACATAAATGTAAGAGATTAAACTCAACTTAATGTTTTCACTTAAGAATGGAAAAGTTGTGAAAAAAAATAAGTTTGCTAGTCAACATATATTTGGACCTAGCATTGCTTTATTTAAAAAAAGAATACTTTGCAGTTCATATAATAACAGATACATTCGTTTGCATCAATTACTATGACAATAGCACCAAAGCAGTAAATTAAGAATAATCAATAATAGCCATGGGTCAGTCTTTTCCAGTTGGAATATCTTAATTATTATCTTTTGCCCTTATCTATTTGAAACACTTTGAAATAATAGGTAAAGGAAACAACTATAACAATAAGTAAATCTATTACATATTATGCACATGTAATTAGCACACAAGTGTGTAAAATGTATCTAAAAATGTCAAATGTATGATTCACATAAATGCATAGATAACGATCTATCAAAGAGAAAAGAGTTAAGGTTGTAGGTGTTAAACGCCACTTTCAACAATATTTCAGTTATAACGTGGAGGTCACATTTATTACTGGAGGAAACCGAAGAAAACCACGAACCTGCCGCAAGTCACTGACAAACTTTATCACATAATGTTGTATCGAGTACATCTCGCCTGATGTAGATAAAAGGTGGTAATGGAGTAGCTGCAGGATTATCAGAGATTTTATTGCCACAGGTACACAACCGACCTGCCGCAAGTCAGTGACGGACGTCATAACATATTATTAAATGACTATGCATTTTCTTAATTCTGATTGGTTTAGAAGGTTCATTGCTTCCTCTAACAGAACTACATGTCCACCGCGCAATTTTGCGCGTGAGGTTAATAAATCTCATGTCGCAGTTAGTACGTACCCAAATATAGTAACAGGGGAAAACCAGTAGACTGATTAATATCGATAAATTTGATAGGTCGACATTTTGAACCTCAACCAATCAAAGGCGGTCTTGCTAACGGACTTCGGTAATCAGTAGACGACTGTTAGTAAACAAAAATGAACGAAGCAGCTTCGTCAGTAGAACCAGAAGTTAAGACACGTTTTGCTTCAGTTGGTATTTATCAACTGAGTTACTAAAGAATATGGAAAATGTCTAGAAAACAGATAAAACACAATTTTCATCCCAAAATTACACTTAGAATGTGTCATTTAATAAAACAATTGATGACTTTTCATTTCGGTGAACACTGATTTATCAACCACTTGGAAGTGATGTTCACCTCAGCCGTTGGCTTCGGTGAATATCACTTCCTCGGGGTTGATAAATCACAGTGTCCACCTTATGAAAAATCATTAATTGTATATTATTATATGACAATAAATATCCTAGATTCCGATTGGACAAGACACTTCTTCACTCTCCATTTCAAAATGTGATTATCACCGCTCAAAAGTGTACGCGAGGTTAACATTACATTTGAACACTGTAGCGTGTATCCAAAAATAGTAACAGGGAAAGTCCAAGTTGCTTATTATGAAAATGTATTCTCTGATTGGTCGATATTTAAAGAAGCGGTTTTGCTATCCAATCAGCGTTTTCTTAACAACAGCTTGTATTATATCTTCCTGTTTTATGTCTACCCCACGTTGTTTTCCTTTTCGCGACATTTTGTTTGTTTTGAATTTTAAAACACCTCCGGTGAAAGTCACAGGTGCATAAGAGGCTCGCTCAAGTATTACCTTGGGGAACAGCAATTTTTTTTTGTGATGACTATTACAGTGAAAAAAAACCCCAATATATCACTAACTTCGGATTTACTCATATAATAAAACAATTGATGACTTTGGATTTCAGTTAATACCACGATTTATCAACCCCAGAGATTTGATTATCTGGCCTCGGTGATAATCAGATCTCTGGGGTTGATAAATCATGGTATTAACCTCATCCAGTCATTAATTGTATAATGTTGTATTGAGTACTCCTCGACACGACCGGGATTGGAACTCACAACTTCAGTACAGGTAGTTTCAAAGAAATAAAAGATTATAAAATATATCACATTGCAGATAGAAAACTGTCCTTAATGAAATATTGTTTGTATTATGCTGCTATATATAAAATAAAATAAAAATCATAATAGATTTTAAAATCTATCCACAAAAAAACACTAATAACAATAACAATGCTAAACTGGCTATTCTGATATGAAAATGTTAAGTGTATAGGAAACATTTGCCACACATTAATATTGATTATTTTATAGCTTTCTTTCTTTTTGTATCTTTACAAGTGTAAAAAAAAAAAATACTCCAATACTGAAGTCTTAAAAAATCATTACACTTTGTAATTGGGAAGTCAAATTCTTTTCAAAGTAATTAGAAATTACAAAGATTATAAACAACACAAAGTGTCAAACTCCATCATTCCTTTTGCATTATGCATTTTGAGAGCACCTTTAGAGAGCACTAAACATAAACAATAAGTTTAACCTCTACAAACAGCACTATGTAATAAATATATACACTATACTATTACTTTTTCACTTGATAAAATGGTTAATATTCAATGGAGTTTTACCATGTGACAGTAGATTTACAACATCATATGTATTGAACATCAAATTATCTGATAAATTCAATACAATGTTTTTTTCAAGATTTTTTTTTTATAACAATTTTTACAAAGTGATACAAATGAAGTACTATCACTCTTCATGTCAGACATGGTAACACAGACTATGGTATACCTTTAGTTTGTATTATTTGATGTAATCTAACATATCTTATTAGAAACTAGGAAGACATTTTCTTCACATTCTGATTTGTATTTGTATGTAGACTGTAATATTGAAAATGGAAAAGGGCAATAACTGAGTCATCCTTAGAATCAGGCCCTATGAGAGGGGGGTTCAGTCGGTACATCGGTCCGGGGCCCGGAGAGCCAAGAAGGGGGGTCTGTGAATCTCTGAAGGGCCCCATATCCCTAGCCATAGATGTTTTATTTAGATTTTTGGGGGTATTTTCAACTATTTTTAGCTTATTTAGAAAAATAATTATGTTAAATTCACTTCGACTTTTGAATTATGTTTGTCACTGCTTTGTATAAAGGATATGTTATCTAGATATTCTGCTTCAAAAGAAATAAAGCATTCATGAAAGTTTAACAGTGGTTTTATTGGACCTCAAATCCTCAATTTTGAGAGAAGTCTCAGCCTGTCCCCGGGACCTCAAAGCAATCTTGTCCACCTTGTTCAATTTCTCTTGGGGGTTTGCTTAGAATATACATTTAGGCAGCATATTAGCCGTGGTCCCGTAGCTCTTATGATCTTTTTTTTTTGTGACCACAGATCTACGAATTTCACCCGTTTAAAAGCTTGCAGAATTGCGACTGCAACTGAGGTCGGAACTTTCGGGTGCTAAAATGATTTAACTGTAATTCAGTCATTTTCGTAATTGACGAATGCATTTTAATTTTGACGATTATTTTGTAGCAATTCTCCACTTAAATTGTTTGAAAACATAAAATTTATCGGTTCATTCCCATTTATCCAACTTTTTGAAAAATAGGTAGTACAGGTAAAAAAATAAAAGTTGAATAAATGAGATCAAGGGTAATCAAGAACACAGGACACTTAATTAAAGCTTGTGTTGTGTGACATGAGAATAAGTGGACGAAAATTTGGACCAGAACAATGTATGCAAGTCTATGTGCCACAGTGAATATTTATTTCTATATATTTCATATCAAATTAAATTTTGATTTCAGTCAAAAATAGTAATATTTTATTTTTCATTTTTAGCTCTCCATATATTTCATTTAAAAATGAAAACAAATAAATCTTATTATGACTATTTTTTACATAAATCAAAATGTAATTGGATCTAGACTGGTGCGTGCCCTCTCTTTTATATGTGCCATGAATTTCTTTGCATTTATTTCTGAAGGTGCAGATGGGTGGTTGTGGTTCTTAGGAAACGTGGTAACTAAATTGTCTTTGGTATTTACGGTGCCTGGTATAGTCTTTCTCTGTACATTTCCAGTAGATGAGTTCGGCGCCTCTGCCCTGCTTTCGAGTCTTGATCATATTTCTATAACCAGCAACTGCTAAGTAATGGTCTCTTGCATGATGAATTAGTTCCACTCTTACTTGTGTGTTTTGCCATTTTGCAATGATATTTTTTTAGAAGATTATATACACAAATATCAGCTTGGGATGCTAAATCAGCACTGTCCAAATTGGTGATAATTTGACCACTTAAAAAGAGATAAACTTGGGGATCTCCGAAGCTATAAGTTCATTTTAAGAATTTAATTGATCACTGTTTAATCAAATCATTGAGAAATTAGAGAGGCAAGCTGGGAGATTTTATTAATGGTCATCATGTTTGTTGCATGATTAACAATCTTTTCATCAGTAAACATGGTTTAGTGATTATATAAGCTAATTATTACAATGTGCATGTAAAATTAAAAATATTTATTCAAACTGTTCATAGAACTCACTTTGCATAAATAGAAAGTTTTCAAAACTTGACATTTATTTATTTATTTTCATTTTTACATACAAATTATAATTTTTCCCCCTTTTCATTTTATGGTGTATCTATTTACATACAAATTATAATTTTCCCCCTTTTCATATATTTAAACCTTATACATATACATATACTGGAACAATTTATCAGGTATTTTGGCCAAATAAACACATATTTATGTAAAATAAACAACCTACAGAAAAGAAATTAAAAGTTGGATAAATGGGAATACCTTATTTACAAAAAGTTGGATAAATGTGAAGACGGGCATTTCCGAAAATTTTAAATGTTGACCGAAGCTACTTTTAACCAAACGAACTTTTTATTTAAGAAATAAATCATGGAAGCCAGAATGTGTTGGGAGTTTTAACACGGTTGTTGGATATTAGTATTTTATCCCGAGCCAGAAGCGAGGGATACAATTTACTAATATCCGCCAATCCATGTTAAAACTCAAAACACATTCTGGCTTCCATGATTTATTTCGATTCTGATATGTCTAAGAGTACAAATACGGTAGTATACTTTGATTGGAAGACGGTAATTTATATTTACGCTTGCGGAAAATGTCGCACACAATTTATGTAACTCGAATAATATTGCGCCCTCTATCGGCATTATTAGGGTTACAATTTATGCTGCCAGTGGAAAAGTAGGTCACATTCACCGGCGCATGTTCTAATGAGATTATACCGAATGGATAACTCGCTCGTATGTTAACAAAGCGAAAGAAGGAGGTCATGTTAGAATTATATTTTTTTCATTCTGTGGCATGAAATCTTAGTTCTCATATTTAATATATGCGAAGGTTGGACATTCAAAATTCGTTCGTTTCAGATATTTATCGATTCGCATCTAAGTTCGATTTGAAATTTGTGGAGTACATCGATACCGTTCTGTTAGATAAATCTATTTTTTCTACAATCTTCCATAATTAATTATCCTTGAATATTTATATTTACATCCTTAAATGGGATAAATATTTATTTTTCTAAATTCAGCCCTTCGCTCCGACATCTTAGATTGCAAGTGAAATGACGCGAACTAAACAATATATATCTACGCTTCGCATCTGAGAATTTTACAGCTGAAAGTTTCAGTCTCAATAGATTTAGAATCATAGAAACTCATTTGTATATTAATTTATTGTGGTCAGTTGTCATATTTATTCGTTATGTATTGCGAATTCAATACACACTAATGAGAACTATTTTTAATGTGTAGTAATAAATGAGTGACACGTGAATCTCACGTCACACGCATGAGTTACCGTTCTTGAGTGAATGAATAGCCTGTAGTAACTTCGTTACCTCGGCTAACCAGATGTGTTTGGACGGTATTTAATTTTGAAACTTTCACAAGATAATGACATGTCACGTGATATTATTTTGAAAGTGGATGTCTATGTATGCAATTATGAAAATGTGCTCGACAGATTAGGTTGAAGACAAAATGTTTCGGAAGGCTTACAAAAAGTTAAATCAAACCACTTTATTTAAAGAGTGTAATTACATTGTTTATATAGCACGCACACGAATGTATGCAACCCCACACAGAAATAAATTATTAATAAAAGATCGAAATAACAGATGAAAAGTTGTATTAACATGACGTAAGTACTATGATCGAATAGGAAGGGAAAAAAAAAGATTATTCAGCACTTTTTGTATCGATGAGGTTTAGGATGTTTGATCTGAAATAAATTATTAATAAAAGATCGAAATAACAGATGAAAAGTTGTATTAACATGACGTAAGTACTATGATCGAATAGGAAGGGGAAAAAAAAGATTATTCAGCACTTTTTGTATCGATGAGGTTTAGGATGTTTGATCTGATTGATGATTTAGAAATTGTTGTAAAGCCAGGTCTTATAATGTGTTTTAATTTCCTGGACGTCATCAGGTTATCAATTCATGCTTAGCAAGAAAACAAAAACGCCTCTTTGTCAAAGAAAGTCAATGTTATTTTAGTTTAGTTTAATATTACACAGTAAAACACTCGTTTCACAATTAATGGCACCGGTTATTATCATAGAATGTATATAGAGCATTTCAATGATAATGAAAGGCTATTAAGATTAAGCACAGAAGCTTAATATTAGCTGTATAAAATGTTATGTAACAACTCTTTTTTTTACAGATAATGTAGTTCATTGAATTTGTGTTGGGGATTAGAAAATAGATGAAACTAATCATTATCCATATCTAACGTCCCTTTGTACAAACTAATACACGTTAGAACGATATTTTTTAAGGTTATGTAGTTCAAAACAACAAGAAGGAAACCCGAAGAATGACAACAATTTTAAATCGTCATGTCTCTACCCCCTACACATGGGTGACCATTTGACAGCGGTACTGTATGACTTGTGTGTAACTAGCTCCAATGTATCTGTAAAAAATCATATGTACGAAAGCTTTATGTATGCTTCATGCAATTATATCTAAGTATAACAATTGGTACCACACAACCTGTTCAAACTACTAAGATTTTAAAAAAGAGGATTGTTTTTCCCAAAATAAATGAAGCTCCTGCCGAAAAAAACCCAATATGAAAAGAGTTTTATATGGCTGTCATCGTATATCTGTTGATTATTAAGAGATTTCCATGTCACCCACTGCAAACGTGTTCTCACGTAAACAGTAAGTACATTTGCATGCTTTTGTACATACCTATTTATACTGTGAACCACCTTCATAGCTTTGTGGACTCGTTTCATCAGTTGAAAAAGTCGTAGATATCAAATATAGTGTACACAATGCGTTTCTGGATTAACCTTCATCAATTACTCTCAAGGTCAAAAGATGGGAAAGCAAACTAATTCAAAAATCATTGGGAGTAGGAAAACAATAATTCCTAAACGGGAATTTCCACATTCGGCTAAGGCTATTAACGCCCGAGGGAGATGAAATTAGGAATAATGTTATTTAGGAACTGTAAATTTCAATATTAAATGTATCATACAAACCATGCCAGTGACAGTACCATCAGAGAATAATATTCCATCAGAAGTGGTATCGACCCAGTGATAGTACCATCAGAGAATAATATTCCATCAGAAGTGGTATCGACCCAGTGATAGTACCATCAGAGAATAATATTCCATCAGAAGTGGTATCGACCCAGTGATAGTACCATCAGAGAATAATATTCCATCAGAAGTGGTATCGACCCAGTGATAGTACCATCAGAGAATAATATTCCATCAGAAGTGGTATCGACCCAGTGATAGTACCATCAGAGAATAATATTCCATCAGAAGTGGTATCGACCCAGTGATAGTACCATCAGAGAATAATATTCCATCAGAAGTGGTATCGACCCAGTGATAGTACCATCAGAGAATAATATTCCATCAGAAGTGGTATCGACCCAGTGATAGTACCATCAGAGAATAATATTCCATCAGAAGTGGTATCGACCCAGTGATAGTACCATCAGAGAATAATATTCCATCAGAAGTGGTATCGACCCAGTGACAGTACCATCAGAGAATAATATTCCATCAGAAGTGGTATCGACCCAGTGATAGTACCATCAGAGAATAATATTCCATCAGAAGTGGTATCGACCCAGTGATAGTACCATCAGAGAATAATATTCCATCAGAAGTGGTATCGACCCAGTGATAGTACCATCAGAGAATAATATTCCATCAGAAGTGGTATCGACCCAGTGATAGTACCATCAGAGAATAATATTCCATCAGAAGTGGTATCGACCCAGTGATAGTACCATCAGAGAATAATATTCCATCAGAAG
The DNA here is from genome assembly GCA_963680875.1 of Bathymodiolus brooksi. Classification (NCBI taxonomy): domain Eukaryota; kingdom Metazoa; phylum Mollusca; class Bivalvia; order Mytilida; family Modiolidae; genus Bathymodiolus; species Bathymodiolus brooksi. Next base: position 21,369,989 of record OY804575.1, on the reverse strand, counting down.
TGGTATCGACCCAGGGATAGTACCATCAGAGAATAATATTCCATCAGAAGTGGTATCGACCCAGTGATAGTACCATCAGAGAATAATATTCCATCAGAAGTGGTATCGACCCAGTGATAGTACCATCAGAGAATAATATTCCATCAGAAGTGGTATCGACCCAGTGATAGTACCATCAGAGAATAATATTCCATCAGAAGTGGTATCGACCCAGTGATAGTACCATCAGAGAATAATATTCCATCAGAAGTGGTATCGACCCAGTGATAGTACCATCAGAGAATAATATTCCATCAGAAGTGGTATCGACCCAGTGATAGTACCATCAGAGAATAATATTCCATCAGAAGTGGTATCGACCCAGTGATAGTACCATCAGAGAATAATATTCCATCAGAAGTGGTATCGACCCAGTGATAGTACCATCAGAGAATAATATTCCATCAGAAGTGGTATCGACCCAGTGATAGTACCATCAGAGAATAATATTCCATCAGAAGTGGTATCGACCCAGTGACAGTACCATCAGAGAATAATATTCCATCAGAAGTGGTATCGACCCAGTGACAGTACCATCAGAGAATAATATTCCATCAGAAGTGGTATCGACCCAGTGATAGTACCATCAGAGAATAATATTCCATCAGAAGTGGTATCGACCCAGTGATAGTACCATCAGAGAATAATATTCCATCAGAAGTGGTATCGACCCAGTGATAGTACCATCAGAGAATAATATTCCATCAGAAGTGGTATCGACCCAGTGACAGTACCATCAGAGAATAATATTCCATCAGAAGTGGTATCGACCCAGTGACAGTACCATCAGAGAATAATATTCCATCAGAAGGGGTATCGACCCAGTGACAGTACCATCAGAGAATAATATTCCATCAGAAGTGGTATCGACCCAGTGACAGTACCATCAGAGAATAATATTCCATCAGAAGTGGTATCGACCCAGTGATAGTACCATCAGAGAATAATATTCCATCAGAAGTGGTATCGACCCAGTGATAGTACCATCAGAGAATAATATTCCATCAGTAGTGGTATCGACCCAGTGACAGTACCATCAGAGAATAATATTCCATCAGAAGTGGTATCGACCCAGTGATAGTACCATCAGAGAATAATATTCCATCAGAAGTGGTATCGACCCAGTGACAGTACCATCAGAGAATAATATTCCATCAGAAGTGGTATCGACCCAGTGATAGTACCATTAGAGAATAATATTCCATCAGAAGTGGTATCGACCCAGTGATAGTACCATCAGAGAATAATATTCCATCAGAAGTGGTATCGACCCAGTGACAGTACCATCAGAGAATAATATTCCATCAGAAGTGGTATCGACCCAGTGACAGTACCATCAGAGAATAATATTCCATCAGAAGTGGTATCGACCCAGTGATAGTACCATCAGAGAATAATATTCCATCAGAAGTGGTATCGACCCAGTGATAGTACCATCAGAGAATAATATTCCATCAGAAGTGGTATCGACCCAGTGACAGTACCATCAGAGAATAATATTCCATCAGAATTGGTATCGACCCAGTGACAGTACTATCAGAGAATAATATTCCATCAGAAGTGGTATCGACCCAGTGACAGTACCATCAGAGAATAATATTCCATCAGAAGTGGTATCGACCCAGTGATAGTACCATCAGAGAATAATATTCCATCAGAAGTGGTATCGACCCAGTGACAGTACCATCAGAGAATAATATTCCATCAGAAGTGGTATCGACCCAGTGACAGTACCATCAGAGAATAATATTCCATCAGAAGTGGTATCGACCCAGTGATAGTACCATCAGAGAATAATATTCCATCAGAAGTGGTATCGACCCAGTGACAGTACCATCAGAGAATAATATTCCATCAGAAGTGGTATCGACCCAGTGATAGTACCATCAGAGAATAATATTCCATCAGAAGTTGTATCGACCCAGTGATAGTACCATCAGAGAATAATATTCCATCAGAAGTGGTATCGGCCCAGTGATAGTACCATCAGAGAATAATATTCCATCAGAAGTGGTATCGACCCAGTGATAGTACCATCAGAGAATAATATTCCATCAGAAGTGGTATCGACCCAGTGATAGTACCATCAGAGAATAATATTCCATCAGAAGTGGTATCGACCCAGTGACAGTACCATCAGAGAATAATATTCCATCAGAAGTGGTATCGACCCAGTGACAGTACCATCAGAGAATAATATTCCATCAGAAGTGGTATCGACCCAGTGACAGTACCATCAGAGAATAATATTCCATCAGAAGTGGTATCGACCCAGTGATAGTACCATCAGAGAATAATATTCCATCAGAAGTGGTATCGACCCAGTGACAGTACCATCAGAGAATAATATTCCATCAGAAGTGGTATCGACCCAGTGATAGTACCATCAGAGAATAATATTCCATCAGAAGTGGTATCGACCCAGTGACAGTACCATCAGAGAATAATATTCCATCAGAAGTGGTATCGACCCAGTGACAGTACCATCAGAGAATAATATTCCATCAGAAGTGGTATCGACCCAGTGACAGTACCATCAGAGAATAATATTCCATCAGAAGTGGTATCGACCCAGTGACAGTACCATCAGAGAATAATATTCCATCAGAAGTGGTATCGACCCAGTGACAGTACCATCAGAGAATAATATTCCATCAGAAGTGGTATCGACCCAGTGATAGTACCATCAGAGAATAATATTCCATCAGAAGTGGTATCGACCCAGTGATAGTACCATCAGAGAATAATATTCCATCAGAAGTGGTATCGACCCAGTGACAGTACCATCAGAGAATAATATTCCATCAGAAGAGGTATCGACACAGTGACAGTACCATCAGAGAATAATATTCCATCAGAAGTGGTATCGACCCAGTGATAGTACCATCAGAGAATAATATTCCATCAGAAGTGGTATCGACCCAGTGATAGTACCATCAGAGAATAATATTCCATCAGAAGTGGTATCGACCCAGTGATAGTACCATCAGAGAATAATATTCCATCAGAAGTGGTATCGACCCAGTGATAGTACCATCAGAGAATAATATTCCATCAGAAGTGGTATCGACCCAGTGATAGTACCATCAGAGAATAATATTCCATCAGAAGTGGTATCGACCCAGTGATAGTACCATCAGAGAATAATATTCCATCAGAAGTGGTATCGACCCAGTGATAGTACCATCAGAGAATAATATTCCATCAGAAGTGGTATCGACCCAGTGATAGTACCATCAGAGAATAATATTCCATCAGAAGTGGTATCGACCCAGTGATAGTACCATCAGAGAATAATATTCCATCAGAAGTGGTATCGACCCAGTGATAGTACCATCAGAGAATAATATTCCATCAGAAGTGGTATCGACCCAGTGACAGTACCATCAGAGAATAATATTCCATCAGAAGTGGTATCGACCCAGTGATAGTACCATCAGAGAATAATATTCCATCAGAAGTGGTATCGACCCAGTGACAGTACCATCAGAGAATAATATTCCATCAGAAGTGGTATCGACCCAGTGATAGTACCATCAGAGAATAATATTCCATCAGAAGTGGTATCGACCCAGTGACAGTACCATCAGAAGTGGTATCGACCCAGTGACAGTACCATCAGAGAATAATATTCCATCAGAAGTGGTATCGACCCAGTGATAGTACCATCAGAGAATAATATTCCATCAGAAGTGGTATCGACCCAGTGATAGTACCATCAGAGAATAATATTCCATCAGAAGTGGTATCGACCCAGTGATAGTACCATCAGAGAATAATATTCCATCAGAAGTGGTATCGACCCAGTGACAGTACCATCAGAGAATAATATTCCATCAGAAGTGGTATCGACCCAGTGATAGTACCATCAGAGAATAATATTCCATCAGAAGTGGTATCGACCCAGTGACAGTACCATCAGAAGTGGTATCGACCCAGTGACGGTACCATCAGAGAATAATATTCCATCAGAAGTGGTATCGACCCAGTGATAGTACCATCAGAGAATAATATTCCATCAGAAGTGGTATCGACCCAGTGACAGTACCATCAGAAGTGGTATCGACCCAGTGACAGTACCATCAGAAGTGGTATCGACCCAGTGACAGTACCATCAGAAGTGGTATCGACCCAGTGACAGTACCATCAGAAGTGGTATCGACCCAGTGACAGTACCATCAGAAGTGGTATCGACCCAGTGACAGTACCATCAGAAGTGGTATCGACCCAGTGATAGTACCATCAGAAGTGGTATCGACCCAGTGACAGTACCATCAGAAGTGGTATCGACCCAGTGACAGTACCATCAGAAGTGGTATCGACCCAGTGACAGTACCATCAGAAGTGGTATCGACCCAGTGATAGTACCATCAGAAGTGGTATCGACCCAGTGATAGTACCATCAGAGAATAATATTCCATCAGAAGTGGTATCGACCCAGTGATAGTACCATCAGAGAATAATATTCCATCAGAAGTGGTATCGACCCAGTGATAGTACCATCAGAGAATAATATTCCATCAGAAGTGGTATCGACCCAGTGACAGTACCATCAGAGAATAATATTCCATCAGAAGTGGTATCGACCCAGTGATAGTACCATCAGAGAATAATATTCCATCAGAAGTGGTATCGACCCAGTGACAGTACCATCAGAGAATAATATTCCATCAGAAGTGGTATCGACCCAGTGATAGTACCATCAGAGAATAATATTCCATCAGAAGTGGTATCGACCCAGTGACAGTACCATCAGAAGTGGTATCGACCCAGTGACAGTACCATCAGAGAATAATATTCCATCAGAAGTGGTATCGACCCAGTGATAGTACCATCAGAGAATAATATTCCATCAGAAGTGGTATCGACCCAGTGATAGTACCATCAGAGAATAATATTCCATCAGAAGTGGTATCGACCCAGTGATAGTACCATCAGAGAATAATATTCCATCAGAAGTGGTATCGACCCAGTGACAGTACCATCAGAGAATAATATTCCATCAGAAGTGGTATCGACCCAGTGATAGTACCATCAGAGAATAATATTCCATCAGAAGTGGTATCGACCCAGTGACAGTACCATCAGAAGTGGTATCGACCCAGTGACAGTACCATCAGAGAATAATATTCCATCAGAAGTGGTATCGACCCAGTGATAGTACCATCAGAGAATAATATTCCATCAGAAGTGGTATCGACCCAGTGACAGTACCATCAGAAGTGGTATCGACCCAGTGACAGTACCATCAGAAGTGGTATCGACCCAGTGACAGTACCATCAGAAGTGGTATCGACCCAGTGACAGTACCATCAGAAGTGGTATCGACCCAGTGACAGTACCATCAGAAGTGGTATCGACCCAGTGACAGTACCATCAGAAGTGGTATCGACCCAGTGATAGTACCATCAGAAGTGGTATCGACCCAGTGACAGTACCATCAGAAGTGGTATCGACCCAGTGACAGTACCATCAGAAGTGGTATCGACCCAGTGACAGTACCATCAGAAGTGGTATCGACCCAGTGATAGTACCATCAGAAGTGGTATCGACCCAGTGACAGTACCATCAGAAGTGGTATCGACCCAGTGACAGTACCATCAGAAGTGGTATCGACCCAGTGACAGTACCATCAGAAGTGGTATCGACCCAGTGACAGTACCATCAGAAGTGGCATTGACCCAGTGACAGTACCATCAGAAGTGGTATCGACCCAGTGATAGTACCATCAGAAGTGGTATCGACCCAGTGACAGTACCATCAGAAGTGGTATCGACCCAGTGACAGTACCATCAGAAGTGGTATCGACCCAGTGACAGTACCATCAGAAGTGGTATTGACCCAGTGATAGTAATACAAACGTAGATATCTCTTATTTTCCTTTGATTTTATATTTTAATTGTCCTGTCTATCTGGATTGTGATTTTATACTTTAATTGTCCTGTCTATCTGGATTGTGATTTTATACTTTAATTGTCCTGTCTATCTGGATTGTGATTTGTTTGGTATTGTTCCATCAAAGAATATTCTGTATTAATACTCCAAAGCTTAGTGGCTGACTAAGAGCTTTTTCTAGTAGATGATGTTTTAAGAGCTTAATCTAATCATCGCTACATACACATTGTCAAGTTTTAATATTCTAAACAACTATATTCAATAGTATATTTGAATTAATCTCAGTATCATGACAGTTCCACTCCGTTTGTTTGTTTTTGTATATTTATAATAAGACGTAGAAATCAGTGCGTACGACGCGTTTCTGTAATAACCTTTATCAGGTATGATCAAAGTCGAAAGGATGGAAGCTAAATAATTAAAAAGATTTGGAAACAAGTAAACCAAAGGGCCTAGACAGGTTCGGCTAAGGGAAGCTATGCCGGAGTGTGAAGAACCTTAGTTTTTCAAGAACACAAGTGATACCGTATTGTGTATTTCACTAAAATAAAAATTGAAACCCTTATTTATATTACTTTAACATTATAATTCGTAATATAATATTTTTATTTTTAGAAGTTTAACCACATGTTATGTATGCTTCATATGGAACGAAATTATATGTGCGTACAATATAGAGCTTTGTGTTGAACCCGATTGATATGTTTTAGCCGATGATTGGTTCGTAGACGTGTAACTGTTGTTAAGCCTTTAATCTTTAGTGACGACTATCTGAGTTGCCTATAGCAGCCAGTAGAGTATCCGACAGCTACAATTTCCGAAACAAAACATCAATATTTATTTTGAATATTTTCAAGAAATATATTGGATTGCTTACATTTTCCGAACGGAATACTTTATACATGTACACACGCATTTAAGAAAAACGTAGATATCAAATTTAGTGCGATTACGCGTTTCTAGGATAACATTCACTGGGTACGCTCATAGTCGAAAGGTTGGAAAACTAAATAATCTAAACGTCTTTGGTAGCCAAAAAAAAAAGGATCAAAACAGGATCGCCAAAATCGGCTAAAGCCCGGTATACACGATGCAAGTTTTGCATCCAAGTCTCCATTCAATTTTCTTGAATTCAAGTTTTTTGATCGTGTATGCCATACAAGAAACTTGAATCCAAAAACTTGAACGGACTTGGATGGAATAGAAATGCATCCTATTTTTTTTTCAACTTGGATGGAACTTGGATGGAGATTGGCCAATCAGAAGACAGCATCCTTATCAGCATCAATTTGTGAATGTAAATAATAACAACTCACAGTGACACGTGTTGTGTAAAGATGGCGGGTAAAGAGGAAACTCCAACATGCAGGAAAAAGACAATTGCATGGACTAATGAAATGATTGAAGATCTAATAGACTTCATAGAAATACATCCCATCGTCGCCTTCGAAGCCACTTACGAGCCCATATTGACCTCTTTTTGGAGCTTAATCTCCTTCGCAGTACAATTGTACATAATAATGCAATACAAAGGGAAGCACCCTCCTCTCCTCCCAGAAATGCCATTTTGTTTGTTGTATCTCCCGTCAAAACTTGTGTGTATTCATCAAAATTTCTTGCATCGTGTATACACAAACTTGAATTCAAGTTTTCTTGAATGGAGACTTGGATGCAAAACTTGTATCGTGTATACCGGGCTTAAGGTCACCTATGACCGAGGGAAGAGAACCTTGTTTTTAACAATAATTACACGTTTTCACGTTTTAAGAACACGTCTGTAGTAAACTGATCCGATAAAAGAGATCATTTAGGTAGTATAATTATTAGCCATACCGACCCCAGTGCGGAATTTTGACCCCTGTCGGGAAAACATCAAGAGCAAATAGTGGGTGGCTCGAAGTTAAGATAACGTGTTCAAGTGGATTTGCAAGTCTGCATGCTGATGTTGTATCAGTGGTTTCACACTATAAAACACCACCACCGTGGGTTGATCTTGTACAAATCAGTAATAATTTAAGGACGCAATACAATCGTAGTTACCTTATTTAGTGCGAATGACGCGTTTCTGGAAAAACCTTCATCAGGCCATCTTTTTTTTTTAATAAAAAGGTCGGTAATCGTACGAGCAGTTTTATAATAAGATAGATGACTATTTCACAGAGTACGATGAAAAACCGATTTAAACAGTGATGGTCGTATATTCCAGCAGTATCAGGAAAAGGAACAACTTGTTTCTCATCTCTCACTTGATGGAAATCTAAACTCTGACTTAAAAGAGGCACACAATGTGACGGGATTTTACCGATCAATGGGATCCTAGACCTTCCCCAAGACGTTTGAAGATACAAAAAGGGTAATCTGAATCCGTAAATAGAAGAAGGATAGACAACACAATGGTCAAAAGAAAATGAACAAATTGACAAACGACGATCTACAAAACATTACACAGAAAACAAAAGACCGAAGCCAACGGCAGTACATATATAAACATACAATAACAAATCTAAACAGTTTCGCTGCAATTAAACTGACTATACACAATCATAAAAACGAAAAGCATCATAAGAATGGACAGTATCATAAAAGGTTCAGTGAATGCTCATATTTAATTACCTACCACCTAAGAAGGTATAAATCTGTTGGCTGAAAACCGTTACTCGTGAAACAAGAAAACAAACATCAGTGATACCTCTAACATATTTAATATCAATTAATCAAGTTTTGGATCCAAACACAAAATCGTAAGTTTGTTATAATTTGTATTTGCACTGAAAACAGAAATAATATACTAAGAACGCCCAACGTTGTTCACTGAAGTGTTATCAAACTAACTTATAATAACGCCTAATGGTTAAAAATGTTCTACTATTTCTTCATATAACAATATATTACATCCATTTATATGTCCTTTCAATTCATCATTTCATTTCTGAATTAGAGAAAAACTTCAACTATCCTAGATATTTGTGTACGAAATTCCCAGAATTTATTAGTGTCTGTTGTAGTGAATGGTTATTTATAACTACATTATGTAATTCAACATTATTTAAACATGCTAAATGCATTTGTAACATCAAATGCTTAGAAAATGACGTCTTGTCTTTCAACTACACACGAACATCGTTTTAAGAGAAAATCGTGATGTACACCACAATAAACAACTACAAATATAAAGCATTAAGATTGACATTAACTCACGATATAAAATGTATGACATAACAGGTTATAAACATTAACAGAAGTCCATCTTGTATCTAAGGTAAACATAACCTAAACATGTAATAAGGTAGTTGAGGTAGAATATCGACAACACCTGCCTCTAAATACTGTTTATTAGTTTATATTAATAACTAGAGAGTAATTAACAAAGATAAAGGTAAGCAGATGCGGTCATTCCTTGTTATAGTTGTACGTTTTAATAAATTACTACAGATTTGTGTATTTTAAAGTTATGACTTGTTTAAAAAGAAGGTAAACATGGAACCAAGGATAACACAATAAAAGTTTTATTGATCCGTCCAGATTCAAACGTGAAATATATTAATAAAAATATTTACTTTATGTTAGCACGTTGCATGCAACTGTTTTGTTCTTTAATCGTTCTTTGAGTTCAATGAATTGATGAATGTTATCTCTACATGAATGCAAACAGCAAAATGAAGCTTAAAGTTTAATTATATTCTGTGGTATTATGGAAGCGGTGTATGAGGTATCTGGAACAAGATTATATTTTTAACCATAGTTGAATTCCAATCTTTACAATCAAGACATATATATCCTACTATATTCGGTGATTAATTGGTATGGTTTAGGTTTATGGTGTTTAACGCAACTTTCAACGATATTTCAGTTATATCGTGGTGGTGATTATTTGAATCTCATTTATCCGAATGTGCATGAAGAAAAGAATACTACAGACACTCAAATGTCTGCTTCCTTCCTTGACCTTCACCTTGAAATGGACAACGAAACAAAGGACGATTGAAATACAAAGTTTTACGACAAACGTGACGACTTCAAATTACTTTTCAAATGAAAATTGATCTTTTGCCTTTTTATGTATGCTTTGTTTCTTTACTTAACACGTGGATGTCTTATAAGAAACAGAAACTTCATACCCTTTTGAGCACATGGGTTCCATCGCAGGTTATGTGTTGGGCTCCGTGTAGCTCATCATTTTAGTTTTTTATGTTGGGCTCCGTGTAGCTGATCATTTTAGTTTTATGTGTTGGGTTCCGTGTAGCTCATCATTTTAGTGTTATGTGTTGGGCTCCGTGTAGCTCATCATTTTAGTTTTATGCGTTGGGCTCCGTGTAGCTCATCATTTTAGTTTTATGCGTTGGGCTCCGTGTAGCTCATCATTTTAGTGTTATGTGTTGGGCTCCGTGTAGCTCATCATTTTAGTTTTTTATGTTGGGCTCCGTGTAGCTCATCATTTTAGTTTTATGTGTTGGGTTCCGTGTAGCTCATCATTTTAGTGTTATGTGTTCGGCTCCGTGTAGCTCATCATTTTAGTTTTATGCGTTGGGCTCCGTGTAGCTCATCATTTTAGTTTTATGCGTTGGGCTCCGTGTAGCTCATCATTTTAGTTTTATGTGTTAGGCTCCGTGTAGCTCATCATTTTAGTTTCATGTGTTGGGATCCGTGTAGATCATCATTTTAGTTTTATGTGTTGGGCTCCGTGTAGCTCATCATTTTAGTTTTATGTGTTGGGCTCCGTGTATATCAACATTTTAGTTTTATGCGTTGGTTCCGTGTAGCTCATCATTTTAGTGTTATGTGTTGGGATCCGTGTAGCTCATCATTTTAGTTTCATGTGTTGGGCTCCGTGTAGCTGATCATTTTAGTTTTATGTGTTGGGTTCCGTGTAGCTCATCATTTTAGTTTTATGTGTTGGGCTCCGTGTAGCTCATCATTTTAGTTTTATGCGTTGGGTTCCGTGTAGCTCATCATTTTAGTTTTATGTGTTGGGCTCCGTGTAGCTCATCATTTTAGTTTTATGTGTTGGGCTCCGTGTAGCTCATCATTTTAGTTTTATGTGTTGGGTTCCGTGTAGCTGATCATTTTAGTTTTATGTGTTGGGCTCCGTGTAGCTCATCATTTTAGTTTTATGTGTTGGGCTCCGTGTATATCATCATTTTAGTTTTATGTCTTCGGCTCCGTGTAGCTCATCATTTTAGTTTTATGTGTTGGGTTCCGTGTAGCTCATCATTTTAGTTTTATGTGTTGGGTTCCGTGTAGCTCATCATTTTAGTGTTATGTGTTGGGCTCCGTGTAGCTCATCATTTTAGTTTTATGTGTTGGGTTCCGTGTAGCTCATCATTTTAGTTTTATGTGTTGGGCTCCGTGTAGACCATCATTTTAGTTTTATGTGTTGTGCTCCGTGTAGCTCATCATTTTAGTGTTATGTGTTGGGCTCCGTGTAGATCATCATTTTAGTTTTATGAGTTGGGTTCCGTGTAGATCATCATTTTAGTTTTATGCGTTGGGCTCCGTGTAGCTCATCATTTTAGTTTTATGTCTTGGGCTCAGTGTAGCTCATCATTTTAGTTTTATGTGTTGGGCTCCGTGTAGCTCATCATTTTAGTTTTATGCGTTGGGTTCCGTGTAGATCATCATTTTAGTTTTATGTGTTGGGCTCCGTGTAGATCATCATTTTAGTTTTATGTGTTGGGCTCCGTGTAGATCATCATTTTAGTGTTATGTGTTGGGCTCCGTGTAGCTCATCATTTTAGTTTTATGTGTTGGGCTCCGTGTAGATCATCATTTTAGTTTTATGTGTTGGGCTCCGTGTGACTCATCATTTTAGTTTTATGTGTTGGGCTCCGTGTAGCTCATCATTTTAGTTTTATGCGTTGGGTTCCGTGTAGATCATCATTTTAGTTTTATGTGTTGAGCTCCGTGTAAATCATCATTTTAGTTTTATGTGATGGGCTCCGTGTAGCTCATCATTTTAGTTTCATGTGTTGGGCTCCGTGTAGCTCATCATTTTAGTTTTATGTGTTGGGCTCCGTGTAGATCATCATTTTAGTTTTATGTGTTGGGTTCCGTGTAGCTCATCATTTTAGTGTTATGTGTTGGGCTCCGTGTAGATCATCATTTTAGTTTTATGTGGTGGGCTCCGTGTAGCTCATCATTTTAGTTTTATGTGTTGGGTTCCGTGTAGCTCATCATTTTAGTTTTATGTGTTGGGCTCCGTGTAGATCATCATTTTAGTTTTATGTGTTGGGCTCCGTGTAGCTCATCATTTTAGTGTTATGTGTTGGGTTCCGTGTAGCTCATCATTTTAGTTTTATGCGTTGGGCTCCGTGTAGCTTATCATTTTAGTTTTATGTGTTGGACTCTGTGTAGGTCATCATTTTAGTTTTATGTGTTGGGCTCCGTGTAGCTCATCATTTTACTTTTATGTGTTGGGCTCCGTGTAGCTCATCATTTTAGTTTTATGTGTTGGGCTCCGTGTAGCTCATCATTTTAGTTTTATGCGTTGGGCTCCGTGTACCTCATTATTTTAGTTTTATGTGTTGGGTTCCGTGTAGATCATCATTTTAGTGTTTTGTGTTTGGCTCCGTGTAGATCATCATTTTAGTTTTATGTGTTGGGTTCCGTGTAGATCATCATTTTAGTGTTTTGTGTTTGGCTCCGTGTAGATCATCATTTTAGTTTTATATGTTGGATTCCGTGTAGATCATCATTTTAGTTTTATGTGTTGGGTTCCGTGTAGATCATCATTTTAGTGTTTTGTGTTGGGCTCCGTGTAGATCATCATTTTAGTTTTATGTGTTGGGTTCCGTGTAGATCATCATTTTAGTGTTTTGTGTTTGGCTCCGTGTAGATCATCATTTTAGTTTTATATGTTGGATTCCGTGTAGATCATCATTTTAGTTTTATGTGTTGGGTTCCGTGTAGATCATCATTTTAGTGTTTTGTGTTGGGCTCCGTGTAGATCATCATTTTAGTTTTATGTGTTGGGCTCCGTGTAGATCATCATTTTAGTTTTAAGTGTTTGGCTCCGTGTAGATCATCATTTTAGTTTTATGTGTTGGGTTCCGTGTAGATCATCATTTTAGTGTTTTGTGTTTGGCTCCGTGTAGATCATCATTTTAGTTTTATATGTTGGATTCCGTGTAGATCATCATTTTAGTTTTATGTGTTGGGTTCCGTGTAGATCATCATTTTAGTGTTTTGTGTTGGGCTCCGTGTAGATCATCATTTTAGTTTTATGTGTTGGGCTCCGTGTAGATCATCATTTTAGTTTTATGTGTTGGGCTCCGTGTAGATCATCATTTTAGTGTTATGTGTTTGGCTCCATGTAGCTCATCATTTTAGTTTTATGTGTTGGGCTCCGTGTAGCTCATCATTTTAGTTTTATGCGTTGGGCTCCGTGTACCTCATTATTTTAGTTTTATGTGTTGGGTTCCGTGTAGATCATCATTTTAGTGTTTTGTGTTTGGCTCCGTGTAGATCATCATTTTAGTTTTATGTGTTGGGCTCCGTGTAGATCATCATTTTAGTGTTATGTGTTTGGCTCCATGTAGCTCATCATTTTAGTTTTAAGTGTTGGGCTCCGTGTAGATCATCATTTTAGTTTTATGTGTTGGGCTCCGTGTAGCTCATCATTTTAGTTTTATGTCTTGGGCTCCGTGTAGCTCATCATTTTAGTTTAATGTGTTGGGCTCCGTGTAGCTCATCATTTTAGATTTATGTGTTGGGTTCGTGTAGATCATCATTTTAGTTTTATGTGTTGGGCTCCGTGTAGCTCATCATTTTAGTTTTATGTGTTGGGCTCCGTGTAGATCATCATTTTAGTTTTATGTGTTGTGCTCCGTGTAGCTCATCATTTTAGTTTTATGTGTTGGGTTCCGTGTAGCTCATCATTTTAGTTTTATGTGTTGGATTCCGTGTAGATCATCATTTTAGTTTTATGCGTTGGGCTCCGTGTAGCTCATCATTTTAGTTTTATGTGTTGGACTCTGTGTAGCTCATCATTTTAGTTTTATGTGTTGGGCTCCGTGTAGCTCATCATTTTACTTTTATGAGTTGGGCTCCGTGTAGCTCATCATTTTAGTTTTATGTGTTGGGCTCCGTGTAGCTCATCATTTTAATTTTATGCGTTGGGCTCCGTGTACCTCATTATTTTAGTTTTATGTGTTGGGTTCCGTGTAGATCATCATTTTAGTGTTTTGTGTTGGGCTCCGTGTAGATCATCATTTTAGTTTTATGTGTTGGGCTCCGTGTAGATCATCATTTTAGTGTTATGTGTTGGGCTCCGTGTAGCTCATCATTTTAGTTTTAAGTGTTGGGCTCCGTGCAGATCATCATTTTAGTTTTATGTGTTGGGCTCCGTGTAGCTCATAATTTTAGTTTTATGTCTTGGGCTCCGTGTAGCTCATCATTTTAGTTTTATGCGTTGGGCTCCGTGTAGCTCATCATTTTAGTTTTATGCGTTGGGCTCCGTGTAGATCATTATTTTAGTTTTATGTGTTGAGCTCCGTGTAGATCATCATTTTAGTTTTATGTGTTGGGCTCCGTGTAGCTCATCATTTTAGTTTTATGGGTTGGGCTCCGTGTAGCTCATCATTTTAGTTTAATGTGTTGGGCTCCGTGTAGCTCATCATTTTAGATTTATGTGTTGGGGTTCTGTGTAGATCATCATTTTAGTTTTATGTGTTGGGCTTCGTGTAGCTCATCATTTTAGTTTTATGTGTTGGGCTCCGTGTAGATCATCATTTTAGTTTTATGTGTTGGGTTCCGTGTAGATCATCATTTTAGTTTTATGTGTTGGATTCCGTGTAGATCATCATTTTAGTTTTATGTGTTGGGTTCCGTGTAGATCATCATTTTAGTTTTATGTGTTGGATTCCGTGTAGATCATCATTTTAGTTTTATGTGTTGGATTCCGTGTAGATCATCATTTTAGTTTTATGTGTTGGGCTCCGTGTAGATCATCATTTTAGTTTTATGTGTTGGATTCCGTGTAGATCATCATTTTAGTTTTATGTGTTGGATTCCGTGTAGATCATCATTTTAGTTTTATGTGTTGGATTCCGTGTAGATCATCATTTTAGTTTTATGTGTTGGATTCCGTGTATATCATCATTTTTGTTTTATGTGTTGGGCTCCGTGTAGATCATCATTTTAGTTTTATATGTTGGATTCCGTGTAGATCATCATTTTAGTTTTATGTGTTGGGTTCCGTGTAGATCATCATTTTAGTGTTTTGTGTTGGGCTCCGTGTAGATCATCATTTTAGTTTTATGTGTTGGGCTCCGTGTAGATCATCATTTTAGTGTTATGTGTTGGGCTCCGTGTAGCTCATCATTTTAGTTTTAAGTGTTGGGCTCCGTGTAGATCATCATTTTAGTGTTATGTGTTGGGCTCCGTGTAGCTCATCATTTTAGTTTTAAGTGTTGGGCTCCGTGCAGATCATCATTTTAGTTTTATGTGTTGGGCTCCGTGTAGCTCATAATTTTAGTTTTATGTCTTGGGCTCCGTGTAGCTCATCATTTTAGTTTTATGCGTTGGGCTCCGTGTAGCTCATCATTTTAGTTTTATGCGTTGGGCTCCGTGTAGATCATCATTTTAGTTTTATGTGTTGAGCTCCGTGTAGATCATCATTTTAGTTTTATGTGTTGGGCTCCGTGTAGCTCATCATTTTAGTTTTATGGGTTGGGCTCCGTGTAGCTCATCATTTTAGTTTAATGTGTTGGGCTCCGTGTAGCTCATCATTTTAGATTTATGTGTTGGGGTTCTGTGTAGATCATCATTTTAGTTTTATGTGTTGGGCTTCGTGTAGCTCATCATTTTAGTTTTATGTGTTGGGCTCCGTGTAGATCATCATTTTAGTTTTATGTGTTGGGTTCCGTGTAGATCATCATTTTAGTTTTATGTGTTGGATTCCGTGTAGATCATCATTTTAGTTTTATGTGTTGGGTTCCGTGTAGATCATCATTTTAGTTTTATGTGTTGGATTCCGTGTAGATCATCATTTTAGTTTTATGTGTTGGATTCCGTGTAGATCATCATTTTAGTTTTATGTGTTGGGCTCCGTGTAGATCATCATTTTAGTTTTATGTGTTGGATTCCGTGTAGATCATCATTTTAGTTTTATGTGTTGGATTCCGTGTAGATCATCATTTTAGTTTTATGTGTTGGATTCCGTGTAGATCATCATTTTAGTTTTATGTGTTGGATTCCGTGTATATCATCATTTTTGTTTTATGTGTTGGGCTCCGTGTAGATCATCATTTTAGTTTTATATGTTGGATTCCGTGTAGATCATCATTTTAGTTTTATGTGTTGGGTTCCGTGTAGATCATCATTTTAGTGTTTTGTGTTGGGCTCCGTGTAGATCATCATTTTAGTTTTATGTGTTGGGCTCCGTGTAGATCATCATTTTAGTGTTATGTGTTGGGCTCCGTGTAGCTCATCATTTTAGTTTTAAGTGTTGGGCTACGTGTAGATCATCATTTTAGTTTTATGTGTTGGGCTCCGTGTAGCTCATAATTTTAGTTTTATGTCTTGGGCTCCGTGTAGCTCATCATTTTAGTTTTATGCGTTGGGCTCCGTGTAGCTCATCATTTTAGTTTTATGCGTTGGGCTCCGTGTAGATCATCATTTTAGTTTTATGTGTTGAGCTCCGTGTAGATCTTCATTTTAGTTTTATGTGTTGGGCTCCGTGTAGCTCATCATTTTAGATTTATGTGTTGGGTTCCGTGTGGATCATCATTTTAGTTTTATGTGTTGGGCTCCGTGTAGCTCATCATTTTAGTTTTATGTGTTGGGCTCCGTGTAGATCATCATTTTACTTTTATGTGTTGGGTTCCGTGTAGATCATAATTTTAGTTTTATGTGTTGGGTTCCGTGTAGATCATCATTTTAGTTTTATGTGTTGGATTCCGTGTAGATCATCATTTTAGTTTTATGTGTTGGGTTCCGTGTAGATCATCATTTTAGTTTTATGTGTTGGATTCCGTGTAGATCATCATTTTAGTTTTATGTGTTGGATTCCGTGTAGATCATCATTTTAGTTTTATGTGTTGGGCTCCGTGTAGATCATCATTTTAGTTTTATGTGTTGGATTCCGTGTAGATCATCATTTTAGTTTTATGTGTTGGATTCCGTGTAGATCATCATTTTAGTTTTATGTGTTGGGCTCCGTGTAGATCATCATTTTAGTTTTATGTGTTGGATTTCGTGTAGATCATCATTTTAGTTTTATGTGTTGGATTCCGTGTAGCTCATCATTTTAGTGTTATGTGTTGGATTCCGTGTAGATCATCATTTTAGTTTTATGTGTTGGGCTCCGTGTAGATCATCATTTTAGTTTTATGTGTTGGGCTCCGTGTAGATCATCATTTTAGTTTTATGCGTTGGGCTCCGTGTAGCTCATCATTTTAGTTTTATGCGTTGGGCTCCGTGTAGATCATCATTTTAGTTTTATGTGTTGAGCTCCGTGTAGATCATCATTTTAGTTTAATGTGTTGGGCTCCGTGTAGCTCATCATTTTAGTTTTATGGGTTGGGCTCCGTGTAGCTCATCATTTTAGTTTAATGTGTTGGGCTCCGTGTAGCTCATCATTTTAGATTTATGTGTTGGGTTCCGTGTAGATCATCATTTTAGTTTTATGTGTTGGGCTCCGTGTAGCTCATCATTTTAGTTTTATGTGTTTGGCTCCGTGTAGATCATCATTTTAGTTTTATGTGTTGGGTTCCGTGTAGATCATAATTTTAGTTTTATGTGTTGGGTTCCGTGTAGATCATCATTTTAGTTTTATGTGTTGGATTCCGTGTAGATCATCATTTTGATTTTATGTGTTGGGTTCCGTGTAGATCATCATTTTAGTTTTATGTGCTGGATTCCGTGTAGATCATCATTTTAGTTTTATGTGTTGGATTCCGTGTAGATCATCATTTTAGTTTTATGTGTTGGGCTCCGTGTAGATCATCATTTTAGTTTTATGTGTTGGGTTCCGTGTAGATCATCATTTTAGTTTTATGTGTTGGATTCCGTGTAGATCATCATTTTGATTTTATGTGTTGGGTTCCGTGTAGATCATCATTTTAGTTTTATGTGTTGGATTCCGTGTAGATCATCATTTTAGTTTTATGTGTTGGGCTCCGTGTAGATCATCATTTTAGTTTTATGTGTTGGATTTCGTGTAGATCATCATTTTAGTTTTATGTGTTGGATTCCGTGTAGCTCATCATTTTAGTGTTATGTGTTGGATTCCGTGTAGATCATCATTTTAGTTTTATGTGTTGGGCTCCGTGTAGATCATCATTTTAGTTTTATGTGTTGGGCTCCGTGTAGATCATCATTTTAGTTTTATGCGTTGGGCTCCGTGTAGCTCATCATTTTAGTTTTATGCGTTGGGCTCCGTGTAGATCATCATTTTAGTTTTATGTGTTGAGCTCCGTGTAGATCATCATTTTAGTTTAATGTGTTGGGCTCCGTGTAGCTCATCATTTTAGTTTTATGGGTTGGGCTCCGTGTAGCTCATCATTTTAGTTTAATGTGTTGGGCTCCGTGTAGCTCATCATTTTAGATTTATGTGTTGGGTTCCGTGTAGATCATCATTTTAGTTTTATGTGTTGGGCTCCGTGTAGCTCATCATTTTAGTTTTATGTGTTTGGCTCCGTGTAGATCATCATTTTAGTTTTATGTGTTGGGTTCCGTGTAGATCATAATTTTAGTTTTATGTGTTGGGTTCCGTGTAGATCATCATTTTAGTTTTATGTGTTGGATTCCGTGTAGATCATCATTTTGATTTTATGTGTTGGGTTCCGTGTAGATCATCATTTTAGTTTTATGTGCTGGATTCCGTGTAGATCATCATTTTAGTTTTATGTGTTGGATTCCGTGTAGATCATCATTTTAGTTTTATGTGTTGGGCTCCGTGTAGATCATCATTTTAGTTTTATGTGTTGGGTTCCGTGTAGATCATCATTTTAGTTTTATGTGTTGGATTCCGTGTAGATCATCATTTTGATTTTATGTGTTGGGTTCCGTGTAGATCATCATTTTAGTTTTATGTGCTGGATTCCGTGTAGATCATCATTTTAGTTTTATGTGTTGGATTCCGTGTAGATCATCATTTTAGTTTTATGTGTTGGGCTCCGTGTAGATCATCATTTTAGTTTTATGTGTTGGATTCCATGTAGATCATCATTTTAGTTTTATGTGTTGGATTCCGTGTAGATCATCATTTTAGTTTTATGTGTTGGATTCCGTGTAGATCATCATTTTAGTTTTATGTGTTGGATTCCGTGTAGATCATCATTTTAGTTTTATGTGTTGGGCTCCGTGTAGATCATCATTTTAGTTTTATGTGTTGGATTCCGTGTAGATCATCATTTTAGTTTTATGTGTTGGATTCCGTGTAGATCATCATTTTAGTTTTATGTGTTGGGCTCTGTGTAGATCATCATTTTAGTTTTATGTGTTGGATTCCGTGTAGATCATCATTTTAGTTTTATGTGTTGGATTCCGTGTAGATCATGATTTTAGTTTTATGTGTTGGGCTCCGTGTAGATCATCATTTTAGTTTTATGTGTTGGATTCCGTGTAGATCATCATTTTAGTTTTATGTGTTGGATTCCGTGTAGCTCATCATTTTAGTGTTATGTGTTGGATTCCGTGTAGATCATCATTTTAGTTTTATGTGTTGGGCTCCGTGTAGGTCATTATTTTAGTTTTATGTGTTGGGTTCCGTGTAGCTCATCATTTTAGTTTTATGTGTTGGGTTCCGTGTAGATCATCATTTTAGTTTTATGTGTTGGGTTCCGTGTAGATCATCATTTTAGTTTTATGTGTTGGGTTCCGTGTAGATCATCATTTTAGTTTTATGTGTTGGGTTCCGTGTAGCTCATCATTTTAGTTTTATGTGTTGGATTCCGTGTAGATCATCATTTTAGTTTTATGTGTTGGGCTCCGTGTAGATCATCATTTTAGTTTTATGTGTTGGATTCCGTGTAGATCATCATTTTAGTTTTATGTGTTGGATTCCGTGTAGATCATCATTTTAGTTTTATGTGTTGGATTCCGTGTAGATCATCATTTTAGTTTTATGTGTTGGATTCCGTGTAGATCATCATTTTAGTTTTATGTGTTGGATTCCGTGTAGATCATCATTTTAGTTTTATGTGTTGGATTCCGTGTAGATCATCATTTTAGTTTTATGTGTTGGGCTCCGTGTAGATCATCATTTTAGTTTTATGTGTTGGGCTCCGTGTAGCTCATCATTTTAGTTTTATGTGTTGGGCTCCGTGTAGATCATCATTTTAGTTTTATGTGTTGGATTCCGTGTAGATCATCATTTTAGTTTTATGTGTTGGGCTCCGTGTAGATCATCATTTTAGTTTTATGCGTTGGGCTCCGTGTAGCTCATCATTTTAGTTTTATGTGTTGGACTCTGTGTAGCTCATCATTTTAGTTTTATGTGTTGGGCTCCGTGTAGCTCATCATTTTACTTTTATGAGTTGGGCTCCGTGTAGCTCATCATTTTAGTTTTATGTGTTGGGCTCCGTGTAGCTCATCATTTTAGTTTTATGCGTTGGGCTCCGTGTACCTCATTATTTTAGTTTTATGTGTTGGGTTCCGTGTAGATCATCATTTTAATGTTTTGTGTTGGGCTCCGTGTAGATCATCATTTTAGTGTTATGTGTTGGGCTCCGTGTAGCTCATCATTTTAGTTTTAAGTGTTGGGCTCCGTGTAGATCATCATTTTAGTTTTATGTGTTGGGCTCCGTGTAGCTCATAATTTTAGTTTTATGTGTTGGGCTCCGTTTAGCTCATCATTTTAGTTTTATGCGTTGGGCTCCGTGTAGCTCATCATTTTAGTTTTATGCGTTGGGCTCCGTGTAGATCATCATTTTAGTTTTATGTGTTGAGCTCCGTGTAGATCATCATTTTAGTTTTATGTGTTGGGCTCCGTGTAGCTCATCATTTTAGTTTTATGGGTTGGGCTCCGTGTAGCTCATCATTTTAGTTTAATGTGTTGGGCTCCGTGTAGATCATCATTTTAGTTTTATGTGTTGGATTCCGTGTAGATCATCATTTTAGTTTTATGTGTTGGATTCCGTGTAGATCATCATTTTAGTTTTATGTGTTGGATTCCGTGTAGATCATCATTTTAGTTTTATGTGTTGGATTCCGTGTAGCTCATCATTTTAGTTTTAAGTGTTGGGCTCCGTGTAGATCATCATTTTAGTTTTATGTGTTGGGCTCCGTGTAGCTCATAATTTTAGTTTTATGTGTTGGGCTCCGTTTAGCTCATCATTTTAGTTTTATGCGTTGGGCTCCGTGTAGCTCATCATTTTAGTTTTATGCGTTGGGCTCCGTGTAGATCATCATTTTAGTTTTATGTGTTGAGCTCCGTGTAGATCATCATTTTAGTTTTATGTGTTGGGCTCCGTGTAGCTCATCATTTTAGTTTTATGGGTTGGGCTCCGTGTAGCTCATCATTTTAGTTTAATGTGTTGGGCTCCGTGTAGCTCATCATTTTAGATTTATGTGTTGGGTTCCGTGTAGATCATCATTTTAGTTTTATGTGTTGGGCTCTGTGTAGATCATCATTTTAGTTTTATGTGTTGGATTCCGTGTAGATCATCATTTTAGTTTTATGTGTTGGATTCCGTGTAGATCATGATTTTAGTTTTATGTGTTGGGCTCCGTGTAGATCATCATTTTAGTTTTATGTGTTGGATTCCGTGTAGATCATCATTTTAGTTTTATGTGTTGGATTCCGTGTAGCTCATCATTTTAGTGTTATGTGTTGGATTCCGTGTAGATCATCATTTTAGTTTTATGTGTTGGGCTCCGTGTAGGTCATCATTTTAGTTTTATGTGTTGGGTTCCGTGTAGCTCATCATTTTAGTTTTATGTGTTGGGTTCCGTGTAGATCATCATTTTAGTTTTATGTGTTGGGTTCCGTGTAGATCATCATTTTAGTTTTATGTGTTGGGTTCCGTGTAGATCATCATTTTAGTTTTATGTGTTGGGTTCCGTGTAGCTCATCATTTTAGTTTTATGTGTTGGATTCCGTGTAGATCATCATTTTAGTTTTATGTGTTGGGCTCCGTGTAGATCATCATTTTAGTTTTATGTGTTGGATTCCGTGTAGATCATCATTTTAGTTTTATGTGTTGGATTCCGTGTAGATCATCATTTTAGTTTTATGTGTTGGATTCCGTGTAGATCATCATTTTAGTTTTATGTGTTGGATTCCGTGTAGATCATCATTTTAGTTTTATGTGTTGGATTCCGTGTAGATCATCATTTTAGTTTTATGTGTTGGATTCCGTGTAGATCATCATTTTAGTTTTATGTGTTGGGCTCCGTGTAGATCATCATTTTAGTTTTATGTGTTGGGCTCCGTGTAGCTCATCATTTTAGTTTTATGTGTTGGGCTCCGTGTAGATCCTCATTTTAGTTTTATGTGTTGGATTCCGTGTAGATCATCATTTTAGTTTTATGTGTTGGGCTCCGTGTAGATCATCATTTTAGTTTTATGCGTTGGGCTCCGTGTAGCTCATCATTTTAGTTTTATGTGTTGGACTCTGTGTAGCTCATCATTTTAGTTTTATGTGTTGGGCTCCGTGTAGCTCATCATTTTACTTTTATGAGTTGGGCTCCGTGTAGCTCATCATTTTAGTTTTATGTGTTGGGCTCCGTGTAGCTCATCATTTTAGTTTTATGCGTTGGGCTCCGTGTACCTCATTATTTTAGTTTTATGTGTTGGGTTCCGTGTAGATCATCATTTTAGTGTTTTGTGTTGGGCTCCGTGTAGATCATCATTTTAGTGTTATGTGTTGGGCTCCGTGTAGCTCATCATTTTAGTTTTAAGTGTTGGGCTCCGTGTAGATCATCATTTTAGTTTTATGTGTTGGGCTCCGTGTAGCTCATAATTTTAGTTTTATGTGTTGGGCTCCGTTTAGCTCATCATTTTAGTTTTATGCGTTGGGCTCCGTGTAGCTCATCATTTTAGTTTTATGCGTTTGGCTCCGTGTAGATCATCATTTTAGTTTTATGTGTTGAGCTCCGTGTAGATCATCATTTTAGTTTTATGTGTTGGGCTCCGTGTAGCTCATCATTTTAGTTTTATGGGTTGGGCTCCGTGTAGCTCATCATTTTAGTTTAATGTGTTGGGCTCCGTGTAGCTCATCATTTTAGATTTATGTGTTGGGTTCCGTGTAGATCATGATTTTAGTTTTATGTGTTGGGCTCCGTGTAGCTCATCATTTTAGTTTTATGTGTTGGGCTCCGTGTAGATCATCATTTTAGTTTTATGTGTTGGGTTCCGTGTAGATCATCATTTTAGTTTTATGTGTTGGGTTCCGTGTAGATCATCATTTTAGTTTTATGTGTTGGATTCCGTGTAGATCATCATTTTAGTTTTATGTGTTGGGTTCCGTGTAGATCATCATTTTAGTTTTATGTGTTGGATTCCGTGTAGATCATCATTTTAGTTTTATGTGTTGGATTCCGTGTAGATCATCATTTTAGTTTTATGTGTTGGATTCCGTGTAGCTCATCATTTTAGTTTTAAGTGTTGGGCTCCGTGTAGATCATCATTTTAGTTTTATGTGTTGGGCTCCGTGTAGCTCATAATTTTAGTTTTATGTGTTGGGCTCCGTTTAGCTCATCATTTTAGTTTTATGCGTTGTGCTCCGTGTAGGTCATCATTTTAGTTTTATGCGTTGGGCTCCGTGTAGATCATCATTTTAGTTTTATGTGTTGAGCTCCGTGTAGATCATCATTTTAGTTTTATGTGTTGGGCTCCGTGTAGCTCATCATTTTAGTTTTATGGGTTGGGCTCCGTGTTGCTCATCATTTTAGTTTAATGTGTTGGGCTCCGTGTAGCTCATCATTTTAGATTTATGTGTTGGGTTCCGTGTAGATCATGATTTTAGTTTTATGTGTTGGGCTCCGTGTAGCTCATCATTTTAGTTTTATGTGTTGGGCTCCGTGTAGATCATCATTTTAGTTTTATGTGTTGGGTTCCGTGTAGATCATCATTTTAGTTTTATGTGTTGGGTTCCGTGTAGATCATCATTTTAGTTTTATGTGTTGGATTCCGTGTAGCTCATCATTTTAGTTTTATGTGTTGGGTTCCGTGTAGATCATCATTTTAGTTTTATGTGTTGGATTCCGTGTAGATCATCATTTTAGTTTTATGTGTTGGATTCCGTGTAGATCATCATTTTAGTTTTATGTGTTGGATTCCGTGTAGATCATCATTTTAGTTTTATGTGTTGGGCTCCGTGTAGATCATCATTTTAGTTTTATGTGTTGGATTCCGTGTAGATCATCATTTTAGTTTTATGTGTTGGATTCCGTGTAGATCATCATTTTAGTTTTATGTGTTGGATTCCGTGTAGATCATCATTTTAGTTTTATGTGTTGGATTCCGTGTAGATCATCATTTTAGTTTTATGTGTTGGATTCCGTGTAGATCATCATTTTAGTTTTATGTGTTGGATTCCGTGTAGATCATCATTTTAGTTTTATGTGTTGGGCTCCGTGTAGATCATCATTTTAGTTTTATGTGTTGGGCTCCGTGTAGCTCATCATTTTAGTTTTATGTGTTGGGCTCCGTGTAGATCATCATTTTAGTTTTATGTGTTGGATTCCGTGTAGATCATCATTTTAGTTTTATGTGTTGGGCTCCGTGTAGATCATCATTTTAGTTTTATGCGTTGGGCTCCGTGTAGCTCATCATTTTAGTTTTATGTGTTGGACTCTGTGTAGCTCATCATTTTAGTTTTATGTGTTGGGCTCCGTGTAGCTCATCATTTTACTTTTATGAGTTGGGCTCCGTGTAGCTCATCATTTTAGTTTTATGTGTTGGGCTCCGTGTAGCTCATCATTTTAGTTTTATGCGTTGGGCTCCGTGTACCTCATTATTTTAGTTTTATGTGTTGGGTTCCGTGTAGATCATCATTTTAATGTTTTGTGTTGGGCTCCGTGTAGATCATCATTTTAGTGTTATGTGTTGGGCTCCGTGTAGCTCATCATTTTAGTTTTAAGTGTTGGACTCCGTGTAGATCATCATTTTAGTTTTATGTGTTGGGCTCCGTGTAGCTCATAATTTTAGTTTTATGTGTTGGGCTCCGTTTAGCTCATCATTTTAGTTTTATGCGTTGGGCTCCGTGTAGCTCATCATTTTAGTTTTATGCGTTGGGCTCCGTGTAGATCATCATTTTAGTTTTATGTGTTGAGCTCCGTGTAGATCATCATTTTAGTTTTATGTGTTGGGCTCCGTGTAGCTCATCATTTTAGTTTTATGGGTTGGGCTCCGTGTAGCTCATCATTTTAGTTTAATGTGTTGGGCTCCGTGTAGATCATCATTTTAGTTTTATGTGTTGGATTCCGTGTAGATCATCATTTTAGTTTTATGTGTTGGATTCCGTGTAGATCATCATTTTAGTTTTATGTGTTGGATTCCGTGTAGATCATCATTTTAGTTTTATGTGTTGGATTCCGTGTAGCTCATCATTTTAGTTTTAAGTGTTGGGCTCCGTGTAGATCATCATTTTAGTTTTATGTGTTGGGCTCCGTGTAGCTCATAATTTTAGTTTTATGTGTTGGGCTCCGTTTAGCTCATCATTTTAGTTTTATGCGTTGGGCTCCGTGTAGCTCATCATTTTAGTTTTATGCGTTGGGCTCCGTGTAGATCATCATTTTAGTTTTATGTGTTGAGCTCCGTGTAGATCATCATTTTAGTTTTATGTGTTGGGCTCCGTGTAGCTCATCATTTTAGTTTTATGGGTTGGGCTCCGTGTAGCTCATCATTTTAGTTTAATGTGTTGGGCTCCGTGTAGCTCATCATTTTAGATTTATGTGTTGGGTTCCGTGTAGATCATCATTTTAGTTTTATGTGTTGGGCTCTGTGTAGATCATCATTTTAGTTTTATGTGTTGGATTCCGTGTAGATCATCATTTTAGTTTTATGTGTTGGATTCCGTGTAGATCATGATTTTAGTTTTATGTGTTGGGCTCCGTGTAGATCATCATTTTAGTTTTATGTGTTGGATTCCGTGTAGATCATCATTTTAGTTTTATGTGTTGGATTCCGTGTAGCTCATCATTTTAGTGTTATGTGTTGGATTCCGTGTAGATCATCATTTTAGTTTTATGTGTTGGGCTCCGTGTAGGTCATCATTTTAGTTTTATGTGTTGGGTTCCGTGTAGCTCATCATTTTAGTTTTATGTGTTGGGTTCCGTGTAGATCATCATTTTAGTTTTATGTGTTGGGTTCCGTGTAGATCATCATTTTAGTTTTATGTGTTGGGTTCCGTGTAGATCATCATTTTAGTTTTATGTGTTGGGTTCCGTGTAGCTCATCATTTTAGTTTTATGTGTTGGATTCCGTGTAGATCATCATTTTAGTTTTATGTGTTGGGCTCCGTGTAGATCATCATTTTAGTTTTATGTGTTGGATTCCGTGTAGATCATCATTTTAGTTTTATGTGTTGGATTCCGTGTAGATCATCATTTTAGTTTTATGTGTTGGATTCCGTGTAGATCATCATTTTAGTTTTATGTGTTGGATTCCGTGTAGATCATCATTTTAGTTTTATGTGTTGGATTCCGTGTAGATCATCATTTTAGTTTTATGTGTTGGATTCCGTGTAGATCATCATTTTAGTTTTATGTGTTGGGCTCCGTGTAGATCATCATTTTAGTTTTATGTGTTGGGCTCCGTGTAGCTCATCATTTTAGTTTTATGTGTTGGGCTCCGTGTAGATCCTCATTTTAGTTTTATGTGTTGGATTCCGTGTAGATCATCATTTTAGTTTTATGTGTTGGGCTCCGTGTAGATTATCATTTTAGTTTTATGCGTTGGGCTCCGTGTAGCTCATCATTTTAGTTTTATGTGTTGGACTCTGTGTAGCTCATCATTTTAGTTTTATGTGTTGGGCTCCGTGTAGCTCATCATTTTACTTTTATGAGTTGGGCTCCGTGTAGCTCATCATTTTAGTTTTATGTGTTGGGCTCCGTGTAGCTCATCATTTTAGTTTTATGCGTTGGGCTCCGTGTACCTCATTATTTTAGTTTTATGTGTTGGGTTCCGTGTAGATCATCATTTTAGTGTTTTGTGTTGGGCTCCGTGTAGATCATCATTTTAGTGTTATGTGTTGGGCTCCGTGTAGCTCATCATTTTAGTTTTAAGTGTTGGGCTCCGTGTAGATCATCATTTTAGTTTTATGTGTTGGGCTCCGTGTAGCTCATAATTTTAGTTTTATGTGTTGGGCTCCGTTTAGCTCATCATTTTAGTTTTATGCGTTGGGCTCCGTGTAGCTCATCATTTTAGTTTTATGCGTTTGGCTCCGTGTAGATCATCATTTTAGTTTTATGTGTTGAGCTCCGTGTAGATCATCATTTTAGTTTTATGTGTTGGGCTCCGTGTAGCTCATCATTTTAGTTTTATGGGTTGGGCTCCGTGTAGCTCATCATTTTAGTTTAATGTGTTGGGCTCCGTGTAGCTCATCATTTTAGATTTATGTGTTGGGTTCCGTGTAGATCATGATTTTAGTTTTATGTGTTGGGCTCCGTGTAGCTCATCATTTTAGTTTTATGTGTTGGGCTCCGTGTAGATCATCATTTTAGTTTTATGTGTTGGGTTCCGTGTAGATCATCATTTTAGTTTTATGTGTTGGGTTCCGTGTAGATCATCATTTTAGTTTTATGTGTTGGATTCCGTGTAGATCATCATTTTAGTTTTATGTGTTGGGTTCCGTGTAGATCATCATTTTAGTTTTATGTGTTGGATTCCGTGTAGATCATCATTTTAGTTTTATGTGTTGGATTCCGTGTAGATCATCATTTTAGTTTTATGTGTTGGATTCCGTGTAGCTCATCATTTTAGTTTTAAGTGTTGGGCTCCGTGTAGATCATCATTTTAGTTTTATGTGTTGGGCTCCGTGTAGCTCATAATTTTAGTTTTATGTGTTGGGCTCCGTTTAGCTCATCATTTTAGTTTTATGCGTTGTGCTCCGTGTAGGTCATCATTTTAGTTTTATGCGTTGGGCTCCGTGTAGATCATCATTTTAGTTTTATGTGTTGAGCTCCGTGTAGATCATCATTTTAGTTTTATGTGTTGGGCTCCGTGTAGCTCATCATTTTAGTTTTATGGGTTGGGCTCCGTGTTGCTCATCATTTTAGTTTAATGTGTTGGGCTCCGTGTAGCTCATCATTTTAGATTTATGTGTTGGGTTCCGTGTAGATCATGATTTTAGTTTTATGTGTTGGGCTCCGTGTAGCTCATCATTTTAGTTTTATGTGTTGGGCTCCGTGTAGATCATCATTTTAGTTTTATGTGTTGGGTTCCGTGTAGATCATCATTTTAGTTTTATGTGTTGGGTTCCGTGTAGATCATCATTTTAGTTTTATGTGTTGGATTCCGTGTAGCTCATCATTTTAGTTTTATGTGTTGGGTTCCGTGTAGATCATCATTTTAGTTTTATGTGTTGGATTCCGTGTAGATCATCATTTTAGTTTTATGTGTTGGATTCCGTGTAGATCATCATTTTAGTTTTATGTGTTGGGCTCCGTGTAGATCATCATTTTAGTTTCATGTGTTGGATTCCGTGTAGATCATCATTTTAGTTTTATGTGTTGGATTCCGTGTAGATCATCATTTTAGTTTTATGTGTTGGATTCCGTGTAGATCATCATTTTAGTTTTATGTGTTGGATTCCGTGTATTTCATCATTTTAGTTTTATGTGTTGGGCTTCGTGTAGATCATCATTTTAGTTTTATGTGTTGGATTCCGTGTAGATCATCATTTTAGTTTTATGTGTTGGATTCCGTGTAGATCATCATTTTAGTTTTATGTGTTGGGCTCCGTGTAGATCATCATTTTAGTTTTATGTGTTGGATTCCGTGTAGATCATCATTTTAGTTTTATGTGTTGGATTCCGTGTAGATCATCATTTTAGTTTTATGTGTTGGGCTCCGTGTAGATCATCATTTTAGCTTTATGTGTTGGATTCCGTGTAGATCATCATTTTAGTTTTATGTGTTGGATTCCGTGTAGCTCATCATTTTAGTGTTATGTGTTGGATTCCGTGTAGATCATCATTTTAGTTTTATGTGTTGGGCTCCGTGTAGATCATCATTTTAGTTTTATGTGTTGGGCTCCGTGTAGATCATCATTTTAGTTTTATGTGTTGGGTTCCGTGTAGCTCATCATTTTAGTTTTATGTGTTGGGTTCCGTGTAGATCATCATTTTAGTTTTATGTGTTGGGTTCCGTGTAGATCATCATTTTAGTTTTATGTGTTGGGCTCCGTGTAGATCATCATTTTAGTTTTATGTGTTGGGTTCCGTGTAGCTCATCATTTTAGTTTTATGTGTTGGATTCCGTGTAGATCATCATTTTAGTTTTATGTGTTGGGCTCCGTGTAGATCATCATTTTAGTTTTATGTGTTGGATTCCGTGTAGATCATCATTTTAGTTTTATGTGTTGGATTCCGTGTAGATCATCATTTTAGTTTTATGTGTTGGATTCCGTGTAGATCATCATTTTAGTTTTATGTGTTGGATTCCGTGTAGATCATCATTTTAATTTTATGTGTTGGATTCCGTGTAGATCATCATTTTAGTTTTATGTGTTGGATTCCGTGTAGATCATCATTTTAGTTTTATGTGTTGGATTCCGTGTAGATCATCATTTTAGTTTTATGAGTTGGGCTCCGTGTAGCTCATCATTTTACTTTTATGAGTTGGGCTCCGTGTAGCTCATCATTTTAGTTTTATGTGTTGGGCTCCGTGTAGCTCATCATTTTAGTTTTATGCGTTGGGCTCCGTGTACCTCATTATTTTAGTTTTATGTGTTGGGTTCTGTGTAGATCATCATTTTAGTGTTTTGTGTTTGGCTCCGTGTAGATCATCATTTTAGTTTTATGTGTTGGGCTCCGTGTAGATCATCATTTTAGTGTTATGTGTTGGGCTCCGTGTAGCTCATCATTTTAGTTTTAAGTGTTGGGCTCCGTGTAGATCATCATTTTAGTTTTATGTGTTGGGCTGCGTGTAGCTCATAATTTTAGTTTTATGTCTTGGGCTCCGTGTAGCTCATCATTTTAGTTTTATGCGTTGGGCTCCGTGTAGCTCATCATTTTAGTTTTATGCGTTGGGCTCCGCGTAGATCATCATTTTAGTTTATGTGTTGAGCTCCGTGTAGATCATCATTTTAGTTTTATGGGTTGGGCTCCGTGTAGCTCATCATTTTAGTTTAATGTGTTGGGCTCCGTGTAGCTCATCATTTTAGATTTATGTGTTGGGTTCCGTGTGGATCATCATTTTAGTTTTATGTGTTGGGCTCCGTGTAGATCATCATTTTAGTTTTATATGTTGGGCTCCGTGTAGATCATCATTTTAGTTTTATGTGTTGGGTTCCGTGTAGATCATAATTTTAGTTTTATGTGTTGGGTTCCGTGTAGATCATCATTTTAGTTTTATGTGTTGGATTCCGTGTAGATCATCATTTTAGTTTTATGTGTTGGGTTCCGTGTAGATCATCATTTTAGTTTTATGTGTTGGATTCCGTGTAGATCATCATTTTAGTTTTATGTGTTGGATTCCGTGTAGATCATCATTTTAGTTTTATGTGTTGGGCTCCGTGTAGATCATCATTTTAGTTTTATGTGTTGGATTCCGTGTAGATCATCATTTTAGTTTTATGTGTTGGATTCCGTGTAGATCATCATTTTAGTTTTATGTGTTGGATTCCGTGTAGATCATCATTTTAGTTTTATGTGTTGGATTCCGTGTAGATCATCATTTTAGTTTTATGTGTTGGATTCCGTGTAGCTCATCATTTTAGTGTTATGTGTTGGATTCCGTGTAGATCATCATTTTAGTTTTATGTGTTGGGCTCCGTGTAGATCATCATTTTAGTTTTATGTGTTGGATTCCGTGTAGATCATCATTTTAGTTTTATGTGTTGGATTCCGTGTAGATCATCATTTTAGTTTTATGTGTTGGATTCCGTGTAGATCATCATTTTAGTTTTATGTGTTGGATTCCGTGTAGATCATCATTTTAGTTTTATGTGTTGGATTCGTGTAGATCATCATTTTAGTTTTATGTGTTGGGCTCCGTGTAGATCATCATTTTAGTTTTATGTGTTGGATTTCGTGTAGATCATCATTTTAGTTTTATGTGTTGGATTCCGTGTAGCTCATCATTTTAGTGTTATGTGTTGGATTCCGTGTAGATCATCATTTTAGTTTTATGTGTTGGGCTCCGTGTAGATCATCATTTTAGTTTTATGTGTTGGGCTCCGTGTAGATCATCATTTTAGTTTTATGTGTTGGGTTCCGTGTAGCTCATCATTTTAGTTTTATGTGTTGGGTTCCGTGTAGATCATCATTTTAGTTTTATGTGTTGGGCTCCGTGTAGATCATCATTTTAGTTTTATGTGTTGGGTTCCGTGTAGATCATCATTTTAGTTTTATGTGTTGGGTTCCGTGTAGCTCATCATTTTAGTTTTATGTGTTGGATTCCGTGTAGATCATCATTTTAGTTTTATGTGTTGGGCTCCGTGTAGATCATCATTTTAGTTTTATGTGTTGGATTCCGTGTAAATCATCATTTTAGTTTTATGTGTTGGATTCCGTGTAGATCATCATTTTAGTTTTATGTGTTGGATTCCGTGTAGATCATCATTTTAGTTTTATGTGTTGGATTCCGTGTAGATCATCATTTTAGTTTTATGTGTTGGATTCCGTGTAGATCATCATTTTAGTTTTATGTGTTGGATTCCGTGTAGATCATCATTTTAGTTTTATGTGTTGGGCTCCGTGTAGCTCATCATTTTACTTTTATGAGTTGGGCTCCGTGTAGCTCATCATTTTAGTTTTATATGTTGGGCTCCGTGTAGTTCATCATTTTAGTTTTATGCGTTGGGCTCCGTGTAGATCAACATTTTAGTTTTATGTGTTGGGCTTCGTGTAGCTCATAATTTTAGTTTTATGTCTTGGGCTCCGTGTAGCTCATCATTTTAGTTTTATGCGTTGGGCTCCGTGTAGCTCATCATTTTAGTTTTATGCGTTGGGCTCCGTGTAGATCATCATTTTAGTTTTATGTGTTGAACTCCGTGTAGATCATCATTTTAGTTTTATGTGTTGGGCTCCGTGTAGCCCATCATTGTAGTTTTATGGGTCGGGCTCCGTGTAGCTCATCATTTTAGTTTAATGTGTTGGGCTCCGTGTAGCTCATCATTTTAGATTTATGTGTTGGGTTCCGTGTAGATCATCATTTTAGTTTTATGTGTTGGGCTCCGTGTAGCTCATCATTTTAGTTTTATGTGTTGGGCTCCGTGTAGATCATCATTTTAGTTTTATGTGTTGGGTTCCGTGTAGATCATAATTTTAGTTTTATGTGTTGGGTTCCGTGTAGATCATCATTTTAGTTTTATGTGTTGGATTCCGTGTAGATCATCATTTTGTTTTATGTGTTGGGTTCCGTGTAGATCATCATTTTAGTTTTATGTGTTGGATTCCGTGTAGATCATTATTTTAGTTTTATGTGTTGGATTCCGTGTAGATCATCATTTTAGTTTTATGTGTTGGGCTCCGTGTAGATCATCATTTTAGTTTTATGTGTTGGATTCCGTGTAGATCATCATTTTAGTTTTATGTATTGGATTCCGTGTAGATCATCATTTTAGTTTTATGTGTTGGATTCCGTGTAGATCATCATTTTAGTTTTATGTGTTGGATTCCGTGTAGATCATCATTTTAGTTTTATGTGTTGGGCTCCGTGTAGATCATCATTTTAGTTTTATGTGTTGGATTCCGTGTAGATCATCATTTTAGTTTTATGTGTTGGATTCCGTGTAGATCATCATTTTAGTTTTATGTGTTGGGCTCTGTGTAGATCATCATTTTAGTTTTATGTGTTGGATTCCGTGTAGATCATCATTTTAGTTTTATGTGTTGGATTCCGTGTAGATCATCATTTTAGTTTTATGTGTTGGGCTCCGTGTAGATCATCATTTTAGTTTTATGTGTTGGATTCCGTGTAGATCATCATTTTAGTTTTATGTGTTGGATTCCGTGTAGCTCATCATTTTAGTGTTATGTGTTGGATTCCGTGTAGATCATCATTTTAGTTTTATGTGTTGGGCTCCTTGTAGGTCATCATTTTAGTTTTATGTGTTGGGTTCCGTGTAGCTCATCATTTTAGTTTTATGTGTTGGGTTCCGTGTAGATCATCATTTTAGTTTTATGTGTTGGGTTCCGTGTAGATCATCATTTTAGTTTTATGTGTTGGGTTCCGTGTAGATCATCATTTTAGTTTTATGTGTTGGGTTCCGTGTAGCTCATCATTTTAGTGTTATGTGTTGGGTTCCGTGTAGATCATCATTTTAGTTTTATGTGTTGGATTCCGTGTAGCTCATCATTTTAGTGTTATGTGTTGGATTCCGTGTAGATCATCATTTTAGTTTTATGTGTTGGGCTCCGTGTAGGTCATCATTTTAGTTTTATGTGTTGGGTTCCGTGTAGCTCATCATTTTAGTTTTATGTGTTGGGTTCCGTGTAGATCATCATTTTAGTTTTATGTGTTGGGTTCCGTGTAGATCATCATTTTAGTTTTATGTGTTGGGTTCCGTGTAGATCATCATTTTAGTTTTATGTGTTGGGTTCCGTGTAGCTCATCATTTTAGTTTTATGTGTTGGATTCCGTGTAGATCATCATTTTAGTTTTATGTGTTGGGCTCCGTGTAGATCATCATTTTAGTTTTATGTGTTGGATTATGTGTAGATCATCATTTTAGTTTTATGTGTTGGATTCCGTGTAGATCATCATTTTAGTTTTATGTGTTGGATTCCGTGTAGATCATCATTTTAGTTTTATGTGTTGGATTCCGTGTAGATCATCATTTTAGTTTTATGTGTTGGATTCCGTGTAGCTCATCATTTTAGTTTTATGTGTTGGGCTCCGTGTAGATCATCATTTTAGTTTTATGTGTTGGATTCCGTGTAGATCATCATTTTAGTTTTATGTGTTGGGCTCCGTGTAGATCATCATTTTAGTTTTATGTGTTGGGCTCCTTGTAGATCATCATTTTAGTTTTTATGTGTTGGGTTCTGTGTAGATCATCATTTTAGTTTTATGTGTTGGGCTCCGTGTAGATCATCATTTTAGTTTTATGTGTTGGGCTCCGTGTAGATCATCATTTTAGTTTTATGTGTTGGATTCCGTGTAGATCATCATTTTAGTTTTATGTGTTGGGCTCCGTGTAGATCATCAATTTAGTTTTATGTGTTGGATTCCGTGTAGATCATCATTTTAGTTTTATGTGTTGGGTTCCGTGTAGATCATCATTTTAGTTTTATGTGTTGGGTTCCGTGTAGATCATCATTTTAGTTTTATGTGTTGGGTTCCGTGTAGATCATCATTTTAGTTTTATGTGTTGTGTTGTTTGTTAGTTTTTCTTTTTTCTATGTCTTGTTCCCAATGTTCTTGTGTCTTTTGATTGTCCATTCTGGATTTCACCTTCCGTTTTCTTTAACGTTTATTTTGTCAATGTTGATTTTACTCAAAACCTGATTGAAGAATTTTCTCACTAAAAAACACATTTTATACATTAGGAACCTCCTTCATAACACAATTACAGATTTGTATATTAACTACTTGAATGATAGTATGCAGGTTATTTATTCAGAATAAATTATTGCAGCTGCTACAGTAAACATATAATGGAAGTAGATACAATATCCAAATTAAAAAAAAACCAAACGTTTTGTTGAAGGAAAAGACGCCTAACAAAAGAAAATAATAATAATAAAAACATGTCAGAACTCAACGACTACAACTATATTAATGTTAACGAAACTATTATTCCTGTTAACACAATCAAATATAAGAGCATCAGAGGTTAGAAAATGTTAAAAACATAAAAGTTGTGATTGGAAAGATATGCATTTCACTTGTGTAAGAATTTCTGCCATTATGCAATACTTGTAATGAAGCGTAGGAAGACA
This sequence comes from Bathymodiolus brooksi, assembly GCA_963680875.1. Taxonomy (NCBI): domain Eukaryota; kingdom Metazoa; phylum Mollusca; class Bivalvia; order Mytilida; family Modiolidae; genus Bathymodiolus; species Bathymodiolus brooksi. The sequence continues at coordinate 21,335,060 of OY804575.1, read as the reverse complement.
ATGAAAAATTCACAAGATGTCTGAAATCTGAAAAAATATATATTTGTTTTAACCACTCTTGCACGTTTCTATGGTTTGCAGTTTACAATAAAACAGTTACTCTTTTGTGTAAGTTACCGAAGACATATATTTTTGGGTTAGGGTTATTGTGCTGAACGTAACTTTCAACAATATTTCACTTATATCGTGGCGGTTAGTTTTATTGGTGGAGGAAACCGGAGTACCCAGAGAAAATCACCGACCTGTCGGATATCACTGACAAACTTTATCACATAATGTTGCATCGAGTACACCTTTCCATCAGCGGGATTCGAACTCATAACTTTAGTGGTGGTAGGCACTGATTGCACAATCTAACTACCATACTATCACGACCACAACGGCCCACATATCTTTGGCAATGAATTGTACTGAACTATATAAACTATTTCTGGAGCACCTGATCTCACTTCCTGTTCGTGTCCTAACTTTTTGTTGTTTTGCTTTACCGTTATGTTATACTGGATGCTTATCGTCCTTTTAGAATTACCACTCGTTTCCTTCAAATGTTAATACTTTTTAATTTATCTTTAAGTGTTTCTATGAAATGTATATACCCATATACAGCGTAGTTTGATTTTAACAAATGTGAATAATATTTCATTGTATTATCAGAGCAATTTTTTTTTAAAGAAAAAAATAATACAGAGACTTTATTCGAATGTCCTTGCGGATTTGTTTTTGGTTATTTTGCGTTCGTCTCAGATGACTTAGATTCCTTGCGACCTCACTTATATTAAGTTTGTTTTATCATGATGCTACTGGCATTGTATTTTATCGTGTATTTTATGATTATTCATGTCTTATTCATTAGTGGATATCAAGCTTAATAACCAATAAAGCCAACAATCTGGTGTCAATAAAGTTATCTCGTCAGTATCATCATCTATATGAAACAGTAGACGTGTCATTGTCCATGGATGTCATTAAATTTAGACAGAAATAAAACACAGCTTTTATCTATATCACATTCTGTACCATTTTATTGAATTATATATAATGTGCAAATGGCGGTTAAAGCTCAATGATATATATTTTTATGACAAAAAAATCAATGATGTATTGAAAATAACCAAATGCATATCTAGTTACGAGTACTTCAAAATAAAGAAGAAAATATTCGGTAATAAACATTTAAGTAACCATATTTACTCCTTTGGGATCTTCAAACTCTTCTTCAAATGTTATAAGTTATTGATTGAGTGACCAATTTCAGCATATCTACTCTAGAAAAGAACAAGTTATTTTTTTAAGATGATGATTCTACAATATAACATGCTATGTTGTGTAATTGTTGTATTAACTAATTGGAACAACACTCCACACAGACACATACTATTTATTCCGAGGTAAACAATCATTTATTGCCCCTCATTGTTGCGTTTTAGCCACACATGGTTATATGAACCAAGGCAACCAGTCCTTGTTTGCTACTATTCCTTAGTGTTGCGTTGTTATATGAACCGAGCCAACCATTCGTTGTTCTTATTCCTTACTGCTCAGTGGCAAAAGCTACAAATACCAGTTTGTTAGTTGTCATTTTATCTCAACTGTGGATCGAATCCAGGATGCTCCACATTCGAGCAGAATATGTTAAGCATTACACCATCTATGATATAACATTTGTTATGGTTAATGTAATACCTAATCATTTCATAATTTACAACCACGACTGCTGTTTAAAACGGATAACCACTCACTCAGATCGGAAATTGCTGAGATACCCAGTTGTGTGCACCAGAAAACGGGTATTTCGCGAAATACAAGGTTTTCAGATTATTGCATTCACACTTACACATCCTAATTGTCTACAGACTAGAATATTAGTTAGCTATGATACTATTTTTATAATGTAAGAATCATTGGAAATCTTGTGATCACAGCTTCTTCTAAAGTTTAATTCCGATTACTTAATTAGATATACTTGATTGATACCACATGAGTAAAACTATTCACTTGACTTACTGGTTTATAATATATATTCCTTTAGCTAATAGAATTTTCAAACTTTAAAAACGATACTAGGTGGGTACCTTGATATCATATGTACACTTGCAGTTGAAATTGTGAGACTGTTTTTATTTGACATTAGTGATTGCATCTTAATGGACATGTACAGCCGTATCAAATATTTTTTTGAGATTGAACCCTTAAATGTCAACTTTAATATACAGTGAGTAAGACAAATGAAACAGGGGTGGACGACAGGTTTACAAACAATAAACAGGGGTGGACGACAGGTTTACAAACAATAAACAGGGGTGGACGACAGGTTTACAAACAATAAACAGGGGTGGACGACAGGTTTACAAACAATAAACAGGGGTGGACGACAGGTTTACAAACAATAAACAGGGGTGGACGACAGGTTTACAAACAATAATAAATATTCTTGATATCAATGATGATCATAATTAATATCTCAAAATAAATGCGAGACAGTCAGAAATCTGAAGTAATATTACAATAATCGTTATAAATATGCCTAACATCTCAATAGTAACAGGATTAGCATTAACATATCAAGGCCGATTTACAAATATATATAACAATTTTAAACATTTAAAATAATAAGTCTAAAACAATATAAATAAGGAGTATGCACCTTTATATTAACACATGAGTCGTCTTGGCAACGTCCGTATGGTGGTTGTATCTACACATATCTTTGCAATCGCTGCATATAGAGTCTGTGAGTTCTAATTCTGTTCATGACGAGGTAAACACGCTTCAACTTGATGTGATAAAGTTTGTCAATTTGTAGATCCGCGATTTTTTGCTGGTATCCGGTTTCTTCAACCTATTTACCAACCGGAAAGGTCAAACTGACATATTGTTCAAAGCGGCGTTAATCGAAATATTAGCCTATAATCCCATTTTAATACACAGGATATCATATATGAATCCCATGTAGTGAATCACAAGTAGACATTTTCATATCTGAATTGTCCATTTTTGATGGCTTCTTCGGTAATTTCTAACGTTAATTTATATACAATATCTACAATTGCCAATATCTTTGATACTGGTTCTCTCGTATTCCATTTGTTCATATGCTGATTTTTTTCTCTTTTGAATATAGATTGGTCATCAAACTAGCTTAATACCGCCACTTTTTTTTAGACTATTGGTATCGATTTAACCTCTATTTATACGTTTTTCCATTAGATATTGGAATTGTTCTGACATTGTTGCATTTTTTGTTTTTCATTTAATTGCTTTTTCAATACCATGATTACCCTTTGTGAAATGCTATAGTTATACATTGGTACATTGTGACATGTTTACAAACCAGACACCTATTTATAATGACGTCCGTAAAACGTATTGAAAGATAGTAATTAATTGTATGTAGTAGAGTATAATGTATTCCTCTGTATAAATTTGATTTTTGGTGTTTAACGTCACTTTCAGCAATATTTCAGCTATATCATGGCGACCAGTTTTAATGGTGGAAGAAGCCGGAGTACCCGGAAAGAACCACCGACCATGGGCAAGCAACTGGTAAACTGTATCACTTGCGGCTGCGAGTCGAGTGCACCCTTTTTGTAATTTACAAAGCCGGGCGCGAATCCACACCGTATTGGTGATAGGCTTGCATGAGTTGTTAGGTAATCCAACTACCTAACTCGTTGAGCCACCCGGGCCCTCCTCTGTTTAGAGAATACTAGTGTAATCGACATGTTCATAATCATAGTGTAATTTTTTTTATATTAGATTTAGTTGGATTTATTGCTTTTGATATTTCATAATACCACCTAAGGTTTTGCATTTCCTCCAACCAACACGTCAAGATCAATACGACGGGTGCCACTAGTGAAGCTGGAAAAACGTACACATGAGTTCAGCCCCGTTATTGTACTGTGTGTTCGAGTTGTTCAATCTTTAGTTTTTTTCTGCATTGTAGTCTGTAGATCATTATTTGTCTTTTTGACGTTTTCGTTTGGCAATTGTATTGCTTGTCCTTCGAATTACGTCTTCTGATTACCCCGTTAGTATATGCAATCTTTTCTTTCCTTCCAAACACTTGAAGTAAAAACTAACGAGCAAATATGAATCTAGCGAAGATTTAAACTAGCTGTTATGTAATGACATATTTGAAGCACTGTGGTTTTAATGAACTTACTTAAAGGGATATTAAAGCTCGTTTTAACATACATTTTTTTCAACGCGTGACGAAGGTTGTTTCTTATCAATTTAATTGTAAAAACAATCCAAAAATACTTTGCACGCCCATATAATCCCTAATATCGTTAAAATATCGCTTAAAATGAATTTTTGACGAGGAAGCAAGCATTCAATTATTGGAAAAACCCCGAGAAAACTGCAAGATATGACAGAATTATCAACGAATTATGTCACTTTTACAAAGTTTCATTGATAAAAACCGGGTTAATGTTTCATAAATATCATTTATTGAACCAATTACAAGTTTTCATGAGATACAAACAATTATCAAAATGAGCTTTAATATCCCTTTAAGATTAATGAGACAAAGATATTATGTAATCCATTTGATGTGCAAACTTATATCTAGAATATGGCCTAGATCTGATTCACTATAAAGGAACCATCGCGGGAAAAGATAGCATATGGCATCATCTCAGTGCTATCAACAATCGATCATTTTTTGTCAACATCCATCGATAAAATAATGCATTTAAATAATAGATAAAGTTTAAAATTGAATTAGAAAGAACTGTTCATATATCAAGATGTCAATAAACTATAAGACATATAATAGCAATCGATTACAAAGAGAAGTACAAAATAAATGATACATACAAATCAAAACAACCGAAAATATACAGAATCAGCAGAGCAAATTTTGAACAATTAGATTTATCCAACAGCAGATCTCGAGGTTTGCATCATTGTTAAATGTTACAAAAAGCCAGAGATAACGTTTGTATGGTTATTTCGGTATATTTATCTGTAACGAAATACATCTTGATTCTTGTACTTGCAATTACTGCAATAACGTTAGTTATGTAAACGTCTACAAACATATTATTCATTATAAAGTAATCAACAAGAAAGATATATTTGGTCAATAAACTGTACTATAGGGAATCGGTCACATCAGTTTCATAGTTGTGATGTCAGTGTTTTTGACCGAATATATTGCCCGATATATTGACTCTATGAAAATTAATAGATGATTGTGAACAAAGCCAATATCCACAAAAACATGAACAGCAATGCATGACAGCAAATACTGAAAACATAAAAAAAACACCACAAAATTGTCTTACTCAACATGTCAACCGCGGACTGTTTTTTCGGTGAGCTAACACTAAAAGAATTCAACTAAGCTTGTACAAATCGGATATAATTATCATCACATCATAAAGCAAACATTCGAGCCCAGGGAACCATCGAAAATGGCTGACGTTATGATATAAAGGCGATAATTGGGATTGACGTTTTGTGGACATTTAGATTACTACAGTAAAAGTAGGTTGTAATGATCAGATCGGAAAATATTTCTGGCAACAGGTCACTGCTCAACATTAACAAGCAACAGACCACTGCTCAACATTAACAAGCAACATGCCACTGCTCAACGTTAACAAGCAACAGACCACTGCTCAACATTAACAAGCAACAGGCCACTGCTCAACGTTAACAAGCAACAGGCCACTGCTCAACGTTAACAAGCAACAGGTCACTGCTCAACGTTAACAAGCAACAGGTCACTGCTCAACGTTAACAAGCAACAGGTCACTGCTCAACGTTAACAAGCAACAGGCCACTGCTCAACGTTAACAAGCAACAGGCCACTGCTCAACGTTAACAAGCAACAGGCCACTGCTCAACGTTAACAAGCAACAGACCACTGCTCAACGTTAGCAAGCAACAGACCACTGCTCAACGTTAACAAGCAACAGGCCACTGCTCAACGTTAACAAGCAACAGACCACTGATCAACGTTAACAAGCAACAGACCACTGCTCAACGTTAACAAGCAACAGACCACTGCTCAACGTTAACAAGCAACAGGTCACTGCTCAACATTAACAAGCAACAGACCACTGCTCAACGTTAACAAGCAACATGCCACTGCTCAACATTAACAAGCAACAGGCCACTGCTCCAGGTTAACAAGCAACAGGCCACTGCTCAACGTTAACAAGCAACAGGCCACTGCTCAACGTTAACAAGCAACAGGCTACTGCTCAACGTTAACAAGCAACAGGTCACTGCTCAACGTTAACAAGCAACAGGCCACTGCTCAACGTTAACAAGCAACAGGTCACTGCTCAACGTTAACAAGCAACATGCCACTGCTCGACGTTAACAAGCAACAGGTCACTGCTCAACGTTAACAAACAACATGCCACTGCTCAACGTTAACAAGCAACATGCCACTGCTCAACGTTAACAAGCAACAGACCACTGCTCAACGTTAACAAGCAACATACCACTGCTCAACGTTAACAAGCAACAGGTCACTGCTCAACGTTAACAAGCAACATGCCACTGCTCCAGGTTAACAAGCAACATGCCACTGCTCAACGTTAACAAGCAACAGACCACTGCTCAACGTTAACAAGCAACAGACCACTGCTCAACGTTAGCAAGCAACATGCCACTGCTCAACATTAACAAGCAACAGACCACTGCTCAGCGTTAACAAGCAACAGACCACCGCTCAACATTAACAAGCAACAGGCCACTGCTCAACGTTAACAAGCAACAGGTCACTGCTCAACGTTAACAAGCAACAGGCCACTGCTAAACGTTAACAAGCAACAGACCACTGCTGAACGTTAACAAGCAACAGGCCACTGCTCAACGTTAACAAGCAACAGACCACTGCTCAACGTTAACAAGCAGCATGCCACTGCTCAACGTTAACAAGCAACAGGCCACTGCTCAACGTTAACAAGCAACAGGTCACTGCTCAACTTTAACAAGCAACATGCCACTGCTCCAGGTTAACAAGCAACAGACCACTGCTCAACGTTAACAAGCAACAGGCCACTGCTCAACGTTAACAAGCAACAGGCCACTGCTCAACGTTAACAAGCAACAGGTCACTGCTCAACGTTAACAAGCAACAGGCCACTGCTCAACGTTAACAAGCAACAGACCACTGCTCAACGTTAACAAGCAACAGACCACTGCTCAACGTTAACAAGCAACAGGCCACTGCTCAACGTTAACAAGCAACAGGCCACTGCTCAACGTTAACAAGCAACAGGTCACTGCTCAACGTTAACAAGCAACATGCCACTGCTCAACGTTAACAAGCAACAGACCACTGCTCAACGTTAACAAGCAACAGGCCACTGCTCAATGTTAACAAGCAACAGGCCACTGCTCAACGTTAACAAGTTATATCATTAGGGGGTGCTGTAAGTTGTCTTTTATGTTCTGCCGGAAAGACGTGTGTATTCGGTTTGTTCCACATAACCAGTGGACGGTCACTTCGCTGGGATTGGACCCATCATAGAGAAACTAAATCTTATTTCTATATACCTCGGTGTTCCCTTGGGTGAATCTACACCTGATATTTCAGTAAGAAAGGTTTGAAGATACTAGAAGCCGTAATTGAAAGGCAGACAACACAATGGCCAAAGGAAAAAGGACAAAAGGACAAACAACGATCTACAAAACACTACACAGAAAACTAAAGATCGTGCAACACGAATCCCACTAAAACCAGGGGTGACATCATCTCTTATATTTATACATGTTGTATTGTTGATAGATATATTGGAGTGAATAAAAAAAAATATGCTACAAATATTTTGTCTGTGAAATTTAGAACAATGTTAATTGTAAATGAAATTATATTTTTATGCTACCTCACCACCTGGAAGCCTGGACCAATGTGATATTTGTTAACAGGTAGAATAAGACATTAAAGAATAAAGAACATAAAGACAAAAAAAACTCGGGGGTGAATTCATGTGCTTCGGAAGGGTAGGCAGTTCCTGCTCCACACATGACACCAGTCGTGTTACTGTTGAACGACACGAACACCATCTGATATGGAAATCGTGTTGGTCACCAGTATTAAAGTATTCCAGCAGTATAAACACAATATCATTATTTTAACAAAGACGATTTTATTGCGTTATTAGATACCATTGAATAATAAATCTTTAAAGCATTTAATATTGAAAAGACAGCGCAATTACTGTGAAACCTTAGTGGTTGTTTTATTGACATTGTTCTGATTGCTGGCCTTGTCTTGTCGGTTTTGCATAATGGTTCCGAGTTTACTTCCTGTCAGTGTGTGTCAGAATCTTGCTTTTCAAGATCATGTTACATTTACAGACGTGTATCCATAAACCACAACGCCACTTAGACGTTGTTCACTACCAGTGACTTGATCATTTTTGTTACTCAAAGCGTCAATAAATCCCATGCTACTGTTGATTAATTCAGCATTATTTGCCCGATCTGAAAAAAATACATTTTAGCAATTTCATCGAGTCTTACTATTGGAGCCTCTCGTGTCGTATTGATCACTACCGATGCATCCGGAGAGATTGGAATCGTCTGTCAGAATAGTTGTTTCAACTACACACCTTCGCCGGCAGGTTATGAAATTAATCGCCATCGATTTGCTAAATTGACAAATTTCAGCACACTATTGTTGAGGATATTTTCAGAATCTTTGATGAGCTATTTAATGTGTACGTGCTGAAGAAACTTGTTATTGATACATATATTGTTGAAACCTAGAGGAAGATATTTAGAGTAGGAAAACATATCTTGTGAAATGGCCGATTGTGAACAGGTGGAATGTGACCAGCGCATTGTTGTGATGGCTGTGGATAATAGTGAAAATTCAATGTGGGCCTTTACCTGTAAGTTCATTTATTTATTTTATTACCTTTGCAGGTAAATAAGAAATATTATAGAATAATTAATTAAAATATTACTTGAAACAATCTAAACATATTTGCCAATAAGTTAATTAACCGTTATGTACTACAAACTGAACCACAAGAAGCTAAGCGTCTTAGTGACGACAGTAAAGAGAAAAAACAATAGTGAAGAATTAAATTCAGATTACACATAGAATTCTCTTGGCAAGTCAATTTGTAGACATTGTATTTAAAGATGATGGAGATAGGAAAGAACTTTAAAACAATTTATTGAAATTATGTTGTCTATTAAAAAATAATAAATGGAAATAATTGTCTATCAAGTTATGTACCACAGAATAAATGTACATCTAAGCTACATTCCAATTAAGAAACGTAGTTTGTGTTAATATTTCTTAATATAATTTCATGATGTTTCATAATCAGATAATATTACATACAATATGTTTAACATGGTGATACGGAACAGTCTGATAAAAGCCACGTGTTATGTTGTACTGTAATGTAACGATCAATGATAAACTAAAGCCACACATAGGAAATATTCTAGGAAGTCTGTAGAATCTAAATCATCGGAAAAGAAAAACATATTGACAGGGTGAGGTAGTGATAATGGAAATGTATAAACCATTTCACTACTATTTGAAGAAAACTTGTATTCTCAAACATATCTTGCAAATTCCAGGTCTTAATGAACCAATAAATGCTTTGATGTTAATAATTTGTAAATTTCAAGAATTACAGTACAACATAACACGTTTCATATCATCATGTTAAACATATTGTATGTAATATTATCTGATTATGAAACATCATGAAATTATATTAAGAAATATTAACACAAACTACGTTTCTTAATTGGAATGTAGCTTAGATGTACATTTATTATGTGGTACATAACTTGATAGACACACTATAAACTAATAACATCCCATCATTAGTGTGTGTTCATAGTTGTCGTTGATAATGATTATTCAATTATTAATCAGATATCAACAAACGCGTTATACCCGTGTAAGAACAAACACAGTGATCAATGAAGTTAATGATAATATTAATTAATGAAGAAGGTTCCCACAATGACCAAAACAAATATGATTTCAGTGGTGACTGACAGTTATTTTAACCAAACTGCTGATACATTGATTATAACTTATCGAGTTACTGTAATGGAATATTGTTTAATAAGTCGACCATTTTGTTAATTTGAGAATCAATATTAATTAATTAGTGTGGAAATTTATTGTATATTGAGGTGTTAACTCATCGTATCTCTAGAAGCATGTGGGAGAAAGCCACAGGGATGATCTAATATACGTTTCTCTTTGTTTTTAAATTTCTTTGGAAATATAAGAATCAGCATTCCTCATTATTTGTTTTCTATCGAATTGTGCTACCAAATTATTAAATCCTCAATGCATGGTCACGTCCACTATAACTGCTTATCCCGGTTGCAGGATTTACTTTTAAAACTCTTAGTGTGACATATCTCATACCTCATATAGATTACCATGATCATCAATCGTAAAAACATATCTGTATACTGACTGGGGTATTCATAACATCTATATGCGTTTTGAACACCAAATAGATAGTTTATTATTCTTTATTGTAACGTCACTATTTACAGCTTCTGGTTACCCCTTTGAAATCTTCTAGCTTCTTTCCCGATATATGTTTTGAACACCATATGCATATTCTCTGTTTCTATTTTCTACGAATCACAGCATTCGATTGTAAGGAGTAACACGTAGGATACAATATTTCAGCCAACCCCGCTGTGAGAATGTAACCCTGCCAGGATACACTTACCTACTACCAATTAGTCCAAAGATTGCGTGGAATCCATGTCACATAGTATTATTCAATTTAGGCCTTTCTGAAATTTCTATCAACAAACTGATGGACCTTTCAAATTGCACATTAAAACTGACTAACTGATAAACATGGTATACTATCAAGATAAAGTAATATTGTCACTTCATTGTAATGTAATTACAGTAGTAAAAGGTGCTGCATAAAATAAAAAAATACCTAGTTAGTTTCAATAGGATGAAAATTCTTTTTACATACAGTAGTGGAGTAGGTGTTCACTCAGTTTTATTAGTAGGGTTCGTGCTGCTCAATCTTCTGTTCTCAGTGTTGAATTTGGTTAAAAATGGTTGTTTTTTTGGTTCTTTTTCCTATGGCCATTGTATTGTCAGTACCACCTATTTCGCGAATAAACCATATTTGAGAGTGTGATTATTGTGACATTCGATCATGTTTGAAAACAAATGCTTGCATATATACATATACTTACAATGTTTATGTATTTTGTTTTCTCCGTTAAACACACATTAATAAGGAGCAAGAGCAAAGATTGGTTGGTTCGGAATCAAAATAATGTGTGCTAGTGAATAAGGGTAATAACAAAATTACCGAACTCCGAACAATCTTACAAAGGGAAGCAACAAGCCTACCCACCGTATGTTATTTCAGTCATTTACCCCTATATAAATACAACTAAGGGTGTTGGTCTACTACAAAGAGAACATCATCATCATCTCTTCAAATGTAACTTGTTCTCGCCATGAGATAGCTGAAATTTTTTGCATTTGGCGTAAAACAGCAATAATTCCGTCTCACTCAAAAATTAGAAATGGTGTTGGTCATTAAATTGTTAACCCTTTATGACTTGATCAATATGTATATCTGTGACTTTATGAATTTCAGTAATATTTGTCTTATTATCCTTGCTTTGGTTAAAGGAGAAACAAAGACATAGTTAATTTTACAAAATGCTCGATTAGACCCATATCTACCGATTTACAAGCAAATATAATACGTAACTACAAGATGAGGTTTTCATGGAATCGAAGTGTATAGATTGTAAATGAATACTTAAAAGGCAAATGTATATTACATGTATAGCATAAATAAACAAATGCTATCCCGATAACATTGTTATTCCTTTAATAACGTAAATGTTTTCATGTTACATTTAGGCGAATTTCGTGTTTTTATTACAAAATACAACCTTTTCTTATTACAACATGAACGTTACAATAATTCAAGCATCAAACATAGCAAACATAATTCAATGTAACTAAGGATATATGTGCTTCCTGTTTCTATATATAAACAATTACGTCATTTATAAAGACGAGTAAGTGAGCTTTATTCATCAGATTCCTAAAATAACAACTGATCGGAGAATAATTAAAATTAACGTAATAAGCATGGATTGAACAGATACAGCTGGGACACTGTGTTTTTGTCTCATTAAGGTTTTGCTATAGGTAGCATGGTATCATTTATTTTCCATAGCTGACAACAGTGACATTTTGTTATTTAATAATAAGACTCCGAAATATAATGACAACACTTCGATATTTCTTCCCAAGCTTTGAAGAAAAATATAGCATGTACACAACATGCATCATCCAATCAGTAGCTATCCCTTAGTATCCATTCTCCACCGGAATTAACGGTAGACAAAAATGCCAACAGGTTGTTACTAGACTACCGTACTTCCTATAGAGGAAAACTGTTCCATTTTGCCTGGGGTATAATATTATAATTCTTTTCTCTCAGGCTCAATTTTCACTAACAAGATATATAGAATCTAACACCGGCAAAAGTGCAAGACAGGGAAATTTCCGACACCTGAGGGTGCCGGAGATTTCCCTGTCTTGCACTTTTTGCCGATGTTTGATTTTATTTCTCACTTTTATCAGCTGTTTTTAGTTTCGTGTTTGTTTGTAAACAGCGCATGAATATAAGGAATGTGACGAAACACTCATTCTATGTGTAGTTTGTGGCGCAATGGGAAATAAAATGAGACCATTAAAATTTTATAACAAACAATATTATTTCAGAAACATTTTCAAAAATATTCCAACAAATAAAATATTTAAAGTTTCTCTCATAAAAATTGCAACTTATTAAACTTAGTTACTACGCGTCACGGTGACTGCACATTTTGTTTTACACACGTGGTATGTACACACAACTTTCACTTTGTTTTACTACGTTTTACTGACGAATCGGTAGTGTTTTCTGGATGGCCGAAATAAATGTTCATGTTAAAAGTGCCACCAGTGATAGTCGATTCATAGAATATAGAGTGATATACATCTGTTGGATTTAAGTTCATTGACTGATTGTGATGGTCAACGGACGTCAGAAAGTGAGACATTGGCGGGCGCGAGTTTGAAAATGTAGGCGTAGGTTGAGCGACAGTCTGTATAGGGACGGTGGTGGTCGTCGTCGTACCTGGAGCTGGCAAGATAGGACAACTTTCATTAGTATTTGCTAAGATATTTGACATTTCCAGCTTCCTCTTACTGTTATAAACCCTGAAAGAAAAATAACGCGGTTACTCATTTTACCCTATTCATATATGACAAAAATGCCAAATTATTGTTATAACATTTGTATATTTGCAAACTGTTCCAGAATAAATCATTTCACAATCACATGTGCCTCTATATTTTTTAGACATGTTATAGATTTGATTTTTCCCGTTGGGATCATAGTCACTTGATGCTTCAAAAATAAAGAGAACAATGTGAAAAAGGTCTTTAAAGTGTGTTTTTTATCACTTCAATAATAAAAAGAAAAATGTGAAAAAAGATCTATCATAGTTAAATTTGTGTGTTTATCATAGTAACATTTTATTTATATTTTTGAAGTTTCAAGTGACTGTGTTGGGGTTTTGTCTTGTATATACACCTCAGTTTATGGATTTTGATATTGTGACACCTAGTTATTTAAAAGCAAACTGTGTAAGGTCTTCAATATTTATTTAATTGTCAAATTTAGTTTTTTACTTGTGTAAGGTATCGGTATTTGTCCTTGAAATGCTCAGTTGTCACTTAAATAACATGCCTGATGTATCGTAACCAGTTTTTTTAATTTCATTTCTAGGGATTGTTCATTTGTCAATGTGTGATGTGTCGTCTCATTGGCATTTACCCTATGTCACATTTTATTTCTACAGCAAAAATTACTTAATTAAGACTTGTTCAATCCTTCAACACCACTGAAAATACAAAATATCATAGTTTAGATGGCAATCGTCTCAGACTCAGCAAGCTTCGTCCGAGACTTGAAAGCTTCTCTATGGATATTGTGATGATTTGAACTTTGAATGATGTACCTTTAATTATTTAGTGATCCTGGATTTTTCTGTCCTGTAATATGGATAGCATGATTGTCTGGAACGTGTTGTCCATTATTTTTTGGCAAAGATGATTCCTAACGCTCGTGTTATTTAAGCGTTTTCCATGTATCTCGACGCCTGCTGGCCTTTTTGATTTATACGCATTATACATTTTTACGGGACAATGCTCACTACCTGGTATTTCATACATGCATGGTTTACTTTCCCTCGTGTTTCGTACATCTTCACCTGTTCTTGTTTTTGTCTGTCGTTCGTTGTACTCCAAAAAGTCGACGTCCAATTCATTGTCATGTTTTAATGTTATGTCCCCCCAACATAATGCCCTATGTTCCTCCCCCTCCTCCGCGTATGCCAAAATGCAGAGTATTCAGGTACCACATATTATTTAATAATGCATCTGGAGAACTTGTACCAAGGCAACCTTTCTCAAACAATATATTTATTTCCTCATCCGATACGGCATCCGCCCTATTTGGTAGATTTCCCTTTCCCTGTTTTGCTTGCACTTCAACAATTCTTTTGAGCGACTGAATTCATGACCTTTAATAAGACTGACACTATAGTGATGACGCCTTAAGTACCGTTCAAAACTGCCGAACATTCCACGCAAGTAGGATGGCTCATACTCATTGCCATTGTTTTGTCGTACACTTACAACAAATTTGCACAGATAATTATCAAGTTCCATGGGAGGTATGTTTTGAATTTCTCTAGATTCACCTTCTTCGGAAAGAAATTGGCGAAGTAATTAGATATGTGACAATGTTTTACGCCTTGTATTTTCATTTCCATTCTGGAAAATGAAATTATCAATATCATCATTAGGAATTGTTTTGAACCTTTCAGATTTTTGCGGTGTGTTGTTGAATATTTCATTGAAAAGTGCTTCAATTGCATTTGCATCTAAATTATCTTCAAAGGTAGAATTAGAAAACTGATTATCAGTGATAGATTCTGATGTATTACACTGTTGAGGAGGAGGAGGGGGAGGGCCAGTGATGGTGGCAGGTACAAATGGTTGAGGCACTGCAGTAGTTGTAGAGATTTATTTTGGAGTTGTTTGAGATAAGAGATGAAAGATCCATATTTGAGGTTGTTGGAACCATTTGATTGAACTCGTCATCCTCCATTCCCTTGACCAACTCATGTTTGACTGCTGTGACCATTGTTCCATCATTGAGCAAGTGAACTGTATACATAGTAAATGTTCCAAAGGGTTTAAGCTTGTTTACTATGCGGCCCTTTTGTTTATCAGTCCTTACACTGACAGAATCTCCTATTTTGAACTCCTTTTCCATTGTTTTTTTTTAACTTTATGTAGTTGTGTATTGTTTGACAGCTATGTACTTTTAGCAGACGATCATGTAAACAATGTGAGTTATTTCCCCTTAATATCAAACAAAAGTGTATTGCGTGAAGGTTATTATGTTATTATGTAATAATATGGCTGATTGCTAGTATTTGCGTGTTTATAAAAGATTGAAAACTTATATACAGTGAATTGTTTATTTTAAAAAGGAAAAGCATGTAGAATTGGGGGGGGGGGGGGGTAGTTGACATAAACTGTACAGCATGCATTTGCCGGTAAAACGCACGTGATGTTTTTGTCTTGCACTAGTGCAAGATAAGAAAATCTCACATCGCTATACATAGGAACTGGTCTGTCTCAAAAGTAAGAAATGCTTATGAACATTGCGATATCAAATTGATGTAAGTCACTATGATATCATATTATATTAGCAATACCATTACAAAATAAAAATGGAATACATAAATAGATACCTGTATTTTCATAATTAATAAGTCTTAAAGCAAATCAATAGCGAGGGATAAAGTCTATAGTGGATATACCGTCTATACTCCTTCGTATGTAATCATATGGGAATTCCTTTTAAATGTCAAAAACCATCATAAATATTCAAATTGGACTTGCACGAACATTGCTTATATAACAACATGAAACAGACAACAGTTCGCCAACAAATCATCAACCTGTCGGAATCCCAATGGGTAATACCTGAGCTCCCTCTTTTCATTGCTGATTGGTTTTTGCAATATTGCCCCAAGGTTATGGCTTAACCTCAGAATTACCATTATAATTTCATCCGTTTATACTATCGTGTTTATATGGCTTATACACGTTAACATGTAGATATTATAATTAAGTTGTTAATATCACTAACGTCCTTGCCTGTGTGACAATACAGCGTGTAATCAAGCCAAATGGTTGAACAAAATACTAAATTACAATATGCATCGATGCATCCACTTTACAAATGACATTGCAGTCATTTATCCATAACATAAATAACTATATGATATTTCCTACTCAAATAAATACAGAACACAAAAGCAATATTAAATTGTATGTCTATTATAGAAGATTGTACTTTCTTGTGTGAGTCAGTCAAATACCGGGAATTCCGTTTTATGAGTTAATTTATTAAGTAAGTAGAAACTCTACTATTGCCGGATGTGGCAACTAATATCATTTAATAGAATTGACATTGATATATCTTATTATTTCTATTTAAATCGGACAAATCAATGCTACTCAAATAAAACGATGAAATTATAAAAAAAATAACTTATTTATCTTTTCTGAAGAGTCGAATGATGGCAGAATTATAGACAATTAATTATAAACCAATAATATGATAATCAGATACCACCAAGAAATGCAACAAAAAGAAGTTGTATTGATAACTCCTGAGAATACATGAAAATGTTTATAAATGGTGTTTTTGCAATGATTGGGAAATGCTATTGCATCATGGACGAAGCTCAGTAACAAAGAACCTGATTGGCTAACGCCATAAACGGGGTTAAGGTCAATGCATTTTTATTGTATTTGATGATGATTTATACTTTGCCTTCTAAATAAATTACTGTTGCATTCAATTTTATATAGTTTAATCTCGTTTTTGAAACGATAAACTACTTTTAGGATAAGTTAATGGTAAAATAATCAGGGAATAAAAACCACAGTCGGTATCTAAAACTAAACCAGTTAATCACTTCTGTAAGTCTCACTGTTTGCAAAGCGAACTTAATGGCTGCTAGTTGATGACGGACAAGAAAAGCTTGTTGAAACATTCCCGATAAGAATAGCATATAAATTGTGATACGAACTTCGTGTATGGAAAGGAGCAAGATTGTGCTACCTTTGAAAGAAAGAGAGAATCATTAATTATGCTGTCGTCAGAGTTGCTATAATAGCATAAATATAATAAATGCATATGGTTTTTTAAATAGTTATTTTTTCTGAGCTTGTTCGATAAAGAGTTATTTTTTCTGAGCTTGTTCGATAAAGAATCGTCTTTACTCCCGGTATACAGTAGAAAAGGGTTATTTCGGAGACACTCTTTCGACAATTGCACACATATATGCTAACTTTTTTAAGGTTGACAAACCCGTTCTAAACAAAATATTTAATAACTACCAAAGGCCTTTATTATATATATTTTATATTTTATATGAATTTTATTTGTAAGAGCTTTAGAAACAGGTAGGTAAGCGAGCCTTTGTCAGCGGCGTGTGCTAATCAATTTTATATTTAACGACAATGAACGCATATTGTGTTTATCCTACAATATCAAAAAGTCCAAAACACCTGCCAAATTGTCTGAAAATAACTAAAACAAGGGTAGTTCTAATTGTTTTCAATGGTGCCATCTGTGACGTCAGTGCTTATGCTGTTACCGTTTCGTTCTGTTGCTCTACACGAATCAGGTACCAGAAATGCTTTATTAGGTCCATGACCTAATAAAACTAAGTTTATTTGACCCCCTTTATTAGTACTCAAGATCATACAATTGCAGGATAAATATACAATATACGTACATTGTCGGTAAATATGAAATTTATTTGTACGAGCTTTAGAAACAGGCAGAATAGCGAGCCTTCGGCGAGCTTTTCAGGCCTGTTTCGCAGCGAGTACAAATGAATTTTATATTTAGCGATAATGTACGTATATTGTGTTTATCCAGCAATGTCAAAAAAGTCGGAAAACTTGTCAGATTTAAAGAAAAAGGACAGAAACAAGCGTCATTCCTCGCCTTTCATAAATGTTGTCAGGGGTGTCTTCTTCGTGGTCCGCGTTACATTAGTACCAGTTTCATACTTGTCTGCGCCCTTCGCTGTACATAGATACAGGGTACCAGGAAAGTTTATTCATATAGTACGAAAAGTTTATTCGTCTAGTACGAATAAAGCAAAAATTTATTCGTATAGCATATTTGCACAGCAAATGTACTGATTGCAGGATAAATATATATACACTGACTAGTGATGCATCAAGCATTGGGCGATAACTTTTGATTATTTCGCTTCAAGGCCTTTCGAGAAGACATTATAAGTTCTAAGCTCCCTAGTGACCGATTATGATTATTTAGAAGGTCAGTAAATTGTTGAAGAGGAGCGGTTTAGCGCGAACACTTCAACTATTTACTTACCGTCTATATAGTCATAGTCGGTCACGGTAGCTTAGAACATTTTTGTACGATGTTGCTGATCTATAACTTGAAACAGTAACTAAATTTTTTCCACGAACTATGTTTGACGGACTTTCTTGGAAGTTCTAAGGCTAAAGACGTAATGGTCACTAGACAAAATTAAGCACCGCCCACTGACCTTCTGTAATTTTCCGTCTGCATCGTTTCGTAACTCCACGTTTATCTACCGTCTGTATCGGTGTGTAACGGACTAACGTAACACAATGGAGAAAAGGAGGAGATTTGTTTCAACCACCGATGAGGAAATCGAACAAAAGAGACTTAAAATGAATGCACACAAAACCATTAAACAGAATATTGCGGCGGCAACTTTATTACGCGGGTATTTAAAGGAAAAACATTTGGATAATGCGTCTATCGTTATTTTTAGGAATGGAATTTTCCACTGGCCAGTAATACGTATTAATCTTATTCTCTAGATTTCCATATATGGCTCTGCCTTCTATCGTTGTTTTTAGGAATGATTTTATCCAATCATAGGTCGTCAAATAAATGCAACATCGTACAATATAAGTAGTCCTTCAATGGACATCGGATTCGTAGATATTTCTAGCAGAAAGAGATGTTTATTGTGACCCTCATTTTATTACAATATATATTTGTTAGAACATTCCAGATAACTGAATAATATTGGCAGCGAAATTTCATCCGTAGTAATTTGAAAAACCATTCAATCTAAAATTCCATTGGAAACGAAATTATATCATAGTAACCAATGCATGAAGAATCACACACTATGACAATTACTTTAACAAAAGAATCAAAATTTGTCTTTTGAAGACGAGCAGACGATATACAATCCAATTGGACATGGCATAATAACGAACGCACCATTGAGTAAAATGTCAGCATCAATCAACATTGAAAGGTACATCAGCAAGGAAAATCAATTTCGTATCATCTGATTTGATACATGCAATCTTATGTAAATTAATGACATATCTTTATACAATCGACATTTAACAATGGATTCTACCCTTTATTATATGACAGTGAATCGAGTATAAACATGCTGGTCATTAGCCAGACTGTTCCCGATCTAGTTATTGATTGCTGTTTAGCGTCCAATGAATATCAAATATTCAAGCTGTATTAATGTCGAGGACAAGCTAACAAACAATAAAGCAGCATATAGGTACAAAACAATATGGGTCTGGATAGTTGTCATTAGCATGTATTAGACATTTTAATTTCACCAGTCGGTCCAGGGTCATTGTTGTTGACTGTTAAGAGTAAATTTCCAAAACTAACTTATTTTATGTCTGTAGTAAGTTAGTAGGTGATGATTGATAGACACCGTCTGATCAATATTTTCAGCTAAATCATTGCGAGAATGCATTACCCTTTCTTTGATTAAATGATGTCTGTCTTAAGCAGAGCTAATACTCCGCGTGTAGACATGTCACTACACTCCCATTATTAACTTTATAATAGACAACATATAGAATGGAAATGTCATAGTCTTTGATTAACCATGAAGCTAGGTAGCTGAATATCACGTTCTCCCGTACTGGAGACGAGTATGGTAGCCACTACACTACCTATTCTCTGTGCTGCCGAGTGCAGCAATCCGTTCACTACACTACCTATTCTCTGTGTTGCCGAGTGTAGCAATCCGTTGAAACGGTGGGACATGAAGACTAATTACCGTGCTGCGTCAAACTAAAGTGCATCTGAGAGATCATTCTGTCTAAAACTCAAATTCCACAGTGACATATCCTTTATTAGAATAACTTTAAATGTACGAGTTTTATTCGCGTGTCTCAGATGAATTAATATGGCGTTTTTAGAGATAGCTTATACCGGAAGTAAAACTTCAGAGTGCATTTGGTCGTCCTCGATATTCTTCTTAATCTCAATCGTTGGGTACAAGAAATACGAAATATTGATAAGACAACATTGTTTTCATATATTAATCAGGTATGTCTTAACATAAATGTCTTATTGAAAATGTACAGGCAAAATTACCGAAGCGAGGTAAACAACTCCACGTCCCTTAAGACACGGAAATGACGACCGTGTCCAAACCTTTAAATATGATTATTGGATTGTTTGGTTGATTCGAAATTAATGGTTGTCCTTTATTTTGATATGGACATAAATTTGGTAAAGCATAGTGCCTATAAAAGATCATACAAATATATAAAAAATAATCATATAAAGATGCTCCATATAACTGTGGTACAGTTTACAGCTATACATCAATCAATCATCATACGATATGTACCATGTGAAGTGATATACTCCAATATATCCCTCATTCTAATTATTCTGTCAACAGAGTTGTACAAGTTTATGAACACTACATTGTAACTTAAATGGAATTAATCTGAAATAACGCATTAATTTGTATGATGAATACAAAATACCAACTTTTATGTAAATCATGGCTTTCATTGAATGATTTAGAGAATTGAAAATCAATTGAGATACGATACGAATGTAATTCCTACTAATAACAGTTTATTTTAGCAAGACATTATCACAATTCACGATACATTTGACGATATGTGCTGATTAAATGGGAAATCTCGATGGGATTATGTTCACTGTTCTCTGTGCGATGTCTGTTATATATCAACTAATCTTTGTCATTGCAATATTCAGGACACAGTCTGGGATTTTCTGTGAATGACAATTATATATGGTTGTCATGTCACTATTTTCCAATTCAGATGCTTTCCAATTACATATTTCCTATAAGGCTTCAGATACATCAAATCTGTTGTCTTTCATTAATTCAAGTGAAAAACAATTTCTTTGTTGCAAAGTTGTTGGAATTAAACATGAAAGACGAACAGTGATTGAAAAGAAAAAGCGGAAGTCCCATGACAGTACGACTATTCATTTGAACTCGCGAACCACTGTATACATATGTCTATGAAACGAACACAGTGATCACCACTTTCCTGCAATTGTTACTTACAATAAAAAAAACACCCTCAAAATCTAAAGGAATGGTATCATAATATGGTCAATTCTAATGCGATATAAATTCAACGTCTACTAAAATAAATATATATGACACGCACTTGTCGCTTTTGTCATCTGTATTTTACACATTTATTTTCCTTCGAGAAAAATGTGTTGCTAAATGTTTTGTTTCACTTTACTGGGGCTTGATTGACTAAATTTTTGTTGTTATATGTTATTATTTATATTACTGTGGTTTGATTGACCTAATTTCCTTCTTGAAAATATAATCTTTATACTATTGTAATTGTTATGACGCATTCAATACCATGTGAGTTAATGGCATTTATATCATACTATATTCTACTTGCAATAATACAAATTCCTAGCCAATGGAATTGCAATGCTTTCCTTAATATCCTATTTCGATTAAATTACAGGTTTAGTTAAAATCGTAGAACAGTTAAAAGCAAAATGTTTACTACTGTTGTTCTAGTTTCTCAAACTAATCCATTTATATGCCTCTAATGAAAGTAAATTGATGTGTTGTACTATAATTACATTAAAGACCACGAAGGACGCGTTAGCAAATTGATCCCAGGTCTCTAGAAGAAACTGTTGGCACTTCATTAACTGCAGAATGTGTCATAGGAAATTCTAAGTACATTTTTTACGGCAAACTTCTCTTTGCTCACTTAATAATAGTAATTAAGTAAATGTCACCATTCACAAAGATTGCGTTGAGGTCTTTTATGAATTTTCTAGCCTCACATTCGCTTTAATAGGGAAAATTATGGCCATGCTAAATCTTTGGAATATTAGTAACGCTTACTGTCTATGGATGTTCATGTTGTCTTGGGTGTTTGGTTTGATTTTATTTTATATGTACAGGTGTTGTTTTCATTCCGTTACTAATTTATCCCCTGTGATTAAGATAGTTTGCTTGTGTAAGTCTTTACGTTTAACATTTAAAGATGGAAGACTGAATATAACGCCCTTCCCCATTTCTTCGTACTTTCGTATTTTGTGTTCTGGTATAGAAAAGCACTTTCTTGACGAATAAAGGAGGAATGTCTACCAGATATTTTACATTAGTTTTTAACGGTATCCAACAAGTGTTGAAATTTCATTGGGGAACGACAATAATACGCGATCATTCTGACAAAAATTTCATGAACATATTTTTTTCTCTCTAATTTTAGAAGCACCTAAGACTTCTATAACTTGAAAATAAATTTACTCTATTTGATCATAAAACCTTTACATGATGCTTGAAACACCTATTTCCTTTGTCATTATTTGTAGATACGATAGAAGTGAATTTATCTAGAATGGACTGACATTCTTTCCCATTTACCTTCTGAATAAAATACTGCATTTCAGAAAGAAGTATATACAGTATACACATGATTGACACACGATTGCTCCACCATTATAGACAACAAAATGTTAAAACCTACAGTCAAAGGAGTAGGTATGATAAGGGCAGAAATTGGCCTAAAAAATACACAAATTATAAATGAAACGTATAGCTTTCGTTGTTTCTTGATTTTATAAGACCTTTACCCCAACTACTATTTTGGTAACAATTTTCCATATTTGCACGTGCGATGACGTCACACTAGTCAATGAAAAGTCTATCGTTTCGTGAAAATATATGAAATCTAACAAGAAATGTGTATTTAATGTCAATTTTCAGCATAACCACAAGCAGGTACCAATGGCATATTTTAGTATGATGTTTAATATACATAAACACATATCTCATTTAATTTTTGTGTTGGTACCCGAGTGTGGAGAGTATGAAATCTGCAATAAAAAAATAATTTTAAGGTCGATTTCTCGTCAGCGGCCATTTTTTATTGACCGTTTTCATCCGTAATAGACAGCAATAGAAATCGACCTTTTAATCTCATCCAAAATAAAGTTGGTTATCGTAGTTGTTTTGCTACGGGAGTAACACTTGAACAATTTTTATGAAACAGTTTTGACGTTAAATAAATGTTGGAGGTGATTTACTGCCGACTTGATTGTGCATTGAGTCCGACGTGTTTTTTTCTAACCCTCAGTGGAATTTCATGTGTTACTATACTTTAATATTATCCCCACAATTCACAAAAAGTATAGAAAACAAAACAAGCAACCAAAAAGAAAATTAGTACGTCAGATTATCTTAGAAATTAATTCATTGGACATGTAAACACATCGGAACTTTCTATTTTTAGTAGTCCCTTTACTTTTTATTTTCTTTTTTTTTTCTTTAACAAATATATTTTATTTAGCTCTTTCGCAAAGTGAATTGCCGATGAATAATTGTATTAACGTAAATTTGATTTATATATAGCTCAATATTAACGTTGCGGTGGCATAATGGTTTAGCACACATGACTGCCGATAACAACATCGTGAGATCAATATTTTATTCTTACTTATTTCAATAAAGTATGGAAAAACAAACAATATATTTGATAATTCATAATTCATCTAATACAGTACATATAACGATATAACATGCATGTTTTAACATAGTTCACCGATGTCAGGTTTGATTTACATATTCGGTGTTTTGTTTATAGGTCCTTTTGTTATCCTTACTAAGAATTTCATTGATATAGTCTATCGTTTATGAGTCAGTGCTAAATGTGTAGTATTACTTGGAATTTTAGTGGTATGATTTTACTTTAATGGGCCATGACCGATAATACAGTATTACCAAGCATTCTATTTATATAATCTATTACGTTTTACTTTTCTCAACAAAAAAAGTTTGAAGATACAGTAAATATAAATTACCGTCTTCCAATCAAAGTATACTACCGTATTTGTACTCTTAGACATATCAGAATCGAAATAAATTATGGAAGCCAGAATGTATTTTGAGTTTTAACATGGATTGGCGGATATTAGTAAATTTTATCCCTGGCTTCTGGCTCGGGATAAAATACTATTCTCCGATGTTCTCGTGGCAAGTAGAATTTTGATTGGCTAAACAGGTACTTTTAAAACTTCAGGGAAGCCATGCGGTGACAGAAAATCAATAATCGCTCTCACCTATGTGCTGTCCATTTACATTGTGCACAGCAGACGACACACATTTCACAAGATGACAGAAAATCAATAATCGCTCTCTGTGATCTTTGTCCAAATATACACGTATTTATGTGTTTCCTATAATAAGGACATACTTATTAATGTTGGAACATTCAGATAAAAATGTTATCAGTCTCTAGATGTTATATATCCCGTTTTAAAGGGCAGTGGTTTTGTTAAAAGGTTCGACCTTTTAACAAAACCACTGCCCTTTAAAACGGGATATATAACATCTCTAGTTAATATATCCGCCAATCCATGCTAAAACTGCCAACACATTCTGGCTTCCATGATTTATTTCTTAATTATTCAACATGAATTATATCCTCTCCTGCCGCTGTTGCGCTGCTTTACCATCTTATGCAGTTGACTTGGTTCCTTTGACATTCTAATTACTGAGAATAATTTCCTCTCGTGATTTAAAAAATAAAAAGATCAACATTCGGTTATAAAAAGATTTAAAAAAAGCAATTTACAGAGCTCAGCATTGACGAGTTTCTGCGGTTGCTAGGGATAATATTTGGTTACTAGGGACATTGTAAGGTTTAAGGAATTCTTATAATATATACTGGTTAATAAATGATCAGATGTCTCTAGATCTGCTAAGGTGCTATTGTAGAAATGTTTTTCTTGATTAAATAAAAGGTCCATGAGATCTACAGGAAAATACTGTGCATAGGGAAACCTGTTGCTATGGACGGGGCATAACTATTAATACAAATATCAAAATGTATTTTTGAAATATGAAATGACATTTGTAGTGTGTATAGCTTGACAAAAATGTACCGCTTAATCAAATATCAAGTCAAAAGATCGTAGATGTCAAAATTCAACCATTAATTGCAATAATATAGGCTAATTTAATGTTTACAAAACCGTTGCTAGGGTGACAAAACTACACAAAAATACTATATGCTACCATAGAGAATTGGAATATTATTTTTAGAGTGTACATACACAGAATATAACATTTTGTCGAAAAGACTATGCAAGATATGTAAAATCAAACCACCATATTTGAATTTCCAATGATTAATTGGACCCTCCTCCATTTACGTTGCTAAGCAACAAAGGACAAAGTGAAATCATAAAAAAAAATATTTTTCTTACCTTTCAATGATTGTGTTTAATATTATATTTATATAAACAGTTTCTGAGATTGGGCCAAAATCTACCCTTATCATACTCACTCCTTTAGCAAGGGTTATATATGTCTGAGAGAAATCATCTTCGGTTTTACAATATTCAAGCATTTAAAAAAAAATATTTGTACTTGTCCACTGAGTACTATAAAACAACGAAGATGATTGTTAACCAGATAAATAATTCGATATTTGATTGATTATTTATTATATATACTCAAATGTATAGCTTGATTTTGACGAAAACAGGTCAACCCTAAATAAACAATAAATCGACATGATTGCCAACGCAGGATTTGTCACTAACCTGACATCCACCACAATATATGTGTTACACGATGATTGTAATTTCATAAACTACCATAGATGCCCTGCATGTGGCTGGAGATTATGTCTTTTCTAAGCACATCACCTTATTGTGGAGAATTCTGGTCGATCTTTTAATAATTGTTTATTTCATTTTCCCTCTGTCTAGATATAAGGCGTGATTATTTTTCACTAAGCGGACAATCATCACAATGTCTGGCTTAAACGATGATTGATTATTCTTAAGCACCCCCCCCCCCCCCCCCCCCCGTTCCTTTCTCATTCATGACTTATCACCGAGTTTGTAACTAGATTAACACAACGGGTGCCACTAAGGAACTGCCTACCCTTCCAGAGCACACGAGTACAGCCCCGGTTTGTAGTGGGGTTCGTGTTCCTCGATCTTTAGTTTAATGTGTATGTTTTGTAGATCTTTGTTTGTCCTTTTGTCCTTTTTCTTTTTGTCATTGTGTTGTCTGTCCTTCGATTTTCGGATTCTGATTACCCCTTTGGTATCTTCAACTCTTCTTAAAGGAGCAATATTTTTGAATTATGAATGATTTCGGATCTATTATATATCACCACATGTACATACTACATATCTGAATGTTTATTGGATTCATTATCACATTTACTATGACATAATATGCTGATGGTGATTACTAGAAGATCGTATTTGATAAACCATGGGAAAACTGCAAATGCTAAGTATATCAAAAGAGGATTAACAATGATGACTTATTATTTTGTTGACATCGATAACACAATCAACGTCAATATAACTACAAAATAATTAGGGGAAATAAAATTAACCATTGAATCCACTGATATTGGAAGGGCATTATTTAAATAATTTGCGTCAATGATCTCATTTTCGTTTTGTTTTTGTCGCGGCTTCGAGTGCATTTTGTCGACTATAAGGGAAATAACTCTGACAATTATATTTCATAAATACTACGAATAAATGTATCTAGTATTGTCAAGGGCAACGACATTCGCATCTATGCCATTGAGCCTTATATAAAGTACACTAGATATGCTTTATACCTTGACCTACAATTAGAAATTCACAGTGAGTGTCAGGTGATAACGAAACTTTACGACAAGAGAGATTATTTCAATTTTCTCATTGTGTATTTTCCATTTATATATAATTACATTCAATCAGCACATGCATATGGAGCTTATTTCTCTTACTTGATATGAAACATCACTTACTGATGAACATTATACAATTATTGCCTGCACTTAAGGTGAACATCATAATTGTTCACACGAGGGGTGTTGTGTTCCCCGAGGGCTTTAGCCCGAGGGAAAACAACATCCCAAGGGTGAACACTTATGATGTTCACCGCAAGTGCAGGCAATAATTGTTTTATTATACCGAAACTCTATTTACAATAATGTTGGATGCAATAAACACTTATTTGTGCGTTTTTATCTTGTGTTTTAATAAACTTCATATTTGTGTTTTTAACTTCCGGTCAAGATTGTAATTCCGGAATGCAAAAACGGATACATGTCCGGACAGACATGGAACATAACATTTGTCAACCGGTGTACAACAGTGATGTTTCCCTCGGGTACCAATTTTGTTAAAACATCACTTATTATATATAAAATATATAATGTAAGGTATAATAATACTCTTTGATCTCTCTATAAATTGATATTAAAGTGTTGAGTTTCTGTCATTTATAGATTCAGGAAAATGTGTCTTGCTTTTTACTTAGCAATTCTCGTCTACAATATGATTCCCTTTATATTCAAAATTCTCTTCTTTGAAAGATGATTTGCTTCATGTCTATGTGCATTGCGTTAAAAGGATGATAATCAGTAACTTATAATTAAGTCCTATTGTTGATGTAAAATATCTGTATTACATGTAAAGAGAAGGTAACTGTTCTTTATTTCTGATAGTAGAGGGAGACAAGTTAATCCCGATGTTGAAGTGCAAAAAATTCCATAATATGCCTTAACGTAGTTATTTTCTAGATAATTTGTACCTATATACAATTTTGCCAAGTTAATTATATTTCGCGGCAATTATAGCATAACACGAATAATATGTTCAACAACTATATGGAAACACACCACATACTCCTTGGAAATGGAAGTTTCTTAGAAAATGATATACACCTTAAGAGACCGTATTCAAACGTGGAACGTGACGTGACATTGGTCTTTCATAAAGATATTTTCTGTGCACTTTATGAAAAGAAATGTGTGTGAGAGACACACCATTGTCTTGCTCTCACCAAAACTTTGCTGCTTCTGAAAAGAAGGAATTATCGATATATAGATATTTTTGTCACAAAACATTCCTAGCTGTAATAACATTACGCATCTTTTATATATCAATGACACAAGAATTAAAATGACCACTGATATATTCAGGTACGCCTTCAGATCATCACGACATCATTATTAAACAGTTGTATGGCCATTAATGTGAATTGGTTGACCATTACGGATTTCCATCATTGAACACATAGTGGTGGCCTAAATGTTAATCACCCATGTTCCATTTAATAGTTTGATATGATGGACTTAGCAACGGACAAGATGATATTACCATCTCGAATAAATGTCCCAACTCTCCATGTGTGCGGTAATGGATTTGGTCCGATTAGCCATCAATTTTTGGTTTTCCCGATTTTTTTCTTCTACATTTCGATTATGATGCTGTCTCAACACCTTGTTTTCGATTTATTACACATTTGTTTAGTAGTTTTCATCTTAATGGTTAAAAAAAACAAACCTGTCTTACATTTAATATTTTCATGACCATTGATTTGATTGATTTGGTCAGGGGCGTTGCCGCAATCATATGCAAGTTGGATTTACAGATACCCATACAACCAGTGGGAACCACCATTAAAATATGTAGATTCAATCCCGGCTTGTGGAGAGTTGTTCTAGAAATGAAAACCCTTTATATAACACAGCTTGTAAATTACTATCTTCAGTCACAGATTTTCTCTGTATACACCAGAATATTCTGTATTAATAAAACTGATTGAAAAAAAATAAAATATAACTTTAATTGTGTTAAAAGTGGATGCAAACACCTATAATTGATAGCATCAATGAATAGCATGATACCTTAATTATCAATTAATTAAATCAAACATAAATATTTACACAACATATTTTGTTCTTTCTATGTAATCGGTATGGTTTCTTAGTATTAGTATTCACAACACAAAGTTGCACTCGGATGATACCCAATTATTCGACTCATTTGTGATGCAAATAAGTTTTTTTTCTCTGTATTCTCTTGTGGGTTCCGCAGTATAAATATATATTATACGAACTCTTGAAAAAACCCCATAGAAAGATCAATGAACGTAGTATTTAAGATAGAAAGACAGTGCACAGTACTGTAGAATTAGGCAACCGGTAATATGTAAATGTACGAGTAGAATACAACACAACAATAATACAATACAAAAAGTGAACCAAAGTGGAATGATACAAAAGTAGATATTTACTTTAGTATCGGAACAACATTCATCAGGTACGCTTCATAATCAAAAGATTGGAAAGTCAAATCATTCAAAAGTCTTTGAGATCAAGAAAACAAAAGTTCCTAAACAGGGCAGCCACAACCGGCCTAGCTCACGATACCTGAATATAATATCCTAGAATAAATCATTATGATTGATTGGTTGCTTAACGTCAAGTTAGCAGTAGTTCAGCTATATTCTTCACGAAAATAAGTTCACAAGCAATAAATCAATAAACCATGTAGGTAAAATTTGAACTGAGGTGAATTGATAGTTTTATATTCACACACAAAAGGGTGAGATAATTGATAAGAGTTGAAAATATTCTTTACAAACGACCATTCTAAACAAGCCGTTGTTACTAGAAGCTGCTACACATTCTCTAGAAACAATAAACTGATCACTTTCACTATTATGAACAGCTTGAAGATACGGGCAATCATAAGCCGTAAATCGAAGGACAAACAATGGCCAAAAAGATAAAAGAACAAACACTACACAGAAAACTAAAGATTAAGCAACACGAACCCAACTAAAAACCGGGATGAACGCAGGTGCGCGGGAAGGGTTAGCAGTTCCTGTTCCACATATGAAACCCGTCGTGTAACTGTTAAATGGCAGGAACATAATCTGGTGTGGAATTGCTTGAATATTATGGATATCAATGTCTCAACCGATCAAATGTGGGTTTGTGAATATCTGTTTCGTAGAATTATGACTATGCATACAATATATGGGACATAATGTATCAAGCAATGTTAAATGCTTTTTAACTATTATAACTGCATCGTTGTTGTTAGGTATCAATCCGGATTGTCTCCCTTTCCTATACCTCTGCTGATTCTGGCATGTATTCTAATAAAAGGTTTCTTGCTTTAATCTTTTTGTTCAACACAAAATGATGATGACGTAAACGAATTGACGGAAATCGTGTGAAAACATCAAAGAAATAAAAATCGGCGAAAACCGTGCGAAAAGATTAAATAATGAAAATAAACTAGGATTAAGTTATATGTTAACGTTAATTACAATGTAAACGTCAATGGTACAGAAATAAAATTATTTGATGAATGTTTCCTGGAAAACATATCGAAATTCAGACCAAATAGTTCAATTCACGCCAAAAGAGGTCATACACTCAAAGTTCTGCAATCAGGATAATAATTCAAGATGGCGACAATAAAACACCATGTATAAGTACTTTTTCTATACATATGCAGTCAGCTGTTTAGAAAAATCTTTGTCAATGTAGCAAGCTTCGCTTCGGTCCATATAATATGTTTCGGGTGACCGGTCCATAAGCCGCCATATAACACTCAGTCCCATGAAGTACTTGTTAAATAGTAACATTACAGACGTTTTTTTCTCTCCAAAATAGTAAGTGTACCATTATTGTTGTTGACTTCATGTTGTGGTGGTAAACATGTTGATTAATCACCGTTCTACGTCATTTGTTGATTAATCACCGTTCTACGTCATTTATTTCATTAACGATACAAAGAGAATGTATATAAAAATGAGAAATTGCTGGATATTTTACGAAAATAAGCTATAACCTAAGTGGTTCGTATCACGATCCCGCGTTCTTTTTTGTACGTGATAAGGACAGTTTGAGATACAATTTACCGATTTAACCACAGAACTTTCTATCTTTTTCTCCACGTTGTATTTTTTGTTTTTGCTTCAAGTTTGTATGCCTGTATTTTGTTTTACTTTTGTAGTGGTAACTTGGGTATGACACAGACACAACAAATCCCTAAAGGATCAAACCCAGATAATAATGATATCTAAAGAACCAATAATCTTGTCGTTATTATTCCGACCATGATCCCTGTAGAAAATCCGTCTATTATTCGTCTATTATCATATTTCGACATTATAGCCCTAATGAGAGTTGGTTTGTAATTGTGAGCTCTATACAAGAATCTTGTGGATTTGTTATTGTCATAATGGAATGTCATGAGAAGTTCATGGGCATTGTTTGGTATATAAAAACTAAATCAACCTTTTTTTGGTATATAATAAAGGTAATAACAAAATTACCGAACTCCGAACAATATTCATAGAAAAACTGCATTAACACCCAAATCCGATCATATAGTAATAAAACACGTATAAAAAGAGTATTATAGAACAGTGGCAGTCAATAAAAAAAGAAAATGATGGAAAAAGTCGCTATATAAAGTATCAGGATTATGCTTAGTGAATACATCGCCAAAAAAAAAAAAAAAAAAAAATACAAAAAATAAATAAATAATCAAATAAATAACGAACACACATCTAATTTTGATTGGATTGCGTGTTTCTATAATGATTTAATACATATCTTTATATATAAAATATTATTATCCTATATTATATTAAACAATACTTAAAAGCTTATTTCATCCATAATTAAATAAACTTTAGTGAACACAGAAGGGCCAATCAAAAATAGATCATCCAGAGTAACTGGCAACATGGAGTACACAAGACAAAGAAAAACAAATCAAAAACACAACACAATATGTGTTGGGCACCACTATGCACAAACAAATACAAATAACGTAAACAAGACATGACCCCCACCCCCCACAAACAACCGCACTATCTATATGTCCTTATTATAGTACATCTTCATGCACAAAGTAATTTTTATTTGCTGTAAAAATTTATTATTAAAAGAGAAAATTGGCATAGTGTACCAAATAAATATATATATCTATTACTGAAAATTACTAAGGTTCTCCTTCCGTGGGCCTATGTGACCTTAGCCGATTTTGGCTATCCTGTTTAGGCCCTTTATTTTTATTGCTTCCGAAACTTTAAATTATTTTTATTTCCAATCCTTCGATTTTGAGCCTCCCTGATGAAGGTTATTCCAGAAACGTGTCACGCGCACTAAATTTGATATCTACGTTTTATTATAAATGTTCCTTTAATGGGATATGCAGAACTAAATAAATTTTCTTCAGTTGATAAGCGAAAATAAATGCATTATAAGACAGTAGTAAATTGATTCCTGCATATATGACGTAATCATAAATGCATTTGTTTTAAATCCAGATATATAAATGTCGTCTGGCTTACAGCGAACAATATATGGATTTATGAGTAAGCCATGTGAATAATATTGATGGTACTATTGTAGACTTCGGAAGAATATAATATATAGCTAGTCACAAAAGGCACGTTAATGTTTGTATACATTTTTATTGTTGAAACCCGTATTCAACACTAAAATGTCAAGACTAATGTAATATTCAATACATGCATTTATTTGTACAGAACGATTTTGAGATTACGAACGCGTTGTTTGTACTATAAATGGAAACTGTTTGGAAAGCTGGACAAACTCTCTAACATTAAGAAAACGCGCATATCATATATCAACATCATAACCAGTTTGGAATGATAAAAGAAAGACTCAGACATAAGGGAGTACACAAAATAAAGACAAAAACAATTACTTCACATTCTATGTATACAGAACAATACAATGTGGAGAGTTAGCGGTTTTATACAAAAGATATACAGTTGCAGAAAAATTGAAATAATATCAAAGGCAAATAAATCACAATAAAGAATTTGACAAATTTCTGTTAACATAAAATAAAATACATGCTCTTGGATCTCGAAACAAATAACATTTAACAATGTAGCAAATGAAAACTAACCGGCCGATCAACGAATATTCCCACAAACAATCGGAACTGAGAACATTCCTTTTTGCGAAATGATACCGCCCGTATTGAAAAAAAACCAGTATAAAGTTTCGGTTCGGTACTGGGGATAACGGATGTAAATGTGCATACCATTGCTGATATGTCTGCAACAAACAACACATAAAGGATAGTTTATCGATTGATTGATTGTTGTTTATCATCAAGTAAGCAGTATTCCAACTGACGAGAATAAGCTTACAAGCAATGGATCATGTAGGTAAAAAAATATAGCACTGTCATATATTACTCCTGCTTACTCCCCTTTTGGTGGGGTTATATCCCAGAGCGGAACTAGGCCAAATTTTCCTAACGATGTGCTCTCAAGGGGTGACCAGCAACGCAATTTACAACGATAATGATGTAATATTGTAATATGTACCTATTTTTGGGAATGTAAATAGTTTTAGGAAAATAAACGAAGCGAATATCAAGTCATTGGAAACATATATCAGTGAATAAATGAGAAATTAAAGCAAATACAATCAATAAGCTGCAAAGTAGAAATTGTAATAACAATTGTAGCACTCAATTGCAATTCTTTTTCAAATATAAAAAACACTAATTAAGTAAATAGATCTTATAAAAGAAATACACCAAATCGGGATAAATGGTTTCAGAACTTGAAATTACAAATTACGTGAACAAATAGTCAATACATTAGGGTGTAAAGTATGTTGATATGCTCAACATAATTTGTTTCTTTAAACATTGATTTGTTCGAATACGGTAGATCGTGGGTTCGATCCTCAAAGTACAATAGGTAATCTAAGCAAGCGACAAGAAGGAATACGAGCACATTAATTTGAATCAAAGTTAGGATCATATGTCCGGAAGGAACGACATGCATACTTATTGCATTGGAATGAACTAGTACCATGCACAAATCATCACCATCTCACCAAAAGCAAACTTATTCTCGTCATAAGATAGCAGAAAAGTGCTCTCTTGGCTATAAACAACTATCACTCACTCTTTCTGTACGATGTTTAGTTTAATAATTTCTTTAAAATCGATTGAATATTATTTACCCACACAGTTTCTCCATGCCAAATAGAAATTTAGCATTAATCACCAGCTTTTATTGTATGGAATACGTGTACTTTTACTGGGACGCTTTTGACTGAACGGAATTTCTCCATTTAAAAACATAAAATGATTACACTTAATAACAAAATGTCTCCCGAAAGATGATTCTTCTAATTATGAAACAGTTATCACCGCAATTAGATTTTATATTTATTTTATCTTTAAAAGAGGAAACTCTAATAAACAGCAATTCCAAATACTACAGGATCCATTTACACAAATAATGTTTACTTGGCTCTCAAATCTACTACCATGTAAACTATATACGTATGTATGCAAACTGAATACTAATAGATCATGGCGTTTTTCTACAATTTCTTTTCATCATCATATTTAAATGCATTTTATATGATAAACAACTGAAAATTAAAACTAAAACTATTAAAATCAAATACTGGACTTGTTAAATTGCGTTTCAAAAATTGCATCGCTTCATCAATATTTAGAATAAACAAGAAACAAAACACTTATATAACATTACAACTATAATTATCGGATGTAATAGCAAGTTTTTGTTTCATTAGGGAATATGTTACATTGTGTATAATATTAGTTTGTGCTTCAAATAACGTTTTATTAGATTTCAATCGATTTTATCTAATTCAAATGTTACAGTAATTTAATTTTATTTCTGTTACAATTCTGTAATTTAAGAATTTCAATACACTACAAAAATTGCAATGCAACACATTTTAATGAATATTTTATATCTATATCAGATTAAGTGAAAGTAGATTATCGAATACCGAAAATTAGATTTACAGCATAATTACTCCGATGCATGTATATACATAGGACAATTTATTTTCTAAGAGGGAAACAGGAAAATACACTGAACAATTATATAAATGTGCGCACAAACGTTTAAAATTATTTAGAAAAATCCTAGGCCGTCTACTTGGCGCAATGGTTAACGTGTTCGCCTCGTTTGCAGAAAGTCGCGAGTTCGGTCCATCCTAGATATATGTAATCACGATTTTAATAGTCATAACTTAAGAAAAATCTCTATTTTAGTAGCCACAATGCATCCCAAAAAATCGACATTAGCAGGCCTCGGTTTTCAATGAGCGATTGACCCCCTGCCTACCTGATATATAGGGTAGGGACATCTTGTTTGGAACGGGCAACCAATGACTGGCTCATTGGTATTTGCTGCAAGTTGTCGTTAACGTGAATTGCTAACACACTCGTTGCAGGATTGTCACTCCTCAACATCTTATTCAACGTACGAATGGTGCATTTGAATCCTCGCAACACAACCAACAGACGGAGGGTTTGTAATCTGTGGTAGACCAATTAGGTCATATTTCTATACCAGGGGTTCAAATAAAAGTATTAACCTCTGGAAAAACAATGTTATATTGATTCATGAATTGGCAACCTATTGCATGGTTTTTCTTTCTTATGTTGTCATATTTGGATTTAATCGGTTTACATTATTTCTTAATATTTTATAATAAATCTTTTTAATACCTAAACCAGGGCATCGTGACGTCTGTATCAGGAACCGCTTTATACAATATTTCGCAGTTGAATTAATTGTTAAGCTGAATTTATTAAGAAAACCTTGATCAAAGTATCATTTTCTGCTAGCTAGCAGAAACGACAGCCAATATCAATACCAAGTTTTGTTTAGTTAATAATCTCAGTTTGCTATTTATGCATGTAAAACAATTGCCATTACACGAGGAAGCATAACAAAATAGAGAGGAATTACAAAAAACATTGAGACATTCTATGCATGCAGCAATGCATTAAGATAGAACTGTTATTAGTTTGAATAGAATATCCGCCATAACACCGTAATATAAATGAAATGGGATTAAGTATCATTCAGATAGCGTCAGCCCTGATTTTAATCTCCGTGTTTAAATATTCCAATTCGTCACGCAATAATCAACCCTGATTTAAAATAATATAGGCTATGTTTGATTGTACAGTAGCAAAATATACAAAATAAGTTTGATCCATTTAGAATTTACAACAACTTGCATAAACAAGATTTGACCATCCCTGGTGTTGTTTTGTCAATGTTTTTATCTTGTGTAGGCTAGTTATGTTTAAATATAGTTCATCCAAGGTGACAAACTGATTATTTCTATTTTCTTTCAGTTTCTATTGATTCTTTGTCTGTCCAAATTATAAATCTAGAATCAAATCATTGAACATATGCATTTTATAGCATCATTAAAGAATGCATTGACATACTAGATTGTTGGAATTGTCTAATCTAAAGTTACACTCCGATATGCAGTCCAAACTAACACCAGCATACAACTTGATTAGCGAATAAAAATACTTTCTTTATTGTGACATCAAATTTCTTAAAGAATCTTCACCGATGTTCGATTTGCCTTTATCGGTCAATTGAGACAGAAAGTTCAGTGGACTGAAATAGTCAGTTGCTCAAAATTCCATGAAATATATCCAAGTTACTGATGAATCGGAATGATTGTCATCAGTATGACTTGATTTGTAGCATTCATTTTGGAAGTGAATCTCTACAGGTTTTCTTTGTCGTTAGCTTATATATGTATTGCCTTGGAGATCCAGTTAATAAGAGGGACGGTTTGGATCCAATTAACCGGTTTCACCCCTTCACATTTTTGTGCCTGTCCCAAGCAAGGGCATGGATTTCCAACGTCATATGTTGTGGTCTTCTTTTGTGTTCAGTGAGTGAAGGTGAGAGGTGATTGTTCAGTGAGTGAAGGTGAGAGGTGATTGTTCAGTGAGTGAAGGTGAGAGGTGATTGTTTAGTGAGGTAAGGTGAGAGGTGATTGTTTAGTGAGGTAAGGTGAGAGGTGATTGTTCAGTGAGTTAAGGTGAGAGGTGATTGTTCGTTTTGTTGATATTAGTAGAATTGTTAACCATCACTGTAAACGTTTTTCAAAATAAAACAGTAAATTCAATCTAAGTTAGAATTAGATATATGTTGGAGCATATATTTGATCTGGATAGCCAGATAAACAAGAAGCTATGCCTAGCGTTAGCATGATATGACAACAGCAAGTCTAGATGAAAATGAGAACACATGTATTCTAGTATTAAATAGGTTTTGGATACCGAAATTTATTTAAAGACAATGTTGGCACTGTTGGGACTCTTGTTGATAAACGGGTAGAGGTATAATCAGCATCTTTTTTCAGTGCCAATAATTATTGAGCTAAAATTACAGAAAGGTAAAAACATTGCGTATACAGACGGATAACGACACCGCCATCGGCGACCTATAGACTACAATACGGTATAGATACATCTCATCAAATTATCACTAGTTTACAGGAAGTAAAGTCTGTTACACAGAATGCAAACAGTTGGTGTAAACGCTATCAAGGAATTCAAACGAAACATATAGAGGGCACACCAGTATATATTCCACCATTGACTTACATTATAAATAAAAAAATCATAAAAATTCCAAATGAATTTTCTGGATAACAAGACAACTATTTCCTATTATTTTGGTCCATGGTCCACATTCTGATCCACTTTGAAACAAACATTGTATGTCAAATAAGAAAATAATCAGCTGTTTTCAATATCCGGTCAAAACAACAGTATTTACAGTATCCAGGAAATCCTTCCACACAGGGTGTAGTAATTTGACATCCATGTTTTTATATGTGGTTATATTTCAACAAATGACGTGTTTTTTTTGCAGCTAAAACCTAACCAAATATGATAGGATTAACTGTAAAAAATATCATAATCAAGAAACAACTGAATTTTTTTTTCAAAGTTCCTGGTGTTCTATTTTGTACTATTTTCGATGAGGATTGGCTGGTTTACTGATGTGCCCCCTATATACATTATTATTGTAGCCTAATGTTTATATTACTAAGATCAGAAGATATTAGTTAAAAGTGTACAAATATCTAATGATTTTTCTAATTCACACAGCGTAAGAACATCTGTCAAAATAAATTACAACATTGATTTGTGAGCAAGTATTTCAGTTATATACAGTCACAAAATCAATATATATCTTTTTGCTTATTACGTAACGTACATAATTTATGGTTAAAGAAACCCTAATGGCGGAAAGTCTT
Source organism: Bathymodiolus brooksi (assembly GCA_963680875.1). Lineage (NCBI taxonomy): Eukaryota > Metazoa > Mollusca > Bivalvia > Mytilida > Modiolidae > Bathymodiolus > Bathymodiolus brooksi. The sequence continues at coordinate 21,296,695 of OY804575.1, read as the reverse complement.
TGTAATATACATCTGCTCTATGTGTTTTGGTTGTATATACGAATTTAAACAATTTATTTATCTCCTTTGTCGTACATTTTTGTTTACAATCAACATTAAAAGTACGAATCTAACTAAATTTTAGTTTTACACTTAAAAACAAATTAATGTAAAGGAACAACGCTTTTATTACTGTTTTTTGCTTCACAATGACAGTAGGTTCTACAATAATGACCATAACCAATAACCCAAAATGATGAGTGTGAAACACCCCCGAGCCTCTAGTTGAGTGATACTCATTACATCTGGGCATCTTTGTCGTTTCGATGTTATTTGGTGAATATAATTTCAGTTTTCTATAATGCGGCAACATCTACCAGAAACAAAATATGTTTTGTGATGACGAATATTATATGAATTTACTATATCACTAATATATTCTTATGGAATAATAAATATATTGATTTTATGGAGGAATTTTAGTGTTACGAAACGAATTGTCAATACTTATATTTGACTTCCCCAACAAATTTATTTTATAAAACTAACTGGCAAGTGCATATCAATTATAATGTTCTAATGATTATTATCAAAAGCTTTTAAATCAACAGAATATTGTTTTGTTTCAACAATGGCCTCTATCATCCCATATTAAAGCTTCAACGCAGATATGCAATGCAATACAGTGGACTCAATACATTTGTTTTAGTGTGTCTATGTCCTGTGTTTGTGTGCCCAACATAGCCGATGTCTCTGGATTGTCCATTCTTGATAGCTCTTTCGGCTTTCTCTAACGTTTATTTATAATACTCTGTTCTGTACTGGTTTCTGTTTTGAAATTACGTTGACTAGAAGAGTGAGTCATGTTGCTACGGTTTGTCATATTGTCGTCCATTACTATGTCACTTCTTATTTCCAAGTTATGACATGACACATGCCCGAGCAGGATTAACTTAGACACCTAAAGCTGAATTTAATTGCTGGATTCTGTTTTATGTTTTGTGTTATGTTTGTCTCACTATTATATGGTATCCGTTTATTTTCTTCTTGGAATTCCATTTTGGAATTAAACATATTGAATCCTACTTTATTAGTCCTGTCACAAACATAAAACACAACTTGTCTTCATTAGATCAAGCTGCTTTACTCTCATTCATTCCGTTTGACTTGTTATATTCATCGGGTTGGTAATTTAGTATCGGACATGTTTCTACTTCATTGGGTCTTCTGGGACATGATGATTCCAATAATGGTCAGAATTACAATAGACTACAAAATAAGTAGTCGTTAGCGATATCTCATATGATGAACAACTGTTTCATCTCATTTAATTAAGACTCTAAGAACGTACACAATACACCATCTGGGAAGTTGTGTGACAACTGGGGCGAATATTTTATCTAAACAAAGCATCTATTTTATCGTATTTGCTTCTGTTGGTACCCTTTATGAATTATTTTGAATACCTATAAAGAAACAGCAAACAGATATTTACATCACCCAATGCAATCAATGCCTATAGTCGCTACATTTTCTGATATTGATTTCCACCCATAGCTACTAGTGTTCGATATAACTTGATGTGATAAAAGTAAATGCGTTACATCTGTCATGTCAGCAGATTTCTCCGGGTACTCCCGTTTCATCATACAATGATCATGCTGACGCACCACAACATATCTGAAATATGACTAAAAGTTACTTCAAACAGCAACAATCCTAGCCTTCTGCAAATCACTCGTATGTAATCTCCTCACCACGTGTATGAGATCAACACAACTGTAATCTCCACCATCCCAAGTATGAGAAAGACACTTATTGCGGATCTAGTATAAGCACATGTGTAATCTCCTCATTACGTTTGAGACACTTGTTGCCATATGAACACATATGTCATCTTCACATCACGTAGGAGATACATGTGTCTGTTACGTTCAAATTATAATCTACGTTACTATGGTAAAAGTTAGCAGAAGATGTGCAAGGTGTGAAAACATTCAACATTGTGAAGAATGTACAGTATTTGTTGTTTATCGAATTGCACAGTAAAGTAAGAAAGGTGTGTATATGTTCGTTTTTATTTAACACTTAAGGTTTTTGTTACACTTCGAGTAATACAATGAAGAAATAAAAACACACATAGAGGCAAAATCGATACCACCAACACCGCACATTTTCCTTGCTCGTAAGTGACGTTTTACGTCTTGAAGAACAAATTATATTTGGAAAACAGTGGTATATACATTAAATGCATCATTGTTTGATTTAATTTAAAACATATTATGCTCAAGGGCATTTTAAATTAACAAATATTCACAACTGATTTTAAGTGAAGCTCTTCGTATTATAATTTGATATAACGTTATCTTCAACTTCCGAAATGCTGATTCGATTGTCTGTTTATTTCGATCTGTGATTAATTCGTTAAAGTAAAACATATCGTGAGAATAAATTTTGGTTCATTTTTTGAAGAGATAATTCATACTCACGCACAAAAGACATTGAAGTGTCTTTTATGAAGGGATAAGATTTACGAGCATAAGTTACGAGATTATGTGAGAATAATACAAAATGGCGTGCTACAAATGTGAAAACGGTGATTTCAGTCTAAAGGCCTGTTGTCACTATCAAAGTTTTCCATCGAAAACTTGATCAAAGTCATGTGTTGTCACTATCAAAGTTTTTCTGATGATTGGTCAAAGAAAAGGCGGGAATTCAAAGTTTACAAAGAGTAAAATGGCTCCAGTAAATATCTCACAGAATGACTACCTTGCTCTTTAACTATGTCTTTTGTGTATTACCATTTTGAGGAGGCGAATTAGACATCGCACAAGAGTCGGAAAAAGACAGACAAGATACTGGTTCTCTTATCTCTATCACAATATTCTTTTGATTTTATATTCCATATTACTGATCTGGCCTCAACCATTTCAATCAATTCTTCTATCACGTCATTTGTCCACACTTTTTTAGTTTTGGAAGCCATCCTGCAAATTCAGCTTTTCCCGCCGTTTTTACCATGTGCTTTTTATTTGGTAAACAAAATTGCATCATTCCAAAACTCAACTCTGATTGGCTAATTCCCATCAAAGTCCATCCAAGTTTCAAGAAAAATAGGATGAGATTCTATTCCATCAAAGTCCTTCAAAGTTTTTGATCAAAGTTTCCTTTGACCGTTGTCACTGTCAAAATTCCTTCAAAAACTTTGACCAAGAAAATTAGGTCAAAGAAAACTTTGATAGTGACAACAGGCCTTAAAATCTAATCAAATGGATTGAATTGCCTTGAGAAGTTATCAATAACAAAAATCATCATAGTTTTATCTGCAAGTCAAGTTGGTAAAATAAGAAACAAAGAAATACATCTCAGCAAAACAAACTGAACGAAGTCTATCATAATAAATCTTGAGACAGACAATATCCCTCTAGAGGTTTTTGATGTCTGAAAACATGACTTGCACAAGCTATCACAATGCCGGTTGTTGCACTATTGATCTCACAGGGGACGAACGATCAAATGAGATATGATTAGACGTTATGAGATAGAATGGTCCGACTCCTTTAGTCAAATATCTGATGGTCAGTGTGACAGATTATCCCAAAAGAACGCTGCAGACGTAACAATTGTGGCACTATGTCTTATATATGAGACGCTTTGTATCCAACAGAGAAAGCGGGATAATACGAGGATCGTAGTCAAATACAACTATGTTTCATATGAAACTGTTCCTTTGTTTTATACCTCAATTTGATAGTGGCTTTACGTACAGCTTTTAATACTTTATTTGTGCGTTTAACCTTTTTGGAAGCCACAGTAGGCGAGGCCTGATGGCTTATACTCTACTAGATATTATAAACCTTACGTTTATGCGTAAGAACATATTGCAATTGCACTATAAATGGTATTATGAAATTTCCCATGAGGCTATCCATGGCGTTAAATATTACTTTGTTTGACATAAACTCAGGCTAGAGAAATTAGCATTAGCTTCTCCGCTGTGGAATATAACCCTACCATAAGGATTTTGCTGGAGATGTAAATGGGTGTCTCTTGGTTAGCTAATGCTATGCTACTTTCATCTAATAGAATCGCTGCATCTCCTTAATGAGCAACAATTCAACAATATGTTAGTAGTGATCGTTTGTAGTCCGCTACAACCCTTTTATCTATAACTTTATTATTTATGAACTTATTACAATAAAGGCGCTTTTCCTTTGTTTTAAATTACTAGTATGTCGAGGTAAAAATTAGTGTTTCTCATTATTATGTGGATTCCTATCCTTTCTTACTAATTGTTCTAGGTTTTAATATAACTGAAATTCTGCTGTACACGTCATGCATGTTATGTTGTAATAGATAGCTTAGAATGATACATTAGTTTGTAAATGTATAATTTAATGTGAAGTCATGATGTGAATACTGCAATCTGATTAGCCGATCTACCTGGTGCACATCCATTGATATACATGTATCAGTAATCTAAAACTAAACAGTGAATGCAACTGTTTCAAAACAAAATGAACGAAGAATCAATTCAGAAATTTTCATTGCCAGACTTGTTTTCTCATATCCCATTGGGTATAGAGTAATGAGTGCCTCGTGTATGAGGAATGTTATGTGCCTTCCATTTGTATGTATTAGCCGTTGATGAAACAGTTTGTTAGCAGTTGTTGTTGATGGTCCGTTGCAAGGTAAAAATCTTAGTCCTGGTCCATTATATCACCTTTCTTTGTATGGTTATCTAAGATTGTAATTGTGTGTTTCTGGATGCCATTTTCCTTTATTCCTGTTCAGAATGATTTCCAGTTTCAGTTGTTAGCTTAGTGACAAATATGGCTAAGCTTAGTATGTTGCTTAAAATGTACACCATTCTGATTCAAACCTGTACAAATTGAATGATACGTGCTTAACAAGGAAGCAAACAGCACGCATCTTTTCTCAACAAATCAATTTTCTTTTTTTAAACAAAATTTTCTAACTGACGTTAGTGCTCAATCACATCCAATGTACTCAACCTAGAAAGCTGATGTTTATTTCATTATGGGATGGAGAAACGAAACTCATTCTTAATACTTAGTATCACCCGTTTTATACAAATAGAAAACAAAATGGAATTGGGGGTATTTTGATATCTTCCATTAAGTAATATTTTGCCCACATGGGCTACTACAAATGGATCACACATAAAACTATGTAACAATCCATTTAATACCATAAAAGTATTTTATCGATCACTAACTTAGAAATCTACACCATTATTATCACATTTCCCTTGTGTAATGAACGAGACATTTGACAACTGTAAAAATCACACAACCAATCAATTTCATTAAGGAACATGTTATTATCTCCCATTGCATCTGTCCTTTTCCTGACATTCACAAATTTACGTCTAGTATCAAATGTTTTCACTTGTAACCAGAAACATCACCATGGGAATTGGTCTCAACTATGATAAACACGTTGGTGATGTGAAAGTTCGCATCAAAATACCATATACATGAATATCATTGACAATAATGTTTAAGTCAATATCCGAATGACAGTTGCAATCGTAGTCGGTCTTCTCTTTATTGTTCGTTATTTCGACCTCAGACAAGTAGATAACATATAACTCTTGTATCTGTCTAATAAAAACTATTTCAATAAATACATATTTCAGACAAATTGAGGGTTATAACGATACTTTTTACATATTCTGTTGATTTTTTGCTTTGTTTTTCTTCGTCTTGTGTACCATATGCTGTCAGTTTTTCTGGATTGTTCATTTTTGACTAACGTTTATTTGTTTTCTTGTCCAGTTGTCACGGTTTTGCTCTTATCAGAACTTTCGCTTATATCTAGAAATAATACTTACAGAATGGGACTCGTCTTATCTTTCTAAGTTGTTTTTGGAAGATATCAACACCTGGTTGAAATATATTCTGTCACTTGCGTATACAGATGACGTGAAATGGTATATACAATTTGACTGGTTGATAATTGACCATTATTACCCTATTATATCTTCGGATGACCTAACATTAATACGATGGCTAAGGTCATCGGTTCTGTTTTATAGAACTACTACTATACACATGACAGGTTTTGTGCGTGAAGACATATATAATATTTGTAAAGTTCAAAATTACGTTGTTCTTTACAACAATGCTGCTCACCAAGTTATATATAAGGGAGGAGTTTATTCCCGTGTTGAAAACACTTGCATAGTCGCATCATTTCAGTGATAATGGATGTTTGGTACCATATAACTAGTTTAACTCCACAATAGTTTATTTAAATGTCGGTATAACGCCAGGGTTTACCGGTCATGTGCATATATGTGTTAGGGGTAGCGACATCCCCCACATATTCCTACAATTTTCACGTTATCGCTAAATCGTATGTGATCGTTTGTCAGTGACATATGCAATGTCGGTAGTTATATCCGGATTCTTGGTTTCACTCACCGATAAATCTGGTCTCTGAGATACCTTAAATGTTGTTAAAGGTGGCGTTGAACGCCCATACTCATATTCCCTTTCCCATACTGGATTGATGTTGGCTTACTGGTATAAGTTGATAAAGACACATTCTGATCAATCAGGATATATAGATATTGATCTACCAGGACGAAGTTGATTCTCATCATAAATCATATTCGATAGAGGACGGTACAATAAACGCCATGGCTTTGATACGCAATGTTGATGGATGTCACTCCTCTATTATATTATGGATTGATTTAATTTTTCTACTTAGCAGAGAATGACGTAAATAATTATCTCACAAAGCAGACGTCCGTTACGTCATATGGTCCGATAAAAGCAATAGTTACTTAGATATTTTTTTCTTTGACAACATTTGATTCTAAGAATTAAGGCAGTGAAGGGTTTTTATCTCATTACTTTTATTCAGACAATTTTCGTCTGATCCAATAATATTGATAAATGTGACTCGTCTAATCTCGTCAGATGAATAAATAGGTGTTGCTGTCATTGAATGAGCATCAGTCATTATGATTCGTAATGATTGAATGCACAGTGCTGATCAGATTTAATAAAAATGGATTGTTCTTCTCTTGACATGAGGAAGTAGGTGATATTTGGATCAATGATGTCACAGATAAACCAGCGTTCCGTTCCTGATTACATCAATTCATATTTATTTAAAATGCAATGATTCTTAATAGAGTTATTACCAGGAAAATCATTCTAGTCAAGAACAAACCAACATTAAGATCCACGAAATAATAAACTCTCTCTCTTTTAGAAAATCGCTTTAATTTTTCTACACACCTACTTAAAAATAAATTCGCCACGTTCTTTTCAAGACCACACCACTTAATTATATCAGTCATAATCCATAATGTCTCACATAAGAAGCAGCAGATCGATTTTCAGGATTAGTCACAGGATTACCATTAACATATCGAATTCAATTATTAGCAACAAATCACCTTGTATATAATTTTGTATCGGAACCGTGATCGTATTGTAGTTGGATTTACAACTACCTGTGCAATCAGTTCCTATCACCACTAAAGATGTGAGTTCGAAACCCGTTTATGACGAGGTGTAGTCGATACAACATTATATGATAAAGTTTGTCAGTGACTTGCGACAGGTCTGAATATACATGACATATTTGCTGCTGAACGATAAATAACCTACAATCAATCAATGAGATGAAAAATATAACAAATTTCTCTCCATGTAGTTCTTACTGGATTACTACAGGTATTCCACAATTACATTAAATATTTTGAAATGTAAGCTGGCTTCAAACCTTAGAAAAATCATTAAACATATTTAAGCTTTGGCAGAGTAGGTTTAAGGCAGGTACTGGCATGATTTGTTGTAATTTATTGTTTGCAGTCAATAATGTTTGGCTGTCTGTGGCATTCACTGTTATATAATATATAGGAGTTTGTGGTACATAATGTTTTTGAAGCAAAATAAGCAACTAAGACACGATGCTCCAGTAACTATCAAGAATGTATGTTGTAATATATACATATCAGAAGAGTTTGAAGATTCCAAAGGGGTAATTAGAATTTATAAATCGAAGAAGAACATAATTGTCTCAGGCAAGTGACAACCACACAATGTATTTATTCCACTAGATCACGAATAATACCGTGCTGTATTAAACATATAAACGCCTTAATATTCAACCCAAAAGTTAGATATTCAACTGACATATATTTTGTTTTTCCCTTAGAGTTATTCGAACCCACACCGCTATTACACTGTAGTACGAATAACGAACCATTTAACCTCCTCGGCCAAATCCACTATATTTATATATACAGTAGAGTTCGTTTATAACGAAGTCCAGGGGACTCTCGATATTAGTTCGTTATAGGCATCGTTCGTTATAAGAGAAACAATGTAGAATTACCTCCCCTTTTGAAAATCGTACAATAGAACTCCGCTGGCTCGAACTCGAAGGGACTGTCAAAATCTGTTCTAGCTATCGGTAGTTCGAGCGTAATTTTAGAGAGAAAACAAAATCTGGTTCTGTCCCGGACAGTTTCATTACGCTATGATAACTGATGCACAGTAAAGTGGGCCTCTATCGTAAAAAAATATTTAATCCTTTAAACAGTTCTCAAAGACTACGGCTTCTGAATCCCTCTTTGGTATCTTCAAATGTTCCTTAGAAACATTTTTTCGACTTTGTTCACGATCTATCAGGAAATATGAGGTCGGGTATTAACACTTGGATCGATATCGGTATAATGCTGATAATTCGGATATAAATTTTGAATGGCCAATTTTAAGATTGTAGTCATTTTCCTTTTGTTTTATTTAAATTTGAAGAATAATTGTTTCTTTTTGGTATTATATACACATGAAAACTCAGGTTAATCGAAATTTCAGAACGAGTACATTTCTTTTGGTTTTGGTATTTAGATGAACCTTGAGACCACGCAGTTTGTTGTTTAATTAAAGAGTCTATCATCAAAGAAAAAATAAACAATAGCGAATGAATTAATCTCACACATGACTTTGTTTTTAATTTCTTTAGCTTGTGCATCCATTCATTAAAATTTAGATTACGTTTTATTAATTTTTAATGCAATAAATTAGCGCGTGTGTTATTAATTGACAACTTGTTAATCACATCATTAATACCCATTTTATTGTTTGAATATTTTAAAGAAAAGTCTTGATTGACATCATTAACAACATCAAAGGTGGGATTATTGATTTTTCAATTATCAATAACGGAAGGGTCAAGTGCACTTGACCATTCTAATATGTGATCGTCCGTGCGTAACGGAAGACAGGTAAACGATTTGTTTGTTCAGCAATTTTCTTTGTTATATCATGTCAATTTTGAGTAATAAAAACGTTGTTTGGGTTTAAAATTCTCTTCGTTATAAGCCTGATTTCGTAATAAAAAATTCGTAATAGGCCTTCACAAATACATTGTTCAAATAGCGATGGGACCGGGGATTTATCTTTACTTCGCTATAAGCCTGTTCATAAAAACGAACTCTACTGTAGCTCCATTAACCGAGATTCTGCCTTGTCACGTACGTTAAACATACACAATGGAAGTACATGTTAAATTAACATATTTCCATTCAATAAATAAATTGTCTAGATTTTGTGCACTATAGTAAAAGCAGCGCGATAGAATTGCGTAGAATTTGCAATTTCATCCGAATTAGAGTCAGATTATATAATATTTATTGTTGTAATTTCCCTAGATAACCGATTGTTATTTCGTATGCCTTGTTGCTACTGGCAAAAGAATTACCAAAGTGTTGTTATCATAGGAAGAGGTTAACATCAAAAATATATCGAAGATAATAATGGAGATGTATTTATGTTCACAATGTAAACTTTTTTCTTTCTGCATCAGATTGGAATGTCTATTTATTTATTGAAGCATATTGAGATTTAATTTGTTACAGTAACGATCAAATTACCGACGAAACAATATGTTGATTGTACTTATAAAAGCTAGAACAGAATTTATCCTTGCATAAATCACATTGCTGTTTGAGATGGTATAGAGAGATACCTCATTTTAGTGTTTTTAAGAAACAGATTTATATAAAGCAATCGACTCTAGGCGTCAGAATACCCAAGCTGAGTAAATAATATTTGACAAAAGTAAATATAAATTTTACAGCTGCCACATGTACTCGATTGATTTAAAGCTTCTTTATAGCCTGAAATTATGCAATATGTCATCTTTCTTGTTACGTTTGCGAAAGATCTTTTGTAATTACACTAACAGTGCATATTGAATTTTCGGACTTCTATAGATTTTTTTCATATATAAAAGTCTATCCTTCTTCATCTTTCAATTCTATTTCTGTCAGGAGAAACATTGTCGTGACGAATTAGGAAATATATATGCAATGGACATTTTATGGTCAGCACTAAGAAGGGATGTTAAACTAGTTTAATCCCGTCAGCACAAACGACATCCATTTGGGGAAACTCCAAACAACTTATTAAACTTGTCATTGAATATCCAATTACTCCATGAGATACCAACTAAGTATATCACCAGGAAAACTAGACAGCTCAACAGCGAGTAAACAGATTTATTATTGATGGGGATTAAATTGTGATTATGGGCCAAGAAATAAGAATTTGTTACTGAAACAACTTTACCATCATCTATAATAAAGATAGACGAGTTGAAACAGGGTCATTTTTAAAGGATCGTACCACCAAACTTAAATACCACCAGAACAACTGAAGATGCCAAATCAGAGGAACACAAACATGCACACTATTACAAGAAAACAGAATTAAACAAATAATACAGATTTCCATGATTACAATTTATGAACTGAAAACAACTGAAGAAAACTTTTGTACAAACTGGAAATTCTATTTCTGGAAAGATAATGAAAGACAATAAAAATGACCGTGAAAACAAACAAACTGAAACAATTGAATCCTACATCTCAGTCTATCCCTGGATTTAGTGGGGTTCGTGTTGCTCGATCTTTAGTTTTCTGTGCAATGTATATGTATAATATCGCTATTTGTCCTTTTGTTCATTGTGTCGTCTCTCCTTCGAGTAACGGATTTAGTCTCTTGGTTGTCTATTTAATTATCACCCACCTTAAAAAATAAGAAAAACAAATTATCGAACGTGTTGTTAATATAATTCGGCATGTTTCTCTTTCGCCCCACCCCCCCCCCCCCCCCCCCCCCCCCACCACGTGTCTATTGAAATATTGAATTATATGTTGGTCTAATGTACTTTAAAATAAAATGTTGAAATGATAGCAACAATCAACAAATCAGCGACGCTGGAGGTGAGATAATTAGAAATAAGTACAAAAAATTGAGAACTAATAAGAACAATATACAAAGATCCGAGAAGATCTGGATTGTATCTGTCTTAATTGTTTAGTGACATGCTAGTGTATTTAGTAATAAATGGTTTTAAATTCTCAAAATGACGGGAAATCAATGTCATATATTATTATAAAATTGGTTAATAACGGGATGTTTATTACAATAAATGTCAAACGATAGTATAGTAAGATAGTCTTTTATATATTTATTACAATAAATGTCAAACGATATTATAGTAAGATAGTCTTTTATATATTTATTGATTCCAGCACAATTTGTACTTTTATAATGTTTATTTGTGAGGTACCCTTATCTAAATCCAACGGAGCCAGGTCAAAACCATTAGCAGTTGAGAAACAAAATTCGCTACACACAGAAATAATCAATTGGTTATGTCGCCTCAGTTCAATTAAATTGATCTTAAAGGTACATCTACAATGTTTTTTCAATTATGGACTTCCGGTACAAAATATCGTTTCCATTAATAGTATGCTTCCGGTACAAAACAAAAATAGCATTTCCGCACTTGAAAAGGATAATATCTAACCTCTAGGATACGTTTTCATGGTCATTACCCATGATGCAATTACATCATTAGAAAAGTTTATATATATTTATACTATGCTACGTTTATGTTTGTACTGTTGTTGAGTTGTACGTCTATATTGTGTCCCTTTAACCAAATATATATCTCTACTAGACACTGGAGACATTCCGTCGACCAGTCTCTTTCTAGAGTGATCAATTGTATATGTTATCATTGTGCTGTACTTTACATGTATTGCGAACGTATAATATCAAAGGTTAATCTCCTGATGTATTAAATGTTAATATGTAACCATTTCATTTTAGTATCACATTTAAGTGCTCAATCCCTCTAAAACGATGTCCGCCGTCTTTTCAACATGAATAACACGATGGGTGTCACTAGTAATAGCGCATGAAATTCTACCCTTCAGTGTTTTGCTCATCATTGTTTGTCCCTTTCTCCTTTTGTCAGTGTATTGTCTGTTCCTATTAACGGCTTCTGGTTACCTCTTTGGTATCTTCAAACTTTTTCAGTTGTGAAAGTCGGATCAAATATGCAACTCTCCCATAGATCATGACGTAACTGATGGTATCGTGCTTGAATCCACCTTCCTTTCATGTAAGAAAACTTGCAGCAGCCTCTAATGAGCTACAGTTTGTTAGGAGTGGTCATTAGTGACTTGTTGCAAGGCGAATTTTCCTACCCTGTTCTCACTATATTCTCGTTTTGCAGCGGCAAAGAAAGCTATTCTATCATTTTCCCATATTGTCCTGTGATAAAAGAAGCCCTGTTGTGATGGCCATCATGGATACGTAATCTGGCCCTTCCCAGCTTCCGTACATATTGTTCAATTTTCGTTAAACAACAATTATCACTCCATCGCCCGATTATTTAAAAAAAAATTGTATGATGGGTTGGTTTGGTTTATGGTGTTTAACGTCACTTTCAACAATATTTCAGTTATATCGTGGCGGTCAGTTTTATTGGCGGGGGAAACCGGAGTACCCAGAGAAAACCATCGATCACTGACAAACTTTATCACATAATGTTGTATCGAGTCCACCTCGCTATGAACGGGGTTCGAACTCACAACTTTAGTCGTGATAAACATAGATTGCACTGGTAGTTATAAATCCAACTACCATACGATAACGACCCCTTGTATGGTGAGTTAATCCAATGGGAATCAATATAGATGAAAAAACAAAAACAAAACGTGTTTACAATAACAACATTCCTTCCATCTGACTTGATATTGAGGTTGTAATCCTCTTTATAAAGTGTTGTATCCCCTTCGGTGAGGTAAACGTTTATCGCGAGTGTAAATCTAGACTACATGTTAAAACATCCAGTCGATCAATAATTAATGGGCGACATTAGAAGATAAATAGGGTCAAGTTAAATGTTGTTCATATCAAACGTGAGAACACATATCTGAGACACAGAGTTATTTTAAAACTTCGTATCTATTTATTCCGACTTGGATAAACAACAGCAAAAACGACATCCATTTCGGGAAACTCCAAACAACTTATTAAACTTGTCATTGAATATCCAAGTGCTCCATGAGATACCAACTAAGTATATCACCAGGAAAACTAGACAGCTCAAAAGCGAGTAAACAGATTTATTATTGATTGCGATTAAATTGTGATTATGGGCCAAGAAATAAGAATTTGTTACTGAAACAACTGTACCACGATCTATAATAAAGATAGACGAGTAGAAAACAGGGTCATTTTTAAAGGATCGTATCACCAAACTTATTTAAGATGCCAAATCAGAGGAACAAAAACATGCACACTATTACAAGAAAAGATTTAAACAAATAATACAGATTTCAATTAATACAAATTATGAACTGAAAACAACTGAAAAAAACTTTTGTACAAACTGGAATTTCTGGAAAGATAATAAAAATGACTATGAAAACAAACAAACGGAAACAATTGAATCAAACATCTGAGTTTACCTCCAGTTTTAGTGGGGTTCGTGTTGCTCGATCTTTAGTTTTCTGTGCAATGTATACATATGTATAATATCGCTATTTGTCCTTATTCTTTTGTTCATTGTGTTGTCTCTCCTTCGATTTACGGCTTCTGATTATCCATCCCTTTGGTATCTTCAAACTTTGCATAGTATGCTATTTTATTATCATTCCCCTTAACAAATAAGAAAATAATATTACCGAACATTCTCATTTTTCTCTTTTCCCCACATGTCTATTGAAATGTTTGGTAAAAACAAATTAAAGTGAAAGCAACAATCAACAAATCAGCGACGCTAGAGGTGAGATAATTAGAAATAAGTTCAAAAAGTTGAGGAGTAATAAGTAGGCAGAAAAAAACAACATCCAAAGACCCGAGAAGATCTGGATTGTATCTGTCTTAATTGTTTAGTGACATGCCAGTGTATTAAGTAACAAATGGTTTTAAATTCTCACAATGACGGGAAATCAATGTCATATATAATTATACAATTGGTTAATATCAGGAAATTTTACAATAAATGTCAAACGATATTAAAGTAAAATAGTCTTTTATATATTATTGATTCCAGCATAAATTGTACTTTAATAATGTTTATTTGCGGGAGACCCTTATCTAAATTCAAATGAGTAAGGTCAAATCCATTAGCAGTTGAAAAACAAAATTCGCTACACACAGAAATAATCAATTGGTTATGTCGCCTGAATTCAATTCAATTTATCTTAAAGGTACATCTACAATTTTTTTCCCTTCAATTATACACTTCCGGTACAAAAAATCATTTCCTTTAATAGTATGCTTCCGGTACAATACAAAAATTGAATTTCCGCACTTGTAAAGGATAATATCCTACCTCTCGGAAACGTTTTCATGGTCATTACCCGTGATGCTTTTACACCATTAGAAAAGTTGATATATCTTTATATACTATAATACTTTTATGTTTGTACTGTTGTTGAGATGTACGTCTATATTGTGTCCCTTTTTTTATCTTTACTAGACACTGGAGACATCCTGCAATTGTCGCCGACCGTCGACCAATTTCTTTCTAGTGTGATCAATTGTATCATATGTTATCATTTTGCTGTACTTTACATGTATTGCAAACGTATACTATCAAATGTTTAACCTCCAGATGTATTAAATGTTAATATGTAACCAACTCATTTTAGTATCACATTTAAGTGCTCAATCCCTCTAAAACGGTGTCCGCCGTCTTTTCAACATGAATAACACGATGGGTGTCACTAGTAATAGCGCATGAAATTCTACCCTTCCGGAGCACCTGTATTCATCCTAGGTTTGTTTTAGTGGAGGTCGTGTTGCTGTCTAGTTTTCAGTGTTTTGCTCATCATTGTTTGTCCCTTTTTCATTTTGTCTGTTCCTATTGACGGTTTCTGGTTACCTCTTTGGTATCTTCAACCTTGTTCAGTTGAGAAAGTCGGATCAAATATGCAACTCTCCCATGGATCATGACGTAACTGATGGTATCGTGCTTGAATCCACCTTCCTTTCACGTAAGAAAACTTGCAGCAGCCTCTAATGAGCTACAGTTTGTTAGGAGTGGTCATTAGTGACTTGTTGCAAGGCGAATTTTCCCTTTGTTCTCACTATATTCTCGTTTACCAGCGGCAAAGGAAGCTATTCTTCTATCATTTTCCCATATGGTCCTATGATAAAATAAGCCATGTGGTGATGGCCATCATGGATACGTAATCTGGCCCTTTCCAGCTTCCGTACATATTGTTCATTTGTTGTTAAACAACAATTATCACTCCATCTCCCGATCATTTAATTGTTTTTTTTTGTATGGTGGGTTGGTTTGGTTTGGTTTATGGTGCTTAACGTCACTTTCAACAATATTTCAGTTATATCGTGGCGGTCAGTTTGATTGGTGGAGGAAACCGGAGTGCCCAGAGAAAACCACCGACCTGTCGCAAGTCACTGACAAACTTTAACACATAATGTTGTATCGAGTCCACCTCGCTATGAACGGGGTTCGAACTCACAATTGGTGATAAGCACAGATAGTTATAAATCCAACTACTACACGATAACGACCACGACGGCCCCTTATATGGTGGGTTAATCCAATGGAAATCAATATATACAGTCCGAGAAAAGTTAAGCACCACCTGACTTGTTTCAATAATCTTTTCTAATAATGAACTTATTTCAAATCGGTTTGCTGTTTTCGTTACCTGTATACACATACTTACTTACCTGTGAAACAGGTTATTGATCGATTTTTATTTATGTGTATATGACAGGGTTTGTAAAGTGCCACGTGTACTTTTCAACATTTGTGTTTACGAACGAAAGCTGATTTTTTTTGGGTAGAGTTTTAAGTTTCATTTTCTATTGGTTTGGTATGGTGTGACGAAAATTAACCATACCAGAAAGGTGGCAAGCTGTTGGCATGCATAACGGTGGTTTTAGCCATAGAAGGGTGGCAGACCACTTCAGGGTTAACCATTCCATCATTGTACGACTGATGCAGCGTTTTCGTCAAACGGGGAATGTTACTGACCGTCCACGTGCAGGTAGACCTCGCAAAACGACCCCGAGAGAGGACCGGCTCATTTCCAGACGGGCGCGGCAACGGCCGTTCAGTACAGCTGGTGCACTTCGTGGTAATTTAGCGTTTGGAGGCCACATTAGCACACGCACTGTAATCAGACGCCTCCACCATCAGGGAATGCGAGCGCGACGACCCATAAAACGTCCACAGTTGACATTACGTCATCGCCATGCTTGATTTGACTGGCCACATGATCATTTGGGGGTGGACTATTCGCACATGGAGACGGGTCCACTGGTCTGATGAAAGTCGTTTTTTGTTACGCCCTACCGACGGTCGTGCAAGGATTTGGCGCCAACGAAACACTTCATTTCAGGACAACCACATTTTGGGCACAACTGCTTTTGGGGGTGGGGTGTAACTGTCTGGGGTTGTTTTTCCTTTGACTGTAAGTTGGACTTGTACGTTCCTGATGGTAATCTGACAGGCCAAAAATACCGTGACAATGTGCTCGCTCCACGCGTAGTCCCCCATTTCGACAATCATGTGTTGGCTGACAGGCCAATGTTCATGGACGACAACGCTAGGCCACATAGAGCACGAATTGTACAACATTTTTTACAGCAAGAGGCTGTTCAGACAATTCCATGGCCTGCGATATCGCCAGACATGAACCCTATAGAGCATGTATGGGACTTTATTGGCCGAAAAATTAACCAACGCAATCCAAAATGTCCAAATATTGACGAATTAAGAACTGCTATCTTACAGGAGTGGCAACAGTTCCCCCAAGAACGGCTTAGGCGTCTTGTGCGAAGCATAACGAGACGTGTTACAGAACTTCACAATAAACGCGGTGGATATACTCGTTATTGATTTTTATGCCTTACACATACGCAAAATAGATGCATTTAAAAGTTCTTAAAATCTGAAGACTGCATTTTAATGCAACGTTAAAAACTTCCATCAAAGACAAACTGGTTTTACTTTTTTCCAGCGCCTGTTTTGAACCCCATTTTTGCCACGTCATAGTCATGTCTTTCAGGATGATAAATACTTCGTAGATTGGTAATTTTAGAGCCTTTGGTGTAGTCTTTTAAGAAGTGTAAGAAAAATGGTGATATCTATTTTATTGTTTTAACAGTATTGATGTAAAACAAATATATCGATAAAAATATAGGGTGGTGCTTAACTTTTGTCGGAGTGTATAGATAATAAAAAACCGTGTTTACAATAGGAACAACATTCCTTCCATCTGACTTAATATTGAGGTTGTAATCCTCTTCGATGAGGTAATCGTTTATCGCGAGTGTAAATCTAGACTACATGTTAAAACATCCAGTCGATCAATAATTAAAGGGTGACATTAGAAGATAAGTAGGGTCAAGTTAAATTTCATATCAAACGTGAGAACACATATCTAAGACACAGAGTTATTTTAAAACTTCTATTTATTCCTACTTAGATAAATACAATTCTAAATGCAGATATCTGATCAAAAAGGGTATTTTCCATTCATGTTCTTATGACGACGTAATTAGTAATTAACAAAGCCTAAGAGTTCAAATTTGACACATCTAAATGTGTAAAATCCTTGAAAAATCTTATTAAAAAAGGCTATGATAGACACAAAGGGTGGACTATGGGGTATTTTAGTAGTGTGGTGACGCTGGAGTTTGAGCATAACAACCCCATTCATATATTCCCTCGGCATGAAAATCATTCGCAGTACGAAGCTATACCCATTCATATATTATTGAGCTGTCCGTGACCCATTCATTTAGTCGACTAAAATCCTAAATAAACACACATAGGTCAATTTTGCACATTATCGTTTAACTTGTAACATAATTATAGAAGACAGTATCTTGACAATCATGAAAGTGCCTTGACTAGTGGAAACATGACCTGTCAATATGGTATATCATGTCCCCCCCCCCTATTGATAATTTGAAGTGGAAAATTTACAACCCAATCATATATTTGGAAATTAGAAAAGTCTACTCATTCTGGGAGCACGTCTGTATTTACCTTTTTAGAGGAGGTAATCCCCGTGATGATATAGCAGCTATTGTTGATGGAGTGAGTGATTGTTGTTAACGCCAATTCAGCAATTATCCAGCTATATGATGGCGAGAACAAGTTAATTTTAAATGAGATGATGATCAGGTCCTCTTTGTACTAGACCAACACGCTGAGTTGGATTGTTTTTTATAGTGGTAGCTGAAACAACTGTCCGGGGTAGACATGTCGCTCCACTCGGGCACATGATTCTGATTCCGAGCCAACCAGTCTTTGCTCTTTCTCCTGAATGCTGCGTGCTTAGTGGAGAAGCAACATATACCAATTTTATAGTCTTTGATTTGACCCGACCAGGGCTCTAACCCACGATCTACCACACGCGAGGCGAACACGCTAACCATTACGTCACTGATGCGGTTGCAACTATAGTTGACTCTTTGATACAGGTTAATTTACTTTGCTTTAAGACAAACTGCTGTTACAACTAGTAGGCCAATGTAGGCAATTAAATCAGTACATTTACATTTAATTCCACAATATATTTTTTCACGGCCTTGCAGTAAATCTTTGATGATGAAGTACAAGGTCGTTATTTAATCTTACTCCGCCTTTCTCAGTCATTTGCATTGTATATCAAACTGCATTTATTCGGGTTGCAAATTAATCAGAGCGAATATAATACACCGATATTACTATGAAGTTTACATGTAGAAGCTTTAACTCTGGTCACGACATGTGCATTTAATTTTTAACACTATATACATGTATTTCTGATTAATTAAGTAAGAGCCTGACCCCGAGCACGTCACATTAATATATTCAATACGCAAATCAATATATTTTTTCTATTATTAACTTCAGTTGTCCGATCTAATATCAATTGTGTACTTCATCGATTACAGCATTTATATGTACACACACGATCAAGATTCTTTTGAAAACCTGTTGAATTTGGAGATTTACTGAGTATTCTCTTTTATCATAAATAAAGATCGCTAGAGTGGAAATTGGTGTAAAAGCGACCGGCGAAGTGTGGAAATTAATAGTGACACTAATCTGGGTCAGTGTATATTAGATATCTGGTAAACAACATCACAAATAAATATGGCGCAAGTTGTAGTGTGTGTAGATGGAAGTTCGTTTGCAGAAGAAGCATACGACTGTAAGTAATTATTAGACATTGCATTACACATCGGTTTACCTGTATACATATGCATGCTAATATTGCAATGTAAGAAAAAATATTTGTGGCAATCAAACTTTTCCGCCCTAAGGATAAGCCTATCCATACGTCAGCGTTTACCTGTTACACACTATTTAAGTTGATTTAAACTTTCCTTTTGAAACGTTGCCGATCGCACGTAATTATATATAATTTACAAATTATGTAACATAACCTCGTTTGTATTCTGATAGTTAGATCATATAATATTTAGGGTATCCCATTTATACAGAACATGGGAACGAAAGAGGGTCTCGACTAGAACCCAACCTATAGGGATTTACGTCAAACAGAAAATGGAGAATGCTCGTTTCACAATAAAATCATTCGGTTGCTATACTGATCTTTCAAGTTGGAGATGAGATCAACATCTTAAATACAAGATATGTCACCATGACTTGTTGACACATTTTTAAATAGCTTTTACTAATAAAGTATGTTGTTATAAGAAATTGATGTGAAGTTATTTCATCTATTTTCATGTCGGGATCAGTTTACAAACAAGAAATCATGTAGGTGAAAGGGTGGCAATTTGCAATGGGATGGGCCTACGGACGAAAATTTATATTGCCACGGGGAACAAGGATATACAAATTGATAGGGTCGAAAAAAATTGCTTTGCAACAGGCCACCAACGACCACTCCTAGCAAGCTATTGCTCATTGAGAGCTACTGAGGGATAGTGACATTCCCCGAAATGAGCATAGCCATCGAACACTCCTGTTGGAGGGATTTAATCTATGTCCTATTTGTATACCTGGAGCTTCTCACTGGGATAACACTGAGGTGAACAGGTTCAATAACTATAAATAAACAAAAACAAAAAAAACCAAACTATGAAATATTTATTTCAAGAGAGTTCGTTCAATAAAATATTAATCACCCATTTTTTTACCCAAAGATTGTGTATTTGTTTACATACGCCTCTTTTTTTTTTCTTTAAAAAGAAATGTTATGGAAGTGAAATGAAACAGTATCCACACTTGCTACTATCAAACTGCTGTCATATGGTGCTACTTTGACAAGTGTCACGGCATGTCATTGCACTATATAGAGCAAAAATATATAACAATTACACAGATAATAATGACAAATTCACCTCAAAATAGACACTTGCATAGGAAATAATTTGAACTATTTTTAATCTTTTTATATAATCTTCTTGCTCATTATCATTGCGAATTAAGTCAAATCAAGCGAAACTATAATTCTCTGGCATTTTTCTTTTGTATGTCGTGTTTACTTTGGAAATATTCAATATCTGATGCTTTTCTATTGCACAACTTTTCCAGAAAAAAAATCTCCCTTTTTCACACAAATTCAAGTCATTTGTAAATTTTAAGATGCAGTCTTTACCATAGCTTAATAGTTTTGTTGTTGTTGCTGATATGTTGTGTGGCCGCCCAGCCCAGTGGACTTTTCGTCGAGTAGTAAATGCACAGACATATATACATGTAGCATGTAGAATTATTATGATTTACATTTACAACAGCTAATAATAGGACATCAACAATGATAAAAACACTCTAAAGCTTAACACATAAGCCCAGATTTTGAGATAAAATGGTGAAATCTTATCACAGCAGGATAATCTTGTATGTCAATTATCAATTACTGGACACACTTTACACTGATTTAATAATATGACAATCACATGTTACAGATCACAGAAACACAAGATAGGGCAACCCGAATAATCCAGTCGTTATATTCCACTCACTATCGATCGCTTCATTAACTCGACTGTAGCGACAGCGGATAGAGGGCGCTGAATTATTCGAGTTAAAGATAGGGAAAACATTTACTACGTGTTGTTCGAGTAAACTTCCAATGGCCCGTAGAAATGACCTTGTATAATGGAAATAAAGCATGAAGCAACCTGAATTAAAAAGTAGATATATTGCCATACAAGCTGATTGTATGTCAAAGTAGTAACACTCTATTAACTTACAATTTGATTTAAATAATAACTCTGGGAAACATTAAAATCCGGATAAACAAGTAAATAAAACGGATTTCTAAAAAAAATCAACGCTACTAAAAACTGGGTGTTTCTTTTATGGCGATCCACCACCGTCAGTGGATCACATAAATAAGACCAACAAATATCTTGTCACAAATAAAACAAAAGCAAAAAACAACAAAACAAAACAAAAAAACAAACAAACAAAAACAAAATCACAATTTAATTTGATAGAAATACAGTCTCCACTCTCTCAAGCATGTGGAATCACATTTGTTAATATGGTACTGATCAAGTAACGGTAGACACACCGATATCTCATTACTTTTACTGAGTGTTTTGCATTAAAACATTAGAATTAACGTGTAATATTTCTTGTTATTTTGCATCTTATCATTTTAAATCAATTCTTCTAATAACAGATGTTTGATTAGTGACTAGCTCCAATAACAAATATCAAAACTGGTAATTCACCTTTAAGAGTAAAATAAGTGGCAAAATATTTCTATATCTATGATGACTTTTGCTGGATAATTATCAGGTAAAACTGGTGCAGGAAGAAGACCCTGTCGAATTTCTCTGGTATTCATATGCTGTGTTCGGCGTAGCTATTTATTATCATATAATGTAGTTTTGCAATATTGCATTTATACTTTGCATGGTATATGTTTACATTGGATTGATGTCCATCTTTAAATTCCCTGAAACCAGAGACACACAACCTTTATTATATCTCTGAAGTAACATTTTCAAATACTCATTAGTTTTCCATTATAATATCATATTACAACCACTATTTTTATCAGTACGATTTCAATTCAAAGATTTGTTCAAATTCATCAAATATTGGTCAGTTCATGAGTTTTTGCAGCTATTTTGGATTCAACTTCTTTTTCCATTGCATTGACTGATATTCACATTTTCATATTCAATCCTGGCTTATAGTTCTGACATAAACCAGATTACTTGAAGTCCTGAAAAAAATAAATATGAGCTCTTCATCATGATTTGCGGTCGGATCAGACGGTTGCAACCGGACCATTTCAACTCTAATGGCAGTGAATTCAATAGGTTGCCCGGGAAATAGAGTTTTAACTCAACAACGATATACTTAGCTTACATTTTTTTTTTATTTGACATTTATATATTATTAATGTCTGACACGATCTAAAAATTATATAACCTGGTCATCGATTGTGCTCTTTAAATACTTTCTGTAATTCATTTAGATAAAGATGATGTGATTGAACATCCCTTGTATATCAATTTGCTTGTCTAAAATCAAATAGGCTTTACTATCGTACTAAAATATCAGACAGTATTAACTATCCCAGACGTAAGAGAATTGGAAAGATAACATCTCATCGATGTCATCAGTTTTCTTTGACAGAATTTGTAATGATGTCTCATAAAACAGAGGACACAATATAAAATACACAGAGTAAATTTTGTTTTTTTGATGGTGTTTAACGCCACTTTCAACAATAATTCAGTTATATCGTGGGGGTCAGTTTTATTTGTGGAGGAAACCGGAGAAAATTACCGACTTGTCGCAAGTCACTGACAAGCTTTATCATATAATGTTGTACACCTCGCCCTGATCGAGATTCGAACTCACAACATCAGTGATGATAGGCAATGATTGCATAGGTAGTTGTAAATCCAACTACCATACGATCAAGGCCACGACGACCCCCAGTTAAAATTAAATACAATACATAAATAAATAATCTTGTAATTGAGTATAAGTATTGATACAAGTTTACTGTATATTTTCATCTATTTACTAGTTTTATGTTCGTAAACATTCACAGTTACAGTTTTATCTTTTCAGGGTATATACAGAATTTTCACCAGTCTGGGAACAAAGTCCTGTTTTTACACAGTCCTGAAAGCTATATTAATGCAACCACCATGAGTAAGTTTTTTTCTTTTATAAACAAGTGTGGACACAGAAATGTGCTGTCCAAAAGGCAAGTATGGATGTCAATATTTCATATTATTAACTTTAAAAAAAAAAATTCCTGGACACAGGGTCCTGGATTTTTTTTTAATAAAAAACTAATCCTGGATTATTATTTTTGCTTAAAATCCGGTCCTGTGTTTTTATTTAAAATTGTATCATTAATAATAAATTAATAAATAATAAATTCAGATTTTCTATTTAAAATAAATTTCATTTACAAAACCACTGATATTTGTTCAATTTGTAACGCTGATTTAAGCCTTAGTCGCAACAAATTTTTATTTTTCTCTTTAAACTGTCGAAACATAACATCTATTTGAACTGTAAAATTCACCCCCCCCCCCCTTTTTCCCTTTTTTCTTGTTTAAATCAATGATCAACAATATTCCAGAATCAAACAAATGAATAAATATAACAGATTTCTTATACATGCATCTTTTTACCATGCAGAGTCAGTGTGTTTTAAATCGGTCATCCAATCAGGACGCTCATTATTCTTGTCCAAGATAAAAATACATCGCTAAAGTAAATTTACATGTGGTTTCAGAGTAGAAGATTTTTAGAAATCTAACATA
Organism: Bathymodiolus brooksi; assembly: GCA_963680875.1. Classification (NCBI taxonomy): domain Eukaryota; kingdom Metazoa; phylum Mollusca; class Bivalvia; order Mytilida; family Modiolidae; genus Bathymodiolus; species Bathymodiolus brooksi. Next base: position 21,272,612 of record OY804575.1, on the reverse strand, counting down.
AAATGTTCCCACTTCAACTCGTAAATTTACATAGAAATCGGAGATATTTCGTCATAAAACTTCACACATGGTTTTGTCTATCATATTTCTTGAAGACAAAGATAAAATTGTATAGCATTTATCAATATTTTATGAGTATCAACAGTTTTTTCAACACCGTATCTGTTCCCGATACAGCCGCCCGATTACAGTGACCCAGATTAGCAGATCCCAGCAGTTTTTTCTGAATAAGGTTGTTTAAATATAGATATAGACGGATCCGTTTTCACGACATCAGGATGAAACGACTGAGGATCAAAACGCAGTGGTAGAATTTCTCCAAGTCGATCACTGTCGTCCTAAGAAGAGTTTGCAGATACCAAAGGGGTAATCAGAATATGTAAATCGAAGGACAGACAACACAATGGCCAAAGGACAATCAACGAACTACAAAACATCGGACATAAAATTAAAGATCGAGTAACACCAACCCCACTACAAACCGGGGTGAACTCATGTGCTCCGGAAGGGAAAGCAGTTCCTGCTCCACTAGTGGCACCCGTCGTGTTACTCTAGTTACAAACCCGGTGATAAGTCATGAATGAAGAAAGGGCCGGAAAGTGTTTACGACAAGTGGAACATATCCGAGGTCATTTGTTACAGATATTCCGTAACGGTTCACAAAGTCATGGTGACGACCGTAAAACTTTTGAAGTGATCGACTTCAACATACCCAATAGGAACCCTTGGTTCAGTAGCTTCCTTGTTAGCAGCAACCCTCTATCAAGGAAATCCTGATAGCAACCACACGCACTGGAATATCGGATCAACTGAGAGATATATACTCCATATGCAGGGTCTGCTGGAATGTTGCTACATATAAATGGAAAGTTCACAATAGGAAAATTGAAATAATCTCTTTTGTCGTAAAGTTTCGTTCTTAACCGCCACTCACTGTCATTTTCGAGCTGTAGGTCAAGATATCAGGCAGATCTATTTGTATCTGTGGTATACTTTATGTCAAGCTCAATGGGATAGATGCAATCAACAAAATCACCAAACCTAGAATTATTTAGTGAAAGGACATCATCTATATAGCGGAACATGAAATTACAGGATAATGTTAGCTTCATTTCGTTTTAAATGAGAAGCCCGTGGATGAAGTCTGCCTCCTAATCTGCGCATGATCCCGAATTATTAATGTGTTTACATGTACAACTCATAAAAATTCAGTGGGTTGCACATTGATAGCTGAGGAGTAGAAGCCGGATTTCATTTTGAAAACTATATTTTTGTCCCTCCACACTTTTATTTTGGGTAGAAAGTGAAGAAAAATCTAAATTTTTAGCATGGAAGCAAAACAAAAATATTGTTCAGTTAACCAAGCCGTACAAGGGCATAAAACGTATATATCAAAATTAGTAGCCCACGACATACTTTGAAACCGTATGAGCTTTTTGGTCCTGTCTAAATGGAAATGTTGTGCCAATGTTTGTATATAAGTGACAGGTAGCAAAATGAAAAATAAAAAAAATCATGGCTTGATACAGGCGTTTCTATAAAAAGTGGCAGGGTTAAACTAGTATTATGGACCCAAACTCCCTCGATCATACAGATGTCTTCCATTTGAGCAATATGCCAACATTCACTGGATGAGCAGAGTTATTATTAAGAACACACTAATCTTGAACTTTATACATAATTTATTTAATCTTCACGACACAGAAGTTTTTAAATATGTTAAAATCATTGCTCAAGTATTTTGATAAAAGTGTTATGAAAGGCATGGTTGTAAAGATTCAAATTTGTTTAACACGTGCAGGAATGTAAATGGGGTCAAACATGTGGAAAACTGGCTTTATTTCTCAGTAGAGCATTGCAGACCATTGGTTTTAACAGTAAAAGGACAGCCTAAATTCGGCCAACAAAGATTTCTTTATATGAATTATATATAACATAGAAAACATATAAATATGGTTTACATAGACAAAAAGTCAAAATTAGCCGGACCTACAATTCGACTAGCATGTTGTATTTACTTTGAACGTTTACCTAGTCCATTTGATGGTTTTTGTGTATTACAGGTCCGGGAAGAGTTTTGGAGTGTCAAAGGGAAGCAGACGCCAAAACAGGTGAACTTAAAGCAAAATTTATTGGAAAAGCTAATGCAGACAATGTAAGTTTGCTTGTTTATTGTTCTTATTTTTTAAATAAATTTGAACCCTGAATTTAAAATTTTAAAAACTGAATTACAAAATAACAACAGCAACAATACGAAATTTAATGTCAACAGTCATACTCATAGCAAGGTCGCGTGGCGAAATTTACTGAAATGAATTTGATATATGTGATTTAGTTTGTAAAGACTTGGAGCAGATAGATTGGTTTCTCCGTAGAAACAACATATAATATTGTTCGTATTACCAAAACGCCAACATCGAGCATTCCGGGAGTCGAACATGCCTATGTAGCGTGACAAGGGAATCGTGGAGTTCTTAGTCATGTTAATTAATTTCAAAGCAATGCAGCATGCAACTCTAAAAAACAATCCCGTTTCTATTTTCTATGCATGCTAATTAGCACAAATTAAAACCCTGGAGATTTAAGATTTGCAAAGATAGCAAAATCAATTCACATCAAGACTGCTGTTAATGAATGAATGTTCTCTAAGGTCAAATATATACATGGAAGATAAACCAAACCACTTTAATTGAAATAATGGGTACAGCAAACATTGCACGCAACTAAATTGACTTAAAATGTCGGATATCAATCTTGTGCTCGTAATGAAAACTCTTTCCTTAAAAATGCCTTTTTATGTAAGTTCATGTTATGTCCATATGACCTACATGCCTAATGACTACTATTTCAGATGTACCATGGTAGGCAAGGCTGTAGCTCCTTATTTCTACATGCTAAATAGTTTAATATTCCGGAAACTCAGAAATGATACATGCTATATTATCACAATTAAAGTGTTTATGTGGGTTGACAGGATTAACTGTTCATGTTTCCATATTAAAAAAAAGTCGAATATAAAACAAGTATGCCTTCAGGATAGATTAAATCTAGGGATGGTGAAATTAAATTAATATCTGTCGTGTTTGTACTTTCAAATTTGAAACATTTAATTTACTTTACTTGTTTTTATTTGATATCATTTATATGTAGGTGGAAGCAGAATTCTTTGTGGAATCAGCAGAGAAACCCGGACATGCCATTTGTGAGTTTGCGCAGAAGCACAATGCAACATTCATTTGTACCGGAACTAGAGGAATGGGTAAAATCAGGAGAACACTTATGGGAAGTGTTAGTGACTTTGTCGTGCATCATTCCCATGTTCCAGTTTTAGTATGTCGTCATGGTAAATAATCCGCCCAAAACAATTCACTGTGATGGTTTCTGGGAACAGAAAGACAACACATTGTTTTCGGCTGCAGACGACAGTGGAAGAACTGACAATACATATAATGGATATAACAAATTATTAAACTAATATTTTATTCTGCTATACCATTCGGTTTCGAAAAATGTATTCATTTTAATAGTTATTCGGAAAGGTATAAAAATAACTGGATGCTTAAATAATTTTAAAAGAAATATTCTGGGTTGTTTGTAGTTTTATTTTAGTGAAGAGAAATCGATGGTATTTATATAAAAAGAAATGTAATCTCATAGAAAACAGGGTATTTAACAATAAAATGTGTATACTCAAATTCTTTTAACATGATTGACCTTGGACTGACACCATTTTAACTTCTAGAATGTATATTTATTTCTATTTAAAAAGTTTTTAATGGTGTTCTATTCTAACCTTTAAATGGGGATGCATTTAAAGGTAATCATTTACAGTTAAAATCCATCTGTGATGTAAATCTATTGTCTAAACTCTCCATTATTTTAAAGGAATGGAGAGTTATGAACAATGCGGACAGGGGCGGAGTTATTGTTCTCTTTGTACTTTAGATACTATACACAGACTTGTTTTTGTTACAAGATTAATAATTAATAAGATTAATAAAGTACAATTGGTGGATTTTAAGTTGGAGAATGTCCTCGTATCTCTCCATTCCTTATAAACAATGTGCCTCGCCCCCTTCGGGGCCTCGGCTCCATTATTTTTAAGGAATGGAGAGTTACTTGGACATTCTCCTATATGTAATGACCAATAGAAGGTGTATATTGTATATGTGTAGGTTTTAAAAACTTTCTCACGCACCAAGTGATCTGTGACCGGATAGAAATTCGCCATAGGTTATGTAGATAATTTGTTCCCACTGGAACATAATATCTTTTCCAATGGAAAAAATGCAATATGTATTCTTGTCGGAATAAGTAGTATGGAATATTTGTTCCTCAAAGATGACATGTTATGGAGTTTTTTTTTATAATAAATTATCCAAAGAACAAAATATAAGTTCACAAATCAGCATATAGTTAAAGAAATGTAAAATGCAGCAGAAGAAAATTTTCTAGCTAGTTATAAATTGTGTAATTATTATTTCTATTAGCTTTTAGGATATCACTATTTAATAAGAAAATGTTGTTCATTATTAATTGCAAATTTGCAAAATGTGGATCAATCTGGTTTACAACATAAGGGGTGTTATTAAAACGATTCTTTATGCAAGTGCTTAATTTTAAAAACTGATTCTTTTTAATAGGTTATGTATGTCTTCTAACGATGTATGCATACTATAATATTTGTCTAAAAGTGTAGTGCATTTTTACATTAGTTGGGTAGAAAAACAATCCTAAAATTCTAGTAAAAATTCACTGTTGAAATGCCTTTCAAGTTTTGTATTGTCCTGTAGTGTGTTAGGTTTTTAATGGTGGAGCATGTCTTTTTGGTCTTTCTGTTGTAATTCATTTCATCTCACTTTTTCTCATTATACCATCTCATCTTCATTAAAAAGACTTGTGATCAGTGGTGAATACACAAAAATCATCATCAGGATTAATTAAACTTGTGAAAAGATTGATTGTTTGTTGTTTAACATTAAGTTACAAACAATAAATTCTTTAGGTAAAAATGTTGACACTGGGACTATCGGGTAAAATTCAGATTGCCACACAGGAAAAGATGGATATAATAGACAGGGTCGGAAAAGTTTACCTTGCAAAGGGCTAACGACGACCATAGACAACAAGCTATTGCTCACTTTGGAACTGCTACAATTTGTTTTAGGAGCAATGAACGTGGAATTCTCAACAATAAGGTAGTTGTTTACGTTTCTTCATAAGTATAGTTGTGCATTTTATTCGTCCCCGCCCTTTTCGCAACACCAGTCAAAGTCCAACTTTTAAATATTGGTGTAGTAAATAAACATTGGGATCGGGATTAAGAAATTTAAACGCATGATGTGGCCAACATGGTTGTCCCAAGTGTTAATGCATCACTTATGTAGCAGATGCCGTAATCTCGATCATATGGTAGTTGGATTTACATCTGCCTATGCAATAACTTATTGACACCATTAAAGTTACATGTCTTGATTCCCTTCCGTGGTGCGGTGTACTCGATTATGTGTAAGGAAAATCACATTATGAATCCTAGAACGTCGAGTGGCGTGATGGCATATGGTCTTGCTTCAAATTCCTGGTAGGATCAAACCAAATATTATGCAATAAGGTGCTTGTTTTAAAGACATAGCATTAAGGAGATGTGACAATGAAAAAATGTTTACCATATACAATGTAGCATCCACACAGTTTCTACGACAATGAACTAACACTATAAAACCCGTTTAGCGATTAGCGTTTCAGTAAAGCGAAATATACAATATAATTTGTTTTAGGTTAAAAAATCCTGTCGCATGTCACTGACAAAATTCATCATATAATGTTATATACAGTACATCTGGCCATTTGTCACAATCGAAATGACCACTTTAGATGTATTAGCCACTGATTGCTCAGGTAGATGAAAAAGCTAATTACATTTTTGTACCACACGAGCACGGCTACGACAACCCTCATATTTAAAGATAACATTCCTGCATAGATATATGTATTCGGCAGACATATTTAACAAATATAGATGTGTTGATAATGAAATGAATGTGCTTCTAGTCAGATTGTGTCTATCAGTTGAATTTATAATACCAAGATATGTTTCGCTCACCTCGACTGCGGGACCATGCAAGCAGTTGTCACCAATCTTGCAGTTATAACCCCCAAAGTAAGTTATGGGAACAGACAAATTAAGATCATACCAATGGGTTAGTCAGATAGGTTTAATTTGTGCAATACGTCTAGAATAGTTACATAGTAGCAATGATCTTGTCAAGTTTTAATCGAAAATCAAATCTGATCCTATTGATTTATTAATTGATTGTTTTTCTACGTCAAGTGAACAATATGCCAGCTATATTCACGGAGAGAAAAACAATTTGCAAATTATAAATTGTGATGGTAAAAATGTAATATTGGGATGTACCTAGGGACCTAGGTTTAGACAGCCACAGGACAAATGAAGATATGATGGATAAGGTCGGAAAATTCTGCCTTACAAAGGACCCAAAACGACCACTCATAACTAACTAATATTGTATACTTGGAGCCGATGCAAGTTGTTCTTTACAAACAATGAGCGTAGCATTATTCAAATACGAGGCACACGTAGTAGTGGAGTAAATTCAATTCTAATTGTCTATTAAAACGACTTATCATAAGATCAATTTCTAACGTGAGTCAAAGCCGGAAAGTGTAACGTCTCAATTATAGGAAAAGGAAAGACACCTTATGGATTTGTTGTATCATATGTCTTTGCGTTCTTAGTTCCGTGTTGTGATGTCCGCTACGATTTCTGCATAACGACGATGTTCGGTTCGTCTGTACCCTCAGTTGGTTGTATGTGGGCTCGTGTTTTATTTATGTTATTTGTGCGTGTGCATATATAAAGGTGTCAAGCACGTCCTGACCATATATGGCTCTAATTCACTTGTCACTTTGACTATCCCTGTTCCTGGTGGTATGCCGGAGTATCTCAGACTTTTAAAAACAAACTTCAGATTGCCCAGAACAAAACTGAAAGATTTATAAAAAAAAACTTGGGTCCAAGATCTAGTGTTCGCCAACCATAACTATCAAGTGTTGGATTTCTAAACATTGAATAATAAACTTTAAAGAAAACCAAGAAATCAAAAATGGACAATCGAGAGAAACTGGCAGCATTGGGCACACAAAACGAAGACAAACAAAGCAGAAAACAGAGAACAAAAAAGATGAGCAACACGAACCCCACCATATATATACCAGGTAGTCAAGTCCGGTAAAGTCGTGGCAGTGATAGAGGTAAGAAAACAATCTACGTAAAAAGTTAAAGATCCTTTGTCATTTAAGATATGGATATTTCGTAACGGCCAACCAGATCGTGATGACGACCGTAGAATATTTGTAGCGATGACTTCAACCTAGGAGCAACGTAGCCTTGCTTGATTAGCTTTTGCGTCAGAATCTGAGCTCTGTCCAGAAAATCATTGTATTGGGTACAATCTCTAGAATAACGTTCTGTGAATTGTGAACAGTAAATTCCATACGATGGTGATGCTAGAATAGTGCTACTGATGAAAGGGAAGTTGACTATTGGAAAAGTGAAGTCATCACATTTGTTGTAGAGGTGAACATAGAGTAAAGCAATTGAGATTAGAACGCGCACAGAAAATCTACCATAAGTGTCCAGCATATTTAAAACACTATTCTAGGAAAGTGGACGAACACCACGGATACAACACTAGATCAAGTCAATTCAATTCAATTTCGTAGTTAAAGAAATTAAAGAAATGGACTCTTGGTATGTTTTCTTTAATGCTATTAATAATTGGATCGCGCTTCCAAAACTTATCAGTAATAAATGACCACGACACATTCAAATCTGCAGTAAAACAACATCTGAAAAATAAGTAAATGAGCATCTTTTAATATCAATTTAATCTATACCATTCTTCCGCTAGTCATTCATTAGTGATAAACACTTAAATCACTCTTGGAAATAAGCGGAAACCCTTTCATGGGCCATCTTTGGAAGTATATCAACTTTAAATAAGTGTAGTTAAGCCTTGAAGCATATTTTTAAATACGTATATTAATTAAACTACGCTTGTGTATAGTTGGTATCGACTCATAAATGAGTTTTACCTTCACCTTTAACTGACGAATTGTTAATTGAACAATTTACCAAGCTAATTTTGAAAACTAAATTATTGACATAGTAGGCAGAGCATTGGATACTGGATATTTAACTGTATCGTCATTTGTGTAAAAGAGTGCATTGATCTTATTGTTGACTTGCCATCCTTTATTGATAACTGAAAGAGATATACCTATGTCTGATACTGTTGAATAAATGGACAATCCAGAGAAACTAGCAACACAGGATACACAAGACGAAGAAAAACAAACCAGCAACACAACACAATATGTGTTGGACACCACTATACGCAAACAAACACAAATAACGTAAATAAAACATGAGTCCTTACGTTAAACAACCGATGTCATAATCGGTGGTCTAATTATTTATAACCGAGCGCTCAACTTGAGTGAGATCCTAGTTGGGCTAAAATGAGAAATGTAAAATTTATATTTACTAAGAACACAGAATTAAGGAGCAAACACAAGGACCGGTTGATTCTGAGTTGGGAAAATGTGTCGAAATGGAGAAAAATACCTTCCTGCGGACTGTTGTTTTAGTGAGTTCGCACTATCCATGTTCGACGTGTTGGAAAAGTAAAAAGTACGGACCATGATCATCTCATCAAATATTAATTTGTTCTCGGTATGATATAGTTGAAATTCTCTATTCATAGTAGTAAACATAGATTCCTAGAATAATTCAATGTGAGTTATCTTTCTTTGCAAAGAACTTCCGCCACTCTGAAATAATTATGTAGAATGAAATATGATTATAGTCAATCTATATTTATCTCTTAACCACGACACAACAATGTTCGACAAAGAGAGGGGTCGACAGAATACATATTATTATTATTTGGGTATTTGGTAACTGTTTTGAGCTATTGTCATAGCAATGATGCTATAAGTTTGAAGATAATCACCCAAAATAAATGCAGTACAACCATTCTTGTTATAAAATTGTGAAGGTTACAAAAAGGTGCTAAAAAATAATATATTTTCCTAGGTGTTATTTGACATTATAATTTACAGGAATATGAGCACTTTAAAAACTTCTTCAGTCATATCGTGGCCGTCAGTTTTATTGGTAAGGGAAATACGAGTACCTGAAGAATACCACCGACATATGACAAGTAAATAAAAAAAAACTGTGCTACCTAAAGACAAGCAAATATTGGGTTCACCTCGCCATACGCGTGTAGGTGTGAATGAACCTAAAAAAGTAGCATACTATCACCTCCACGGTGATGACCCTCAGTAACCAACAGAGAGAACAATGCTTCAAGTTGTGCACTGTTTCAACATGTCGGTATCGGTAAACATTTTCTTCGCTAAAATGTTTTGTTTAATCAAAAGACAATCATCTTGATTAACAGCTCTATCTCCTTGAGTGAGTATTGAAAAAAGGGTGCCCTGATTGAGACAGGAAATTATTTTTGAAAAAAACCCAGAGATTCACAATTTTATCATACATTGTATTTTCAATTAACAAACCCTTATTCCGATTGGATTATTCAATTCATGATAACTACATGTACCATAATTGTCTGAAATAGATTATATAAATATAGGCTTCTAGTAACATGAAGCTAGCTAAATAATAAATTTTAGATCTGCATGTACCATATTGTCGAAAAGGAAACACTGATTAATTAATTGATTGATTTGACTGGTCTATCAATTAAGAATGTAGCCCAGTACATATAGCAGATATTTAAATATTTAATATCGAAATGTCAGCGTTCTTAAAACATTGTTTATCTCGGATTTTGGATGGATTTCTTTCGTGTTCACTTTGCCTCACGATCCCTTCGTCTACACTGAAGAAATAATTGAAAATTAAAGTTTAATTAACACAGGAGAGATGTACGGTAAACATAAATAAATTATTCATTATAATTAAGCGTGTTGTTTATTTCGTTGTATTAAGCATTCTCTATATTTAATTATTCTATCTGAGCTTTAGAAACCAATATGACAGATGACTACGAGTACGACGAAAAATTGAAATTGCTTCGGCCGCTTATATAAATGCTGGACGATCTGGCCGATTTTGAGCTAAAGGCAAGTGACTGAAAGAGTAAATTCTTGAGTGACGAAGAGTTGTCACAAGCTCTCCATGCCATAGACGAGGCACAAAATGACTAGGAAAATACTGGCACCGCAGCAGACGAAGTATTGCATTAGAATGGAGATAACTGTATTGTATTTTAATCTTTGCGGACGCAAATCTTGGTTTTACAGTTGCAAATATCCGATTACCTAGCTCCGCTGCGCGTCGCTAGGTAAAATCAATTTGCGACTGTAAAACCGACGATTTACGTCCACAAAGATTAAAATACAATCCAGTTATCTCCTAATTATTACATAAGCAAATGTGCTTCTCTTTCTCATGAATACACTTAAATATGTCCGAATTCACATTTTCATGTGTCTCTAGTGTCGCCCTATAAGTAATGTTTTTATATAGTGCAGAAGAGTTCCGAATGTAGATTTTGCAACGTGGTTTAGGTGACCATAAATAAGTGAGTGAGTAAGTTATTTTGTTTAATGCCAATTCAGCAATTTTCAGCTATATCATGTCGAGAACAAGTAAATTTTCAATGAGACGATAAACACTGGTTCGACAGTCAATACAAATTAAAAACATCTATATGATAACGTTGATAGCAAACAAGAACTCGAAATGTTTATGTTATAAAGAACTATGTATATGCATGTAGAACAACATTTTGAATACTCGTTTATAGTAATCAGTATGATCAACATCACGAGGTAACTGCATATGGAGCCTTATATATTACTAATATTGTATTGCCCATGTTATATGCCGAAATATGTCCCAAGGTTAGAAGGCACAATGCACGACCCATATTTCGGCATATAACATGGACAAAACATTATTATTGTTATTATTACTCTGAATGTCTTTGGTGATTTAAAAAAATGAAATTTGTCTAAAATGTATTGATAGTATAAAGATTGGCAAATAATATTCATTTAAATTCAACAACAATGAACTGTCAAATATTTAATTCCCAAACCTGGAACTAGCCATTGTTTTGACAGACGACAGCATCACCGTTAAAGAAAAACGTATAATACATTGTAAATTGTACACTGTTAAAAGCACTCCGGTGATCCCGTTTAGACCCCCACCTATTTAAATGACGTAACATTGTTCTAAGCTCCGCCCATCAGCATAGTAATGACTCCAACAATAGTACTATGCAACGACGCTATTTATTCTTTGTAAAATTATGTTTCGATAATATCATGTCAATTATAATGAAAGTTTCTTACGTGAAGTAATAATTTACAATAGATATCGAAGACATCGTAAAAACAAAAATTTGAAAATGTATACAGATCAAGATCAATCATTAGTCCGATTAGACCGAAACAGAAATACAAACATATACACAATGTACCTACAAAACGAATTAAGCATCAAGCAAGCCGAGAATGGTGTAGCTAGCGTCTTCTGCCATCTTAAATGTTGTTGTTGACGATTGATTAATTGTCATTAAGTGAGTAGTATTTCAGTTATAATATACATGTGATACTGAGATATGGCCCAATGTGTAGATTGTCACAGGACGAAGAGGATGTGTCTCAATGGGTCTGAACATGTCTCCTTTCGTCGGGCCGCAATGCCACATGACAAAGAGGATATGTCTGAATGGGTCTGAACATTTCTCCTTTCGTCGGGCCGCAATGTCACATGACAAAGAGGATATGTCGAAATGGGTCTGAACATTTCGCCTTTCAACGGGCCGTCAACGACCACTACTGACATGTTATTTCTCATTACCTGCTGCTAATTGTCACTTGCAAAGGGCATGCCATTCTTAAAACACCAGGCATTCATTTGTGTCCCGCCCTAACGTTGGGCTGTGTGTTACAGCTAGCGGACACTTAGATACGATAACGTAACCCTCATTCCGCTTGTGCTCCAGTTAGGGTTTCAAATCGGTCCCATTCAACGTATGGGAGCAAATTAAAATTTTCGTTAAGTGAATATTTCAACTTTTTTATGCATATCTGGTCATAACTTAATATTCCCTACAATTTTTAAGTAATGGCGATACGAAATAAGTGTTACAATACCTGTTTCTACCTTCACGGTCGATTTAGTATTCGAAAATTGTTTCTTGTCCGCTATGGCACCTTACGTATACTCTCGTCATGGGCGGAGCCTATCCATATATGGATCTGAATGCCAAATATGAAAAACTTTACTACAATGTTTTATTACGATTGATCCAAATAAGGATATCTCCAAAACGAGGCAAGTGCACGTGAAATAGCAACTTGTAAACAAAATGTCGGACAGAAAGAAGATTTGATGCATTCAAATTTTCAGATGGATATAAGTCTACCATGGATTGATGCAGCGTTTACTTAACACCTCAAGGTTTACCTAAATATATTTATCTTTCACCCCCGTTAATTTTTCCAACCACTTACAACGGAATTAGGACAAAACACCGCTCGGTGTGAATCACTCCGGACGCTGCTCCCATACCTTGAATGGGACCGATTCGTAACCCTCGCTGGGAGCAAAAGCGGACTGAGGGTTACGTTATCGTATCTAGCGGACACCCAGCCTTGGGGAGTTGTTGTAGCTTGTGCACCGGAGAAACTATGTAATATTTTAATTATATACCATGTAGTATCTGTTCATTAGGGGCACTGCTAGCGACATGGGGCGATCTGTCCTGTCGAGAACAAGAGGGAACGTTGTATTACGGGTTTATATAAGTGCACAAATATACCTCTTCAAAATGTTTACCTCAATTATTTTGACTTTCCAATTGGAACAAACATGTTTTTATACTTTCCTACCTCATCAATTACATATCACATGAATTCAACTCGTTTTAATAAAAACGTAGATATTTAATTTAGTGTGCACGGTACGTTTCTGGAATAACCATCATCAGGTGCGTTTCTGGAACAACCTTCATCAGGTACGTTTCTGGAATAACCATCATCAGGTACGTTTCTGGAATAACCTTCATCAGGTACGTTTCTGGAATAACCATCATCAGGTACGTTTCTGGAATAACCATCATCAGGTACGTTTCTGGAATAACCTTCATCAGGTACGTTTCTGGAATAACCTTCATCAGGTACGTATCTGGAATAACCTTCATCAGGTACGTTTCTGGAATAACCATCATCAGGTACGTTTCTGGAATAACCTTCATCAGGTACGTTTCTGGAATAACCATCATCAGGTACGTTTCTGGAATAACCATCATCAGGTACGTTTCTGGAATAACCATCATCAGGTACGTTTCTGCAATAACCATCATCAGGTACGTTTCTGGAACAACCTTCATCAGGTACGTTTCTGGAATAACCATCATCAGGTACGTTTCTGGAATAACCATCATCAGGTACGTTTCTGGAATAACCATCATCAGGTACGTTTCTGGAATAACCTTCATCAGGTACGTTTCTGGAATAACCATCATCAGGTACGTTTCTGGAATAACCATCATCAGGTACGTTTCTGGAATAACCATTATCAGGTACGTTTCTGGAATAACCATCATCAGGTACGTTTCTGGAATAACCATCATCAGGTACGTTTCTGGAATAACCATCATCAGGTACGTTTCTGGAATAACCTTCATCAGGTACGTTTCTGGAATAACCTTCATCAGGTACGTTTCTGGAACAACCTTCATCAGGTACGTTTCTGGAATAACCATCATCAGGTACGTTTCTGGAATAACGTTCATCAGGTACGTTTCTGGAACAACCTTCATCAGGTACGTTTCTGGAACAACCTTCATCAGGTACGTTTCTGGAATAACCTTCATCAGGTATGTTTTTGGAATAACCTTCATCAGGTACGTTTCTGGAACAACCTTCATCAGGTACGTTTCTGGAATAACCATCATCAGGTACGTTTCTGGAACAACCTTCATCAGGTACGTTTCTGTAATAACCTTCATCAGGTACGTTTCTGGAATAACCTTCATCAGGTACGTTTCTGGAACAACCTTCATCAGGTACGTTTCTGGAACAACCTTCATCAGGTACGTTTCTGGAACAACCTTCATCAGGTACGTTTCTGGAACAACCTTCATCAGGTACGTTTCTGGAACAACCTTCATCAGGTACGTTTCTGGAACAACCTTCATCAGCTACGTTTCTGGAATAACCTTCATCAGCTACGTTTCTGGAATAACCTTCATCAGGTACATTTCTGGAATAACCATCATCAGGTACGCTCATAATCAATAAATTGGAAAGACAAATAATTCTGAAGTCTTTGGGAGCAAGTAAACAATTTCATAAATAAACGAGTATACAAATTTTAATGGCGTCTAAAACATTAATAAATACAGTATATTGAATATTAGTGCAATGTCTTTAAATGTAAAGAGACGGATGCGAGGTTCACAGATCCTTTCCCCAGTAATGCGCCGAATACAGTCTTTATATGTCAAGTCACTTGTGTTTATCCTATAAAAAGAAAAAATCGCACTAATCCATAAAAATATTGAAATTAAATAAGATCACGGTGTAGGATCAAATCAATTCCTTTCGGTAAATATCGACGTTATTCGATTACCTTCGGTTATTACGACTCCTTTTGGAAATTATGGCACATCTGAAATGATGTTTGACCAAAAAAGATGGAAAAAGACCAAGAACATACCGTATTTAGGGTTGTATAATGCGCAGGATTTTGCCCAGATTCTTTATTTTGTAGGAGGGGTGCGCATTATAAACAGGAACAATGTGTTTCACTCTTTCCCAGACCGGGAAATCATATGAAAACACCAATAAAACCCAACACATTTAATATTTTGCAACTTTATTGAATATGAAAAGAGATAAATGGTTCTTAAATTCTCCCAGCAAATGAAACATGCTCAAAGGACTGAAAAATATATACGATTGATATTTAATTCTTACATTTCCGACGACGATTTTTTTCAAAAGTCCATGCGCATTATAGACACGAACTAGTTTTTTCTGGAGATTTTCAAGGCTAAGAGGGGGTGCGCATTATGCACCAATGCGCATTATTCAACCCTAAATACGGTAGGTAAAATCCTCCCAATACTATCTTTTACGGAACAGTAGAATACTTAATTGAATCAACTTTGTCACTGAATTCCATAGTAATCCTACAGTTTTCTTTAAAATCATGAAAAAAAAATTGAAGAGTGCCTTTGTTGTTGGAGCAAATATGTGAAAAAATAGGCCAAATGTAACTGATTGGGTTACGTAAGTGTGTTATCTTTTCAATACAATACATGTTTCATCTACGATATGTGTATGTTCAATGTTTTATAGGTAAAATAGGCCTTAAAATCACCTTTTAAAGAAAAAATTGTCAACGCCTCCTTTTGGCTCATCGAAAATGATCAAACATTTTGGCACCGATTCCTTTCAAACCAAAGAACTTGTACTAAATATTCAATAAAATGTTCTTTTTTTGGCAGACAACCCAATAAAAAACGAAAAAGATCTACTCTTTGGTTGCATCATCCAAAACAACGGAAAACAAATGAGTCATGCGATTCTATTGTTACACCGGCAAATTCACCAACTCCGATTTATACATGTATTACTGTATTTGTCAAGAAAGAAAGGAATACGTGCCATTCACTTGAAGGAAGCGTTATTCAATATTGTAACTAAAACTACGATTTTCGTTGAAAAAAATGTGATCACATGTAATATCGCAGTTACAAAGTATCAATAATGACCAGACATTTCGAACGGAAAAGTGTCTTCAGTAAAGGAATTCTCTTTCTACTTCAAAATTTGTGTATTTCTATCGCCGGTTGGCCTGTTTCACACGATCTTGTCACATTGTTTCGTTTAATGCTGCATTACATTTTCATTAGAGTGCGTAAAACTGATTTTCCGAAATAAACACATAATTAAAGAGTTCCGTGTTTTATCAAGTGAGTGATACATACTTACATTTCAGTGGTTAATGACGAAAAGAAGGTCCGGTGTTAATCAAACTTACATTGTTTTTACTGGAAGGAGTCGTTGTAATAACCGAAAGTAATCGAATAACGCCGATATTTACCGAAAGGAATTGATTTGATCCTACACCGTGAAGATAATTATACATTTATCACTTGATTGCCCCTTTTAATATTTTCTGTCAAATAGGAAATCAACTGATTTACCACTAGTTTCCCAAGACTCAACAGGTAAATCGTGAAAGTGGTACCAGGAAAGCTATACATGTTTGGTCAGTGACCATATATAACAAACAATTATCCAGTCAATGCAATTGACTGCTCAAATAGAACAGGTGCAAGATAATGTTCAAACATCTTAATTCCCGGTGTATTATTTGTATTTACTAAGTCAGCTATCTAATAAAGACTGTTCTTTCTTTAAGATAAATCATTTCGAGATGCTCACACTGATTTATTTTGCTTTGTTTGTTTGTTTGATTGGTTTTTGCTGGGGGGGGGGGGGGGGAGGTAATTATTTTTTATCATTAAAGTTATTCTACCTTTTCTTGAAAACGTTTTATATGTATGTTTTGTAGATCGTTGTTTGTTCTTCTGTACTTTTTTCTTTTGGCCATTGTGTTGTCTGTTCTTCGATTTACGGAATCTGATTACCTCCCCTTTGGTATCTTCAAACTCTTCTTCCATGATATTTACCGTATTTCCAGTTTTAGAAGTATGTCGGCAGTTAGTTCGTTTGTATTTTCATCTGTGCTTGTGTATCAAATCAGTGTTAACATATCGGTCATGAGTTATCATGCTAGCTGTGAATCAAATAATTCCAAATTTATCTCTATTAATTTTACATGTTATTTTTCATCACTTCAGAGTCAAAGACGGTATGCACTAAAACAAACAAACAAAAAATCTGCAATGATTCGAAGTGATGCAGTAATCTTTAAATGTGATAAGCTTTTGTAAACAAACAGCTGAAAGTTATATTTTGTTCGTCTCGATGCCAATATGTGTTGAAAAAAACCCACTTTTCAAGTCATCTACAGTTGACTGCGTAGTTAGTTGTTTATTTTCTTCAGGAAGGGTTTTATTTGATTGGTTTCTATTATTTTATGTAGAAGGATAGTTTCTGCAATTTTCGGTTATTTTCCTCTGTCACGTTCTTTGCAGAATGAAACCATAGGTTAAACATCGAAAGTAAAAATACGTTAATAACACTTGTTTAAATACAGAATTATTCTAACTTATTTGGTTTAGATTTTTTATAAACATTTATATGGTAAAATATCATTACTTAATTAAGGACATATTGAATTCAATTTTGTAATAACATTTTTCAATATATAATTATTCTAATATTTTACTTTGAGATATCCATGTCCAAATTCGCTAAACCGTATCGGTGACGTAATGATTAGCGTGTTCGCCTCGAGTCCGGTCGGGTCAAACCTAAGACTATGACATTGGTATTTGTTGCTTCTCCGATAGCACGCAGCATTAAGGAGAAAGAACAAAGACTGGTTGGCTCGGAATCGGGATAATGTGTCCGAATGGGGCGACACTTCTATCCGCGGACTGTTGTTTCAGTGAGCTGGCACTATACAAATCAAACTCAGCGTGTTGGTCTAGTACAAAGCGGACCTCATTATTATCTTGTTGAAAATTAACTTGTTCTCGCCATGATATAGCTGAAAACTTGCTGAATTGGCGTTAAACAGCAATCACTCAACCACAATCGCTAGGTATTAGCTGACCTGTAATCATCATTAATTGTTATATAAACACCTATTGTGATATGTTTGTTGCTGCATTCCTTGAATATATTTCAAAATGTTGGCATAGGTTGAAGACACCGGGCAATGTCACCTATTAAAATTTCTTGGAAATGGATTAATATTAAATATGAGACAGAGATGCTACATTACTTACCTTGGAAGAGAGGATCATCTTTGATGATGTTTCCTTTTGAATATTCCTCGTTATCTTATAATTTATTAGATATTGGTCAACATGCTGATATTTATCATCATCGTCAACCACGTCACTCCCGCCATCTAAGATTGAATATGAAAATCAATTAAATTATCTTTGTAATTGATCAATATTAAATATGAAGCAGAGATGCAACATTACTTACCTTGGAAGAGAGGATCATATTGGGTGATACCTCCTATTGATTCCTCTTTATTATACTTAGAATTTATTAGATATCGTTCAATATGTTCTCGCCATAATATAGCTGAAAAATTGATGAATTGGTGTTAAATAACAATCTCTCACTCACTCGTTCAATATTTTGATAGTTATCCTCATCATCAACCACTTCCCGACATCTAAGTTTAAAAGAAAGTTTACAACATGTATGGGTTAATATTTGTACTATTATCACTAATTAGGTACGATCTATATTGTTATTTTCCAACACCAATACTGATGACGTAATGTGGAAAACGTATAAAAAAAAAACAAATGCCAAAATAGAAAAGGGTACGGGATGTGGTTGTTGTTTATAACTCTTGATGATGTGGCATTTTTCTGTTTTCATACTATTGATCTAAGAACCACAAAAACCTTCTACGGCTAATCGGGTGTTATATAATAATTCATTGTTTTATTATATCTTGACAAGACTTCTTCTCACTTCCCTGTTCTAGTCGAATCCATTTAAATTCTCGTGCAACCTATATAGTGTTTTTTCATCAGTCGCCTCCCCCTCATTTTCTCAATCAACAACTGTACGTCTGTGCAATGGAATGGTAAGTTAAACGCTACGAATATCTGTGTCACAGCTAACCACGGTTATAATCCGTTGGTCGTAGTGTCAATCTCGTCTTCATGACATTTCACTAGATTTTTAGCATGGATAATACTACAAGTCGAGTGTCATTGGATCAAAATCTATGTACCCTTTCGGAACAATTGTGTTCATTCCAGGTTTTAAGTGAGGTTTATGTTACTCAAACTTCAGTTTTCTTTGTGCTTTGTGGACAATTGTTTGCCTTTATATCCCTTTTCCTTTAGGCATTGCATCGTCTAACTTTTTTTGATTCACGGCTTCTCATTACCCCTTTGGTATCTTCAAACATTTCTCTAGTTTCTTATTTCATAAAAACGTAGATATACAATGTAGTGCGCACGACGCGTTTCTGGAATAACCCTCATCAAATATGCTTAAAATCGACAGAATGCAAAGTCAAATAATTTAATTGGGTTTAGGAGCAATACACCAAAAACACCTAAACAGAATATCTGCTGAGATCACCTATGAATGAGAGAGGAGAATCTTATTTTTAATAATAATTATTCCATCAGTGGTATTGACCCTGTGATAACAATAAAAACGTTGTTATCAAATTTAGTGCGCATAATTGGTTTGATAATATTTGTATAGGACGTCTTTCTTCACCTCATGATTAAAAGTTTAAATAAAATCATTATGTAATAATAATTAGACTTTTTGCATAAACATATCATGTTTTGCAGATTTGGCACACACATTAGCCAAATATATTGCAAATACATATCGTTCACAATCTATTTTTAATCGATAAGAAATATCCCATTCCTTCAAAATAAGATATTTTATTTCAGCTTACGTGATGCGGTGTAAGATATATTCAAAACACCCTTGTTATTTAGTTACATCTAGCAGTAAGATGGTATACCGTTTCTGCCAAATTTACGAAAGCAAGATATACGATGATAAATCTGACTGAAGTTTACAAGAAGAGTTTGAAGATACCAAAGGGGCAATCAGAATCCGTATATCGAAGAAGAACAGACAACACAATGGTCAAAAGAAAAAGTACAAAAGGACAAAAAACGATCAACAAAACATACATATAAAACTAAAGATCGAGTAACACGAACCCCACTAAAAACCGGGGTTGAACTCAGGTGCTCCGGAAGTGTGAACAGTTCCTGCTCCACTAGTGACACCCGTCGTGTTAATCTAGTTACAAACCCGGTGATAAGTCATGAACGTGGAAAGGACCGGGAAGTGTTTACGACAAGTGGAACATATCCTTGGCCATTTCCCAAGAACTCGGTATGGAAAGTTATGAAACCCCTTTGCAGAACAAACAGCTTTGCCCAGTTTTTTGTTCTATTGTTTTCCTTTATTGTAGATTGCAATAGTGATGGTGGTATAACTGGTTTGCAACTTTTACAAGGTTGCCTCAAATGAATATTTTACTTGGATTAAACACCGAACAAATGTGAAAATGCATTGCCTTTTTAACCATTCTCAAATATCTGTATCACAAGTTACCACAGATATTTTCCGCATATCGTAATCACAATCCCGTCCTGTCCTCATTCATGATTTGACATCGGCTTTATGGCATGGGTGATGCGGCGGATGCCGCTGGTGGAATAGGAACTGCTTACCCTTTCGGAGTTCACTTCCGTTCATTGTGGTTCGTACTGCTCAGTCGTTGGTCTTCTGTGTAGTATTTTGTCGATCATTGTTTGTCTTTTTATCCTTTTTCTGTTGGTTATTGTATTGTCTGTCCAAATGAAAACGCATTACTTGCAACAGTTTGCTTGACATTCGTTAACATTGGTGAGCTATTTGTAAATAATAGCGCACTAGTAATGAAATATAGCGTGATATTATTTTCTACTACATGTCGTTCCACTTGTTATATATAGTGTGAACCGTTTGATCGTAGCATGCTCGTCAGTAAGCAGTCCATTCCCTCTAACACAGCAAAGATATATTAGAAAATTAGTGTAACAGAACATTGGCCATGTTTATGCCTCTCCCAAGCCAAGGCATGGATTGCCAACGCCATATTATGCGGTGGTCTGTTTGCGTTCAATGATTTGAGGTGAGAGGGGATTGAATTGTTGGCCACCACTGTTTAAGCTTTCTTTTCATAATATACACTACTGTGATGAGAACCATTAATGTGACCCCTCCATGCAGCAAACTTTCACAATGCCCGAGTGAAAGATTCCGGAGTTAACAATTACAGCAATAGTTTTTCTATAGAAGTCACATTGCCCTTTGCATTCCAAAGTCGGCAATGCTTTCACTTGGGCCACCATATATATAGTTTCAAAGGTTGTTAAATCAATAGTTTTCTGTGTAGTGTTTTGTTTACCCTTTCTTTCTTGTCCGTTGTATCCTTCTTCGATAAACCGCTTCTGATAACTCTTTTGATATCTTCAGTTGTTTCTTAATGAGCATTGAAACATTATTATAAATCCATTTGACTATTGTTTTCTATATCACGTACACAATATATCAGCTGAAGTTGTAAAGTTTAACATTCCCGTCCTAAAGGCTACGACTACTGTAGGCAGACATGTGGTAACTGATATTATAGGTTCCTCGGTTCAACTTTATTCTCTAATCTTACATCATCAAGCTTACACGTGTACATATAAATAAATATATACAATGTATAAATAATTCAATTTGATGTGAATACTGCAATCTGATTTGCTGATCTGCCTGGGAAAAAAATGGTTATACTTCATAACCTGGGTTGGTATTGTGCCATCACCAACATATTCACTCGCCAACGACAAATTCAAATAATCCCATGAAATAATCGTAATTAAAATCGAGGAATCATTACATTTTGTTGTAAAAATTAAATTATAAGGAATATTTGAAAATTTTGAACAGGTTATACTTCTTTTACCTGGTTTGGAACAGCTCACGCTTTTGATAAAGCGCTTCGCGGTTTATTAAGCGTAAACTGCCCTAAGCCAGGTTATATCGTGTAACCTGTACACAATTTTTTAGATATTTATTAAAGAATACTAATATTAATAAAGGTGTGATGTTTTGTTTTTCAAGGCCAACTTATTTTTTTATTTATTACATCAATTTACGCATTTTATAAATAATATCGGGTGTCTTTTATTAAATAATGATGACAGTTCTAATACGTTTGGCAAATTGGAAAAATATTTTTGAATTAGATATTTTCTTTCACGTCCAAATATTGGACATAATGGTATTCGTCACCAGTCTGTCTTTCTACATTTGTCCAACGCCCTACTTCGATTGATAACCTATGATCAGATGTTCTACTTCAATTTATTTTTTGTCTTAAAACGCCATAATAATTTTCCAATTAAAAAATCCGACTTGAATAATCTAATGCTCAATGCTTTATATTTATTTTTTATATTATATTTTATTTTAACACATATATAAATAGCGGATTATTATTTTTAATATAATATAAATATCATGCTAATATTTATATATTACAAGCTAGTTCTTACAAATAGCGCTTTAATTTTAACATATTGCCTCAATAGCAAAAATATGTTGGGATTAATGTCAAAAGCATGAATTTTTATATAGTATAAATAAATAGATGTCTATTTCTAATTGATTCATTAAGTATGGAATTTAACTATTTCCAGCTTACGAGTCAGTGTAATTCATCATAGAGACAAGTATGAATACAAAATCGAATCAAGCCCCACAGCCTATCAAATTTCATTCATAGATTAAAGAACCTCGAGCTTTTAAATTAATAGCGACCATTTTATATCTCTTTGTCTTTTCATTGCAATAAAGAAATTTCAACTTTATAACATGTAGTGGATTTAATAGCAGCATGGTCTTTAAATCAACAATAACTAAAAGATGTAACTTCTAAAGATTTATATCTGAAACCAATAAAACATGCATGGTTTCTAATACAGATATGAAGTATTTACATTTCTGTCCATTCATCCAACGTTGTTCGCTATATTTGAGAAGTGGCAGGTGTTTTACAAGATAAACAATATCTTCCTTATCATTTATTGTTTACATGTGTTCACTACGTAAGGTTTATAACAAAATGGAATATAGTACTGATCTCGAAGACAGGTATGTCATTTTATCTAGTGTAAAAAATATGTTGACATCGAAATGACACGAAATATGTTGAAACTGTCACGTCTGATTATTTTCAGATTCTGACATCATCAATGGTTCAAAGTTTGTAAATTCGGCTGCAGTCCACTGCTCCCGCCTTAAGAGATTACGTTTGCTATTAACTTGCAAATTGAAATATAGTTCTGACTTTCGACAGGCACATAACGTTGCGAAGTGGCAAACAAACAATAAACAAAACCAATGTATCGAGGAAACATGGGTTTCTGAGTCACCATCGAATATCATTACGTTATGTTTTTATGTAAAAATCAATATTCTCAGTGGGGTACTCATGTCCGTTGAATTCTTGAATAAATAAATCTGCGAATTTTTTAATCTTATTGTCCATGAACTTTTACCAAGCCACAAATATTGATAAACACGAATAAAAATATTATATATTTTTCACATTTACGTATTATAGTGAAGCATGAATTTAAATAATGTTTTATATACATGTATACTAATATTGTGAACCAACATAATGTTCATAATTTTATACCTGTATACGACTTCATTTCACCAAAAGGAATTTAACTTTTTATTGAAGTGCCTATACCAAGCCAAGAAAGTTCATATAAGACCGTCATGTATTGGGGATATCGAAATTTTCCTGTTTCTGCGATTGTGGTATTTTTCGTTTGTTTTTTAAGTTTGTTTCTATACCTATATAACAAGGTAGAGTTGAATCCATTCAGAGTAAATGCAGATGATGACAAATCAAAATTAATTTTGCTTTGTCATTCACTAATTGAGATTTCAATTCACTTTGTTAAAACGCTATGGTACCAAAATAGCTTATACTATGCCAATCAACGTGGACCAATCGGTATACATTTATTTTTACAAAAACTCCAATAATTTAATGGAAAAACATACCACACTGTCGGAACAATTCCAAAATCAAATATCAAAAACGTAGAAACAAACTCGATAACCCTACAACACAAATACATGACTGCTAAATATCCTGGCTTGGTACAGGCACTTTAAGTGACGGGGTTAATCTGTCAACTGTGTTACTATGGTCACCGTAAAGGTAATCGAACGATAAACATGATACACATGTTAAAGGGTAATGAATTGATTGATCATTGTTGAATAATAATTAAGTAGTATGCAATTATATACATGGCGAGAACAAAGTTACAAACAATAAACTTGTTAAATAAGGCGGCACTTGGAATAGTCTATGAACGGATATACAGATAGAAACAAGAATATATACTGGATATTGTAGAACAATTGTGCCTTGGAACGGACCACAAACGACCACTCTTAGCAAACTGTTGTTCATATGGGGCTGATATACGTTCTGTTACGTGTAAGAAGCTCGGCATTCTCTATAAACGATACACCCATTTACGTTTCGTCCAAAGGACGAGTTGTGTATTTGATTTGTGACGCACCACTAGCGGACATTGCTGTCGAAAGAGCGGTTCCCCACAGCAATGAAACTATGGGTGAAGGTCATATTTGTATATCCCGATGTTCCCGGAGGAAGTATTATTAATTCAATACAAATCATCACAGTAGTATAACATAATAGTTTTACAAGAAACCTACACTTGTCGAAAACAAGATGTTTTAGCTATACAAAATGTACTTAATCCTTATTTTATTATATTTTTGGTTGAAAGATGCAACATCTTTGTGTTTGGTGGAGTGTTTTCTGAAAGACAAGAGTTAATTCGGGCAACAGTAAGCGAGTTTGAGAATTCACCACGTAGCCAAAATAATGTTGATTCATGTAACTCATCCAAGAAAGAATACATTGGGCCTTTTATACATGATGACGTTGAGATTTATACCATATCGTTACCAAATAAAAAGGGTGAGTCCACTAATATAAATTCTTCATTTATACATTTTCCAGAGAATTGTGGTCGTTCCGTTAGTATATAATTCATTGTTCTTTATTTGCCCACCTTTATTAAATAAAGGTCAAATGTATGTTCTTTGAAGTTAAGTGTGATATATTTGTCAATAAAATTTGTTTTGTTGTTAGTTATGGGCGACCTATCAACCGCAAACCTCTAGAATGTGCGAAGCTAGAGTGAATATATGGTCCAAAACTGTAATATATCCATAACAGTATGCAAATAAATCGAAACACAATGTAGATAAAAAAATGACATAGTAAACTCTAAATATAGTAAATAATGTACTGACGTTGGTGTACCATCATGTTTCAATGCGAAATATATTCCGTCTCTGCAGAAAAGATTATAAACGATGGATTTTCATATAGTGACAATGTATAAAGATAAGTGGTCAAAAACAAAAATGTCAAAAATATTTTTTTTATCAATGTGCGACGTAAAAATATTTTTGACATTCACTTCACTGAGTTTGGTGCTGTTATGACAACTGTTTTACCTGTTTTGTTCAAGTATTGTTATAATAAGAGATTATTACATGACATTGTCCATATCGGCCCTGGTATTAGCCCGAGACTCCCATATCAAGCCCGACAGCGAAGCTGGAGGGCTGATATGGGTCGAGGGTTGATACCAGGGACGATATGGAAAATTTCATGTCATAATCTTTTTATCACATATTTTACATTGACCTTTTCCAAGCATTGACTTTTATATTGCAAAAAAAGATCTATGAACTGACAAATTACGAAAATAAATCCTTAAGAGAGTTGCTTTTGTTCAACTTGCAAATATTTTTGTTTCGAATCTGGTTTCAAAAATATACCAAACAATGTCGATCTGTACAATGACGTTAGAAACTGTTTGTAAAATCTACCCAAGACGTTGACATTTGAATGGAAATTCCTATTCAGCACGACGTATATATTTGAGCTAATTATTCCGTTTCAAGTTATTTAAAATTTATTCCAATATGTTGAAATGTGTTAATTTGATTGAAATACGATTTTATGCATATCTTTGTGCATCGTCTTTCCTTGTACTTTGAAATATAATCTTTGAGACGACTGTGCAGATATCGGAAGTTGAATACGGGGGCAAATACGGATATATGAGGGCAAATATGGATATTTGAGGGCAAATACGGATATTTGCCCAGAGGGCAAATAATCAACACTGACTTTTAGCTATTATTGGACATGCAAAACTTAACATATTGCAACAAAATATGTGATAAATACTGTTATAGTGACAGTCGGAAACTTTGAGCCGTAATGAAAGGGGGAGGTTTGGCACTTTAAAATCTGATTCAACCCACCATTTCTTTAGAAATGCCTGTACCAAGTCAGGTTCATTACGGTTTTCACAGTTTTCCGGTTATTGACTGATTTTGCATATCCAGAAATTGAGGGTACTTTCCTCATAAATATTCATCATATTTAAATTAGATTTTGATCACGTGACTGCAGTTTCAAGCTTGATGGATCGTTTATTAGATTTGTCAAAAAATAGCCTATAGTACGGAAATTCAATGTGTCCGTCAATGATTCGAAAATTAAAAGTTATTGTTTATTTCCGCAAAGTTTTTCTTCTGTCAAAATTCAAATAATTTTGTTTTATAACGATTTTGGACATGGCTTTGATATCGCGATCATACAAAAATGATCATATTATATTTAATGTGGGAACCCCGAGTTTAGAAGCTAGAAATATAAGGTTAGTTAATATAATTACATATATTATTGAGGAATCTAAATTAATTTCAGAAAATATGTCGCCAAATGTCATTCATTGTTAAATTTTGTGTCACACGCCACCAGTTTCATGTATTTCAGACATTTTTACATAGACTCTTAAGGCCAAAAAAGGGTTCGTCGCCTCGGATTTTCATTTAGTCCAGGAACCTCGAATATTTAATTGTTTTCATTAATTTTTATTTCATTTAATTCAGCTTGATTCAATGTATCATTTTCAAGTTCAGAAAATGACACACATGCAATTATGAATGATATCGTCTATATAGATCATATGAAAATTGCAGACGTCCCGGCGTCGCCATCTTAGATATGCAAATGAGCAAAGTACCCATCATTTCTGGCTAGGGTCTGTTTATATAATAATGAGTTTTGACTTTCCCTTTGTAAGATTGCTCGGAGTTCGGTAATTTTGTTATTACCCTTATTTACCACGGACACTTCTGGATAAGGGATATCTGCCTTGGAGAGGTGCTGAGATTCATACCATATCATTTTACCAAATATTTTACCGGAGCGTCTCATGTATACATGCTCTTAAAAACAACAATGAATTTGTCCGAATCAACGAGATATATTTTTAAAATGATGGACTGAATTTTTTTTTCAAAATTAATTTTGGTTTGTTTTCAGAAAATGGAACAACTATTTGCGAAATATGGAATTTTTCAGACAAAAAGGTTTGTCTAATTAAGAATTGAATATTACATAGAAAACAAAAACATTAACGATTATCCGCATGTAGAAGATAAGTATGGAAATGAAATATTACACATCCAAGGTTATAATATAACAATTTAACACGAGATGTACATATGGTGTTTAAAAGTTAACGAATGTATTTGTATGAAAAATGTTGTTTGAACAACAAGGACTAACATATATTGGTACTGAAATAAATATACAGATCATAACTTAATGTTGTAATCGATCTCGTATGTTAGTTAGATTTATATCTACCTATGGCTTCAGTTCCTATGACCACTAAAGTTGTCAGTTTGATTTCCGCCTATGTCGAGATGTACTATATGTGACAAAATTTGTCTGACTTGCAGGAAGATTGGTGAATGTATTTCCTCCAACAAGTTTGGCTCTTCATTTATCCTAGTAATAATTCTGATGACCAGGTGTAATCATAATAGTGTTGTATGTGGCGTTAAGCACCAATAATCCTAATCTTGAACGTTTCACATAAAACATGAATCATTTCAATGACAATGAATGTGTTTTTAATGACCTTTGTGCGAAAAAAAACCAGTTTGGAGATACCAAATGGGTAGACAGAAGCCGAAGAAAGACAGACAATACAATGGCCAAAAGAACTACAATGATCTACAAAACACCAGTGTTACCCGAAAGATTATTACACGCAGCTCTAGAAATCGTACAAACCATTTCCTCACAACGCAAACAACACCAAATACATATTCTTGCACAACAACAGGTATCAAAGAATATGTCTTCAATTAAATCTTGTTTATATTTTCTATTTGTTTATACTTTATAAGAAGCATTATCATATCTTTGTTATTGCAGATGAGTCAAGGAATATCCCAGTTATTTTTAAACCAATGTTCTATCGCTGCCATTATCACCAACGGCTTAGAGATTGTAAAAGATCACGACAGAATAACACAGATCTGGACAAGCATTGCCTTCAAGGTAAACACAGAACTGTAAATCCTTAGATGACAAAAAATATATGTTGGTAGCATCGACTGGTGGAAATAAATCCTCGACTCAAATATAGTAACTGAAATGACATCCTAGACAATTAGGTGTATAATCTTATATGAAATTGAATATTCATCTAGACAAAAACCCTCCAATCACGTTTCAAATTTACACCAGGAACAAATGTCAGCAATTGTTTAAGTATGCGTCTATTTCCAAAAAATGAAAATTTACAATACTTTAAAGAAACTGACCATGAATAAGGCAATATTGAAAGACAACGTTGTTTTCTTATGCCATTTTACTTATCACGATGCAGAATCAACTTTTGTCTGGCATCTGAAGTGGTTTAACAGAAATACAGCCAGGATACTGTAGATAACATAACACAGTGAAGTATAAAATCCACTAGAACCAAAGAAAAAACCGATATCGTTAACATGTATGGAAAACGATTCTTGACTTTAATGTATATATAATATTTGAGTATTAATAGTGGTCATGTTAAAAATCATGTGTATTTAAGGGCATCTTACAAGTTATGGTAATAAACAGTGGAAAGAGTACAACAAGTGATGGGCTTGATGATATTGTGAGATCTTTAGAAGCTCTAGATGGATCCTTTTTAACATCGACGAAAAAACAATCTGAGTGAGTCATGTTAGCTTTACTTTTAACATTTTAAATCTTAAACAATTGGTTGAATGGGGTACCGTCGTGGTCGTGATGTACTTTATTTGATAAAGTTTGTCAATGTAGCGGGTCGGTGGTTTTCTCCGGGTACTCCACTTTCCTTCAACAATAAAACCAACTGCCACGAAATAACTGAAATATTGTTGTAAGCGGGGTTAAACACCATTACCCTAATTCTAGGTTGAATGGTTTCACCGTAACCTATTTACAAAACGGTAAATTATATATCGCAGACAAAATATGTCTCAATTTTAACGATTCATGACAATCTACTCGAATATCGATCTAATTATGTTATTGTTCATCATGTATTCACAGATGTTCACTATAACGTATGGTAGAGTTTTTGTCATTGAGGTCTTTTATCATGTATTCACAGATGTTCACTATAACGTATGGTAGAGTTTTTGTCATTGAGGTCTTTTATCATGTATTCACAGATGTTCACTATAACGTATGGTAGAGTTTTTGTCATTGAGGTCTTTTATCATGTATTCACAGATGTTCACTATAACGTATGGTAGAGTTTTTTGTCATTGAGGTCTTTTATCATGTATTCACAGATGTTCACTATAACGTATGTAGAGTTTTTGTCATTGAGGTCTTTTATCATGTATTCACAGATGTTCACTATAACGTATGGTAGAGTTTTTGTCATTGAGGTCTTTTATCATGTATTCACAGATGTTCACTATAACGTATGGTAGAGTTTTTTGTCATTGAGGTCTTTTATCATTTATTCACAGATGTTCACTAAAACGTATGGTAGAGTTTTTGTCATTGAGGTCTTTTATCATGTATTCACAGATGTTCACTATAACGTATGGTAGAGTTTTTGTCATTGAGGTCTTTTATCATGTATTCACAGATGTTCACTATAACGTATGGTAGAGTTTTTGTCATTGAGGTCTTTTATCATGTATTCACAGATGTTCACTATAACGTATGGTAGAGTTTTTGTCATTGAGGTCTTTTATCATGTATTCACAGATGTTCACTATAACGTATGGTAGAGTTTTTGTCATTGAGGTCTTTTATCATGTATTCACAGATGTTCACTATAACGTATGGTAGAGTTTTTGTCATTGAGGTCTTTTATCATGTATTCACAGATGTTCACTATAACGTATGGTAGAGTTTTTGTCATTGAGGTCTTTTATCATGTATTCACAGATATTTCACTATAACGTATGGTAGAGTTTTTGTCATTGAGGTCTTTTATCATGTATTCACAGATGTTCACTATAACGTATGGTAGAGTTTTTGTCATTGAGGTCTTTTATCATGTATTCACAGATGTTCACTATAACGTATGGTAGAGTTTTTGTCATTGAGGTCTTTTATCATGTATTCACAGATGTTCACTATAACGTATGGTAGAGTTTTTGTCATTGAGGTCTTTTATCATGTATTCACAGATGTTCACTATAACGTATGGTAGAGTTTTTGTCATTGAGGTCTTTTATCATGTATTCACAGATGTTCACTATAACGTATGGTAGAGTTTTTGTCATTGAGGTCTTTTTATCATGTATTCACAGATGTTCACTATAACGTATGGTAGAGTTTTTGTCATTGAGGTCTTTTATCATGTATTCACAGATGTTCACTATAACTTATGGTAGAGTTTTTGTCATTGAGGTCTTTTATCATGTATTCACAGATATTCACTATAACGTATGGTAGAGTTTTTTGTCATTGAGGTCTTTTATCATGTATTCACAGATGTTCACTATAACGTATGGTAGAGTTTTTGTCATTGAGGTCTTTATCATGTACTCACAGATGTTCACTATAACGTATGGTAGAGTTTTTTGTCATTGAGGTCTTTTATCATGTATTCACAGATGTTCACTATAACGTATGGTAGAGTTTTTGTCATTGAGGTCTTTTATCATTTATTCACAGATGTTCACTATAACGTATGGTAGAGTTTTTTGTCATTGAGGTCTTTTATCATGTATTCACAGATGTTCACTATAACGTATGGTAGAGTTTTTTGTCATTGAGGTCTTTTATCATGTATTCACAGATGTTCACTATAACGTATGGTAGAGTTTTTTGTCATTGAGGTCTTTTATCATTTATTCACAGATTTTCACTATAACGTATGGTAGAGTTTTTGTCATTGAGGTCTTTTATCATGTATTCACAGATGTTCACTATAACGTATGGTAGAGTTTTTGTCATTGAGGTCTTTTATCATTTATTCACAGATGTTCACTATAACGTATGGTAGAGTTTTTGTCATTGAGGTCTTTTATCATGTATTCACAGATGTTCACTATAACGTATGGTAGAGTTTTTGTCATTGAGGTCTTTTATCATGTATTTCACAGATGTTCACTATAACGTATGGTAGAGTTTTTTGTCATTGAGGTCTTTTATCATGTATTCACAGATGTTCACTATAACTTATGGTAGAGTTTTTGTCATTGAGGTCTTTTATCATGTATTCACAGATATTCACTATAACGTATGGTAGAGTTTTTGTCATTGAGGTCTTTTATCATGTATTCACAGATGTTCACTATAACGTATGGTAGAGTTTTTGTCATTGAGGTCTTTTATCATGTATTCACAGATGTTCACTATAACGTATGGTAGAGTTTTTTGTCATTGAGGTCTTTTATCATGTATTCACAGATATTCACTATAACGTATGGTAGAGTTTTTGTCATTGAGGTCTTTTATCATGTATTCACAGATGTTCACTATAACGTATGGTAGAGTTTTTGTCATTGAGGTCTTTTATCATGTACTCACAGATGTTCACTATAACGTATGGTAGAGTTTTTGTCATTGAGGTCTTTTATCATGTATTCACAGATGTTCACTATAACGTATGGTAGAGTTTTTGTCATTGAGGTCTTTTATCATGTATTCACAGATGTTCACTATAACGTATGGTAGAGTTTTTGTCATTGAGGTCTTTTATCATGTATTCACAGATATTCACTATAACGTATGGTAGAGTTTTTGTCATTGAGGTCTTTTATCATGTATTCACAGATGTTCACTATAACGTATGGTAGAGTTTTTGTCATTGAGGTCTTTTATCATGTATTCACAGATGTTCACTATAACGTATGGTAGAGTTTTTGTCATTGAGGTCTTTTATCATGTATTCACAGATGTTCACTATAACGTATGGTAGAGTTTTTGTCATTGAGGTCTTTTATCATGTATTCACAGATGTTCACTATAACGTATGGTAGAGTTTTTGTCATTGAGGTCTTTTATCATGTATTCACAGATGTTCACTATAACGTATGGTAGAGTTTTTTGTCATTGAGGTCTTTTATCATGTATTCACAGATGTTCACTATAACGTATGGTAGAGTTTTTGTCATTGAGGTCTTTTATCATGTATTCACAGATGTTCACTATAACGTATGGTAGAGTTTTTGTCATTGAGGTCTTTTATCATTTATTCACAGATGTTCACTATAACGTATGGTAGAGTTTTTGTCATTGAGGTCTTTTATCATGTATTCACAGATGTTCACTATAACGTATGGTAGAGTTTTTTGTCATTGAGGTCTTTTATCATGTATTCACAGATGTTCACTATAACGTATGGTAGAGTTTTTGTCATTGAGGTCTTTTATCATGTATTCACAGATGTTCACTATAACGTATGGTAGAGTTTTTGTCATTGAGGTCTTTTATCATGTATTCACAGATGTTCACTATAACGTATGGTAGAGTTTTTGTCATTGAGGTCTTTTATCATTTATTCACAGATGTTCACTATAACGTATGGTAGAGTTTTTTGTCATTGAGGTCTTTTTATCATGTATTCACAGATGTTCACTATAACGTATGGTAGAGTTTTTGTCATTGAGGTCTTTTATCATGTATTCACAGATGTTCACTATAACGTATGGTAGAGTTTTTGTCATTGAGGTCTTTTATCATGTATTCACAGATGTTCACTATAACGTATGGTAGAGTTTTTTGTCATTGAGGTCTTTTATCATGTATTCACAGATGTTCACTATAACGTATGGTAGAGTTTTTGTCATTGAGGTCTTTTATCATGTATTCACAGATGTTCACTATAACGTATGGTAGAGTTTTTGTCATTGAGGTCTTTTATCATGTATTCACAGATGTTCACTATAACGTATGGTAGAGTTTTTGTCATTGAGGTCTTTTATCATGTATTCACAGATGTTCACTATAACGTATGGTAGAGTTTTTTGTCATTGAGGTCTTTTATCATGTATTCACAGATGTTCACTATAACGTATGGTAGAGTTTTTGTCATTGAGGTCTTTTATCATGTATTCACAGATGTTCACTATAACGTATGGTAGAGTTTTTGTCATTGAGGTCTTTTATCATGTATTCACAGATGTTCACTATAACGTATGGTAGAGTTTTTGTCATTGAGGTCTTTTATCATGTATTCACAGATGTTCACTATAACGTATGGTAGAGTTTTTGTCATTGAGGTCTTTTATCATGTATTCACAGATGTTCACTATAACGTATGGTAGAGTTTTTGTCATTGAGGTCTTTTATCATGTACTCACAGATGTTCACTATAACGTATGGTAGAGTTTTTTGTCATTGAGGTCTTTTATCATGTATTCACAGATGTTCACTATAACGTATGGTAGAGTTTTTGTCATTGAGGTCTTTTATCATGTATTCACAGATGTTCACTATAACGTATGGTAGAGTTTTTGTCATTGAGGTCTTTTATCATGTATTCACAGATGTTCACTATAACGTATGGTAGAGTTTTTTGTCATTGAGGTCTTTTATCATGTATTCACAGATGTTCACTATAACGTATGGTAGAGTTTTTTGTCATTGAGGTCTTTTATCATTTATTCACAGATGTTCACTATAACGTATGGTAGAGTTTTTGTCATTGAGGTCTTTTATCAAGGACTCCACAGATGTTCACTATAACGTATGGTAGAGTTTTTTGTCATTGAGGCCTTTTATCATGTATTCACAGATGTTCACTATAACGTAGTATGGTAGAGTTTTTGTCATGAGGTCTTTTATCATTTATTCACAGATGTTCACTATAACGTATGGTAGAGTTTTGTCATTGAGGTCTTTTATCATTTATTCACAGATGTTCACTATAACGTATGGTAGAGTTTTTGTCATTGAGGTCTTTTATCATGTATTCACAGATGTTCACTATAACGTATGGTAGAGTTTTTGTCATTGAGGTCTTTTATCATGTATTCACAGATGTTCACTATAACGTATGGTAGAGTTTTTGTCATTGAGGTCTTTTATCATTTATTCACAGATGTTCACTATAACGTATGGTAGAGTTTTTGTCATTGAGGTCTTTTATCATTTATTCACAGATGTTCACTATAACGTATGGTAGAGTTTTTGTCATTGAGGTCTTTTATCATGTATTCACAGATGTTCACTATAACGTATGGTAGAGTTTTTGTCATTGAGGTCTTTTATCATGTATTCACAGATGTTCACTATAACGTATGGTAGAGTTTTTGTCATTGAGGTCTTTTATCATGTATTCACAGATGTTCACTATAACGTATGGTAGAGTTTTTGTCATTGAGGTCTTTTATCATGTATTCACAGATGTTCACTATAACGTATGGTAGAGTTTTTGTCATTGAGGTCTTTTATCATGTATTCACAGATGTTCACTATAACGTATGGTAGAGTTTTTGTCATTGAGGTCTTTTATCATGTATTCACAGATGTTCACTATAACGTATGGTAGAGTTTTTGTCATTGAGGTCTTTTATCATGTATTCACAGATGTTCACTATAACGTATGGTAGAGTTTTTGTCATTGAGGTCTTTTATCATGTATTCACAGATGTTCACTATAACGTATGGTAGAGTTTTTGTCATTGAGGTCTTTTATCATGTATTCACAGATGTTCACTATAACGTATGGTAGAGTTTTTGTCATTGAGGTCTTTTATCATGTATTCACAGATGTTCACTATAACGTATGGTAGAGTTTTTGTCATTGAGGTCTTTTATCATGTATTCACAGATGTTCACTATAACGTATGGTAGAGTTTTTGTCATTGAGGTCTTTTATCATGTATTCACAGATGTTCACTATAACGTATGGTAGAGTTTTTGTCATTGAGGTCTTTTATCATGTATTCACAGATGTTCACTATAACGTATGGTAGAGTTTTTGTCATTGAGGTCTTTTATCATGTATTCACAGATGTTCACTATAACGTATGGTAGAGTTTTTGTCATTGAGGTCTTTTATCATGTATTCACAGATGTTCACTATAACGTATGGTAGAGTTTTTGTCATTGAGGTCTTTTATCATGTATTCACAGATGTTCACTATAACGTATGGTAGAGTTTTTGTCATTGAGGTCTTTTATCATGTATTCACAGATGTTCACTATAACGTATGGTAGAGTTTTTGTCATTGAGGTCTTTTATCATGTATTCACAGATGTTCACTATAACGTATGGTAGAGTTTTTGTCATTGAGGTCTTTTATCATGTATTCACAGATGTTCACTATAACGTATGGTAGAGTTTTTGTCATTGAGGTCTTTTATCATGTATTCACAGATGTTCACTATAACGTATGGTAGAGTTTTTGTCATTGAGGTCTTTTATCATGTATTCACAGATGTTCACTATAACGTATGGTAGAGTTTTTGTCATTGAGGTCTTTTATCATGTATTCACAGATGTTCACTATAACGTATGGTAGAGTTTTTGTCATTGAGGTCTTTTATCATGTATTCACAGATGTTCACTATAACGTATGGTAGAGTTTTTGTCATTGAGGTCTTTTATCATGTATTCACAGATGTTCACTATAACGTATGGTAGAGTTTTTGTCATTGAGGTCTTTTATCATGTATTCACAGATGTTCACTATAACGTATGGTAGAGTTTTTGTCATTGAGGTCTTTTATCATGTATTCACAGATGTTCACTATAACGTATGGTAGAGTTTTTGTCATTGAGGTCTTTTATCATGTATTCACAGATGTTCACTATAACGTATGGTAGAGTTTTTGTCATTGAGGTCTTTTATCATGTATTCACAGATGTTCACTATAACGTATGGTAGAGTTTTTGTCATTGAGGTCTTTTATCATGTATTC
The DNA here is from genome assembly GCA_963680875.1 of Bathymodiolus brooksi. NCBI lineage: Eukaryota > Metazoa > Mollusca > Bivalvia > Mytilida > Modiolidae > Bathymodiolus > Bathymodiolus brooksi. The sequence continues at coordinate 21,236,536 of OY804575.1, read as the reverse complement.
ACAGATGTTCACTATAACGTATGGTAGAGTTTTTGTCATTGAGGTCTTTTATCATGTATTCACAGATGTTCACTATAACGTATGGTAGAGTTTTTGTCATTGAGGTCTTTTATCATGTATTCACAGATGTTCACTATAACGTATGGTAGAGTTTTTGTCATTGAGGTCTTTTATCATGTATTCACAGATGTTCACTATAACGTATGGTAGAGTTTTTGTCATTGAGGTCTTTTATCATGTATTCACAGATGTTCACTATAACGTATGGTAGAGTTTTTGTCATTGAGGTCTTTTATCATGTATTCACAGATGTTCACTATAACGTATGGTAGAGTTTTTGTCATTGAGGTCTTTTATCATGTATTCACAGATGTTCACTATAACGTATGGTAGAGTTTTTGTCATTGAGGTCTTTTATCATGTATTCACAGATGTTCACTATAACGTATGGTAGAGTTTTTGTCATTGAGGTCTTTTATCATGTATTCACAGATGTTCACTATAACGTATGGTAGAGTTTTTGTCATTGAGGTCTTTTATCATGTATTCACAGATGTTCACTATAACGTATGGTAGAGTTTTTGTCATTGAGGTCTTTTATCATGTATTCACAGATGTTCACTATAACGTATGGTAGAGTTTTTGTCATTGAGGTCTTTTATCATGTATTCACAGATGTTCACTATAACGTATGGTAGAGTTTTTGTCATTGAGGTCTTTTATCATGTATTCACAGATGTTCACTATAACGTATGGTAGAGTTTTTGTCATTGAGGTCTTTTATCATGTATTCACAGATGTTCACTATAACGTATGGTAGAGTTTTTGTCATTGAGGTCTTTTATCATGTATTCACAGATGTTCACTATAACGTATGGTAGAGTTTTTGTCATTGAGGTCTTTTATCATGTATTCACAGATGTTCACTATAACGTATGGTAGAGTTTTTGTCATTGAGGTCTTTTATCATGTATTCACAGATGTTCACTATAACGTATGGTAGAGTTTTTGTCATTGAGGTCTTTTATCATGTATTCACAGATGTTCACTATAACGTATGGTAGAGTTTTTGTCATTGAGGTCTTTTATCATGTATTCACAGATGTTCACTATAACGTATGGTAGAGTTTTTGTCATTGAGGTCTTTTATCATGTATTCACAGATGTTCACTATAACGTATGGTAGAGTTTTTGTCATTGAGGTCTTTTATCATTTATTCACAGATGTTCACTATAACGTATGGTAGAGTTTTTGTCATTGAGGTCTTTTATCATGTATTCACAGATGTTCACTATAACGTATGGTAGAGTTTTTGTCATTGAGGTCTTTTATCATGTATTCACAGATGTTCACTATAACGTATGGTAGAGTTTTTGTCATTGAGGTCTTTTATCATTTATTCACAGATGTTCACTATAACGTATGGTAGAGTTTTTGTCATTGAGGTCTTTTATCATGTATTCACAGATGTTCACTATAACGTATGGTAGAGTTTTTGTCATTGAGGTCTTTTATCATTTATTCACAGATGTTCACTATAACGTATGGTAGAGTTTTTGTCATTGAGGTCTTTTATCATGTATTCACAGATGTTCACTATAACGTATGGTAGAGTTTTTGTCATTGAGGTCTTTTATCATGTATTCACAGATGTTCACTATAACGTATGGTAGAGTTTTTGTCATTGAGGTCTTTTATCATTTATTCACAGATGTTCACTATAACGTATGGTAGAGTTTTTGTCATTGAGGTCTTTTATCATTTATTCACAGATGTTCACTATAACGTATGGTAGAGTTTTTGTCATTGAGGTCTTTTATCATGTATTCACAGATGTTCACTATAACGTATGGTAGAGTTTTTGTCATTGAGGTCTTTTATCATGTATTCACAGATGTTCACTATAACGTATGGTAGAGTTTTTGTCATTGAGGTCTTTTATCATGTATTCACAGATGTTCACTATAACGTATGGTAGAGTTTTTGTCATTGAGGTCTTTTATCATGTATTCACAGATGTTCACTATAACGTATGGTAGAGTTTTTGTCATTGAGGTCTTTTATCATGTATTCACAGATGTTCACTATAACGTATGGTAGAGTTTTTGTCATTGAGGTCTTTTATCATGTATTCACAGATGTTCACTATAACGTATGGTAGAGTTTTTGTCATTGAGGTCTTTTATCATGTATTCACAGATGTTCACTATAACGTATGGTAGAGTTTTTGTCATTGAGGTCTTTTATCATGTATTCACAGATGTTCACTATAACGTATGGTAGAGTTTTTGTCATTGAGGTCTTTTATCATGTATTCACAGATGTTCACTATAATGTATGGTAGAGTTTTTGTCATTGAGGTCTTTTATCATGTATTCACAGATGTTCACTATAACGTATGGTAGAGTTTTTGTCATTGAGGTCTTTTATCATGTATTCACAGATGTTCACTATAACGTATGGTAGAGTTTTTGTCATTGAGGTCTTTTATCATGTATTCACAGATGTTCACTATAAGTATGGTAGAGTTTTTGTCATTGAGGTCTTTTATCATGTATTCACAGATGTTCACTATAACGTATGGTAGAGTTTTTGTCATTGAGGTCTTTTATCATTTATTCACAGATATTCACTATAACGTATGGTAGAGTTTTTGTCATTGAGGTCTTTTATCATGTATTACCACAGATAAATTACTATAACCTTATGGTAGAGTTTTTGTCATTGAGGTCTTTTATCATGTATTCACAGATGTTCACTATAACGTATGGTAGAGTTTTTGTCATTGAGGTCTTTTATCATGTATTCACAGATATTCACTATAACGTATGGTAGAGTTTTTGTCATTGAGGTCTTTTATCATGTATTCACAGATGTTCACTATAACGTATGGTAGAGTTTTTGTCATTGAGGTCTTTTATCATGTATTCACAGATATTCACTATAACGTATGGTAGAGTTTTTGTCATTGAGGTCTTTTATCATGTATTCACAGATGTTCACTATAACGTATGGTAGAGTTTTTGTCATTGAGGTCTTTTATCATGTATTCACAAAATGTTCACTATAACGTATGGTAGAGTTTTTGTCATTGAGGTCTTTTATCATGTATTCACAGATATTCACTATAACGTATGGTAGAGTTTTTGTCATTGAGGTCTTTTATCATGTATTCACAGATGTTCACTATAACGTATGGTAGAGTTTTTGTCATTGAGGTCTTTTATCATGTATTCACAGATGTTCACTATAACGTATGGTAGAGTTTTTGTCATTGAGGTCTTTTATCATGTATTCACAGATGTTCACTATAACGTATGGTAGAGTTTTTGTCATTGAGGTCTTTTATCATGTATTCACAGATATTCACTATAACGTATGGTAGAGTTTTTGTCATTGAGGTCTTTTATCATGTATTCACAGATGTTCACTATAACGTAGGGTAGGGTTTTTGTCATTGAGGTCTTTTATCATGTATTCACAGATGTTCACTATAACGTATGGTAGAGTTTTTGTCATTGAGGTCTTTTATCATGTATTCACAGATGTTCACTATAACGTATGGTAGAGTTTTTGTCATTGAGGTCTTTTATCATGTATTCACAGATGTTCACTATAACTTATGGTAGAGTTTTTGTCATTGAGGTCTTTTATCATGTATTCACAGATATTCACTATAATGTATGGTAGAGTTTTTGTCATTGAGGTCTTTTATCATGTATTCACAGATGTTCACTATAACGTATGGTAGAGTTTTTGTCATTGAGGTCTTTTATCATGTATTCACAGATGTTCACTATAACGTATGGTAGAGTTTTTGTCATTGAGGTCTTTTATCATGTATTCACAGATGTTCACTATAACGGTATGGTAGAGTTTTTGTCATTGAGGTCTTTTATCATTTATTCACAGATGTTCACTATAACGTATGGTAGAGTTTTTGTCATTGAGGTCTTTTATCATTTATTCACAGATATTCACTATAACGTATGGTAGAGTTTTTGTCATTGAGGTCTTTTATCATGTATTCACAGATATTCACTATAACGTATGGTAGAGATTTTGTCATTGAGGTCTTTTATCATGTATTCACAGATGTTCACTATAACGTATGGTAGAGTTTTTGTCATTGAGGTCTTTTATCATGTATTCACAGATGTTCACTATAACGTATGGTAGAGTTTTTGTCATTGAGGTCTTTTATCATGTATTCACAGATGTTCACTATAACGTATGGTAGAGTTTTTGTCATTGAGGTCTTTTATCATGTATTCACAGATGTTCACTATAACTTATGGTAGAGTTTTTGTCATTGAGGTCTTTTATCATGTATTCACAGATGTTCACTATAACTTATGGTAGAGTTTTTGTCATTGAAGTCTTTTATCATGTATTCACAGATATTCACTATAACGTATGGTAGAGTTTTTGTCATTGAGGTCTTTTATCATGTATTCACAGATGCTCACTATAACGTATGGTAGAGTTTTTGTCATTGAGGTCTTTTATCATGTATTCACAGATGCTCACTATAACGTATGGTAGAGTTTTTGTCATTGAGGTCTTTTATCATGTATTCACAGATGTTCACTATAACTTATGGTAGAGTTTTTGTCATTGAGGTCTTTTATCATGTATTCACAGATGTTCACTATAACTTATGGTAGAGTTTTTGTCATTGAAGTCTTTTATCATGTATTCACAGATATTCACTATAACGTATGGTAGAGTTTTTGTCATTGAGGTCTTTTATCATGTATTCACAGATGCTCACTATAACGTATGGTAGAGTTTTTGTCATTTAGGTCTTTTATCATGTATTCACAGATGCTCACTATAACGTATGGTAGAGTTTTTGTCATTGAGGTCTTTTATCATGTATTCACAGATATTCACTATAACGTATGGTAGAGTTTTTGTCATTGAGGTCTTTTATCATGTATTCACAGATGTTCACTATAACGTATGGTAGAGTTTTTGTCATTGAGGTCTTTTATCATGTATTCACAGATATTCACTATAACGTATGGTAGAGTTTTTGTCATTGAGGTCTTTTATCATGTATTCACAGATGTTCACTATAACGTATGGTAGAGTTTTTGTCATTGAGGTCTTTTATCATGTATTCACAGATGTTCACTATAACTTATGGTAGAGTTTTTGTCATTGAGGTCTTTTATCATGTATTCACAGATATTCACTATAAAGTATGGTAGAGTTTTTGTCATTGAGGTCTTTTATCATGTATTCACAGATGTTCACTATAACGTATGGTAGAGTTTTGTCATTGAGGTCTTTTATCATGTATTCACAGATGTTCACTATAACGTATGGTAGAGTTTTTGTCATTGAGGTATTTTATCATGTATTCACAGATATTCACTATAACGTATGGTAGAGTTTTTGTCATTGAGGTCTTTTATCATGTATTCACAGATGCTCACTATAACGTATGGTAGAGTTTTTGTCATTGAGGTCTTTTATCATGTACTCACAGATGTTCACTATAACGTATGGTAGAGTTTTTGTCATTGAGGTCTTTTATCATGTATTCACAGATGTTCACTATAACGTATGGTAGAGTTTTTGTCATTGAGGTCTTTTATCATGTATTCACAGATGTTCACTATAACGTATGGTAGAGTTTTTGTCATTGAGGTCTTTTATCATGTATTCACAGATGTTCACTATAACGTATGGTAGAGTTTTTGTCATTGAGGTCTTTTATCATGTATTCACAGATGTTCACTATAACGTATGGTAGAGTTTTTGTCATTGAGGTCTTTTATCATGTATTCACAGATATTCACTATAACGTATGGTAGAGTTTTTATCATTGAGGTCTTTTATCATGTATTCACAGATATTCACTATAACGTATGGTAGAGTTTTTGTCATTGAGGTCTTTTATCATGTATTCACAGATGTTCACTATAACGTATGGTAGAGTTTTTGTCATTGAGGTCTTTTATCATGTATTCACAGATGTTCACTATAACGTATGGTAGAGTTTTTGTCATTGAGGTCTTTTATCATGTATTCACAGATGTTCACTATAACGTATGGTAGAGTTTTTGTCATTGAGGTCTTTTATCATGTATTCACAGATGTTCACTATAACGTATGGTAGAGTTTTTGTCATTGAGGTCTTTTATCATGTATTCACAGATGTTCACTATAACGTATGGTAGAGTTTTTGTCATTGAGGTCTTTTATCATGTATTCACAGATGTTCACTATAACGTATGGTAGAGTTTTTGTCATTGAGGTCTTTTATCATGTATTCACAGATGTTCACTATAACGTATGGTAGAGTTTTTGTCATTGAGGTCTTTTATCATGTATTCACAGATGTTCACTATAACGTATGGTAGAGTTTTTGTCATTGAGGTCTTTTATCATGTATTCACAGATGTTCACTATAACGTATGGTAGAGTTTTTGTCATTGAGGTCTTTTATCATGTATTCACAGATGTTCACTATAACGTATGGTAGAGTTTTTGTCATTGAGGTCTTTTATCATGTATTCACAGATATTCACTATAACGTATGGTAGAGTTTTTGTCATTGAGGTCTTTTATCATGTATTCACAGATGTTCACTATAACGTATGGTAGAGTTTTTGTCATTGAGGTCTTTTATCATGTATTCACAGATGTTCACTATGACGTATGGTAGAGTTTTTGTCATTGAGGTCTTTTATCATGTACTCACAGATGTTCACTATAACGTATGGTAGAGTTTTTGTCATTGAGGTCTTTTATCATGTATTCACAGATGTTCACTATAACGTATGGTAGAGTTTTTGTCATTGAGGTCTTTTATCATGTATTCACAGATGTTCACTATAACGTATGGTAGAGTTTTTGTCATTGAGGTCTTTTATCATGTATTCACAGATGTTCACTATAACGTATGGTAGAGTTTTTGTCATTGAGGTCTTTTATCATGTATTCACAGATATTCACTATAACGTATGGTAGAGTTTTTGTCATTGAGGTCTTTTATCATGTATTCACAGATGTTCACTATAACGTATGGTAGAGTTTTTGTCATTGAGGTCTTTTATCATGTATTCACAGATGCTCACTATAACGTATGGTAGAGTTTTTGTCATTGAGGTCTTTTATCATGTATTCACAGATGTTCACTATAACGTATGGTAGAGTTTTTGTCATTGAGGTCTTTTATCATGTATTCACAGATGTTCACTATAACTTATGGTATAGTTTTTGTCATTGAGGTCTTTTATCATGTATTCACAGATATTCACTATAACGTATGGTAGAGTTTTTGTCATTGAGGTCTTTTATCATGTATTCACAGATGTTCACTATAACGTATGGTAGAGTTTTTGTCATTGAGGTCTTTTATCATGTATTCACAGATGTTCACTATAACGTATGGTAGAGTTTTTGTCATTGAGGTCTTTTATCATGTATTCACAGATGTTCACTATAACGTATGGTAGAGTTTTTGTCATTGAGGTCTTTTATCATGTATTCACAGATGTTCACTATAAGGTATGGTAGAGTTTTTGTCATTGAGATCTTTTATCATTTATTCACAGATGTTCACTATAACGTATGGTAGAGTTTTTGTCATTGCGGTCTTTTATCATTTATTCACAGATATTCACTATAACGTATGGTAGAGTTTTTGTCATTGAGGTCTTTTATCATGTATTCACAGATATTCACTATAACGTATGGTAGAGATTTTGTCATTGAGGTCTTTTATCATGTATTCACAGATGTTCACTATAACGTATGGTAGAGTTTTTGTCATTGAGGTCTTTTATCATGTATTCACAGATGTTCACTATGACGTATGGTAGAGTTTTTGTCATTGAGGTCTTTTATCATGTACTCACAGATGTTCACTATAACGTATGGTAGAGTTTTTGTCATTGAGGTCTTTTATCATGTATTCACAGATGTTCACTATAACGTATGGTAGAGTTTTTGTCATTGAGGTCTTTTATCATGTATTCACAGATGTTCACTATAACGTATGGTAGAGTTTTTGTCATTGAGGTCTTTTATCATGTATTCACAGATGTTCACTATAACGTATGGTAGAGTTTTTGTCATTGAGGTCTTTTATCATGTATTCACAGATATTCACTATAACGTATGGTAGAGTTTTTGTCATTGAGGTCTTTTATCATGTATTCACAGATGTTCACTATAACGTATGGTAGAGTTTTTGTCATTGAGGTCTTTTATCATGTATTCACAGATGTTCACTATAACGTATGGTAGAGTTTTTGTCATTGAGGTCTTTTATCATGTATTCACAGATGTTCACTATAACGTATGGTAGAGTTTTTGTCATTGAGGTCTTTTATCATGTATTCACAGATGTTCACTATAACTTATGGTATAGTTTTTGTCATTGAGGTCTTTTATCATGTATTCACAGATATTCACTATAACGTATGGTAGAGTTTTTGTCATTGAGGTCTTTTATCATGTATTCACAGATGTTCACTATAACGTATGGTAGAGTTTTTGTCATTGAGGTCTTTTATCATGTATTCACAGATGTTCACTATAACGTATGGTAGAGTTTTTGTCATTGAGGTCTTTTATCATGTATTCACAGATGTTCACTATAACGTATGGTAGAGTTTTTGTCATTGAGGTCTTTTATCATGTATTCACAGATGTTCACTATAACGTATGGTAGAGTTTTTGTCATTGAGGTCTTTTATCATGTATTCACAGATGTTCACTATAACGTATGGTAGAGTTTTTGTCATTGAGGTCTTTTATCATGTATTCACAGATGTTCACTATAACGTATGGTAGAGTTTTTGTCATTGAGGTCTTTTATCATGTATTCACAGATGTTCACTATAACGTATGGTAGAGTTTTTGTCATTGAGGTCTTTTATCATGTATTCACAGATGTTCACTATAACGTATGGTAGAGTTTTTGTCATTGAGGTCTTTTATCATGTATTCACAGATGTTCACTATAACGTATGGTAGAGTTTTTGTCATTGAGGTCTTTTATCATGTATTCACAGATGTTCACTATAACGTATGGTAGAGTTTTTGTCATTGAGGTCTTTTATCATGTATTCACAGATGTTCACTATAACGTATGGTAGAGTTTTTGTCATTGAGGTCTTTTATCATGTATTCACAGATGTTCACTATAACGTATGGTAGAGTTTTTGTCATTGAGGTCTTTTATCATGTATTCACAGATGTTCACTATAACGTATGGTAGAGTTTTTGTCATTGAGGTCTTTTATCATGTATTCACAGATGTTCACTATAACGTATGGTAGAGTTTTTGTCATTGAGGTCTTTTATCATGTATTCACAGATGTTCACTATAACGTATGGTAGAGTTTTTGTCATTGAGGTCTTTTATCATGTATTCACAGATGTTCACTATAACGTATGGTAGAGTTTTTGTCATTGAGGTCTTTTATCATGTATTCACAGATATTCACTATAACGTATGGTAGAGTTTTTGTCATTGAGGTCTTTTATCATGTATTCACAGATGTTCACTATAACGTATGGTAGAGTTTTTGTCATTGAGGTCTTTTATCATGTATTCACAGATGTTCACTATGACGTATGGTAGAGTTTTTGTCATTGAGGTCTTTTATCATGTACTCACAGATGTTCACTATAACGTATGGTAGAGTTTTTGTCATTGAGGTCTTTTATCATGTATTCACAGATGTTCACTATAACGTATGGTAGAGTTTTTGTCATTGAGGTCTTTTATCATGTATTCACAGATGTTCACTATAACGTATGGTAGAGTTTTTGTCATTGAGGTCTTTTATCATGTATTCACAGATGTTCACTATAACGTATGGTAGAGTTTTTGTCATTGAGGTCTTTTATCATGTATTCACAGATATTCACTATAACGTATGGTAGAGTTTTTGTCATTGAGGTCTTTTATCATGTATTCACAGATGTTCACTATAACGTATGGTAGAGTTTTTGTCATTGAGGTCTTTTATCATGTATTCACAGATGCTCACTATAACGTATGGTAGAGTTTTTGTCATTGAGGTCTTTTATCATGTATTCACAGATGTTCACTATAACGTATGGTAGAGTTTTTGTCATTGAGGTCTTTTATCATGTATTCACAGATGTTCACTATAACTTATGGTATAGTTTTTGTCATTGAGGTCTTTTATCATGTATTCACAGATATTCACTATAACGTATGGTAGAGTTTTTGTCATTGAGGTCTTTTATCATGTATTCACAGATGTTCACTATAACGTATGGTAGAGTTTTTGTCATTGAGGTCTTTTATCATGTATTCACAGATGTTCACTATAACGTATGGTAGAGTTTTTGTCATTGAGGTCTTTTATCATGTATTCACAGATGTTCACTATAACGTATGGTAGAGTTTTTGTCATTGAGGTCTTTTATCATGTATTCACAGATGTTCACTATAAGGTATGGTAGAGTTTTTGTCATTGAGGTCTTTTATCATTTATTCACAGATATTCACTATAACGTATGGTAGAGTTTTTGTCATTGAGGTCTTTTATCATGTATTCACAGATATTCACTATAACGTATGGTAGAGATTTTGTCATTGAGGTCTTTTATCATGTATTCACAGATGTTCACTATAACGTATGGTAGAGTTTTTGTCATTGAGGTCTTTTATCATGTATTCACAGATGTTCACTATGACGTATGGTAGAGTTTTTGTCATTGAGGTCTTTTATCATGTACTCACAGATGTTCACTATAACGTATGGTAGAGTTTTTGTCATTGAGGTCTTTTATCATGTATTCACAGATGTTCACTATAACGTATGGTAGAGTTTTTGTCATTGAGGTCTTTTATCATGTATTCACAGATGTTCACTATAACGTATGGTAGAGTTTTTGTCATTGAGGTCTTTTATCATGTATTCACAGATGTTCACTATAACGTATGGTAGAGTTTTTGTCATTGAGGTCTTTTATCATGTATTCACAGATATTCACTATAACGTATGGTAGAGTTTTTGTCATTGAGGTCTTTTATCATGTATTCACAGATGTTCACTATAACGTATGGTAGAGTTTTTGTCATTGAGGTCTTTTATCATGTATTCACAGATGTTCACTATAACTTATGGTATAGTTTTTGTCATTGAGGTCTTTTATCATGTATTCACAGATGTTCACTATAACGTATGGTAGAGTTTTTGTCATTGAGGTCTTTTATCATGTATTCACAGATGTTCACTATAACGTATGGTAGAGTTTTTGTCATTGAGGTCTTTTATCATGTATTCACAGATGTTCACTATAACGTATGGTAGAGTTTTTGTCATTGAGGTCTTTTATCATGTATTCACAGATGTTCACTATAACGTATGGTAGAGTTTTTGTCATTGAGGTCTTTTATCATGTATTCACAGATGTTCACTATAAGGTATGGTAGAGTTTTTGTCATTGAGATCTTTTATCATTTATTCACAGATGTTCACTATAACGTATGGTAGAGTTTTTGTCATTGAGGTCTTTTATCATGTATTCACAGATGTTCACTATAACGTATGGTAGAGTTTTTGTCATTGAGGTCTTTTATCATGTATTCACAGATGTTCACTATAACGTATGGTAGAGTTTTTGTCATTGAGGTCTTTTATCATGTATTCACAGATATTCACTATAACGTATGGTAGAGTTTTTGTCATTGAGGTCTTTTATCATGTATTCACAGATGTTCACTATAACGTAAGGTAGAGTTTTTGTCATTGAGGTCTTTTATCATGTATTCACAGATGTTCACTATAACGTATGGTAGAGTTTTTGTCATTGAGGTCTTTTATCATGTATTCACAGATGTTCACTATAACGTATGGTAGAGTTTTTGTCATTGAGGTCTTTTATCATGTATTCACAGATGTTCACTATAACTTATGGTATAGTTTTTGTCATTGAGGTCTTTTATCATGTATTCACAGATATTCACTATAACGTATGGTAGAGTTTTTGTCATTGAGGTCTTTTATCATGTATTCACAGATGTTCACTATAACGTATGGTAGAGTTTTTGTCATTGAGGTCTTTTATCATGTATTCACAGATGTTCACTATAACGTATGGTAGAGTTTTTGTCATTGAGGTCTTTTATCATGTATTCACAGATGTTCACTATAACGTATGGTAGAGTTTTTGTCATTGAGATCTTTTATCATTTATTCACAGATGTTCACTATAACGTATGGTAGAGTTTTTGTCATTGAGGTCTTTTATCATTTATTCACAGATATTCACTATAACGTATGGTAGAGTTTTGTCATTGAGGTCTTTTATCATGTATTCACAGATATTCACTATAACGTATGGTAGAGATTTTGTCATTGAGGTCTTTTATCATGTATTCACAGATGTTCACTATAACGTATGGTAGAGTTTTTGTTATTGAGGTCTTTTATCATGTATTCACAGATGTTCACTATAACGTATGGTAGAGTTTTTGTCATTGAGGTCTTTTATCATGTATTCACAGATGTTCACTATAACGTATGGTAGAGTTTTTGTCATTGAGGTCTTTTATCATGTATTCACAGATGTTCACTATAACTTATGGTAGAGTTTTTGTCATTGAGGTCTTTTATCATGTATTCACAGATGTTCACTATAACTTATGGTAGAGTTTTTGTCATTGAAGTCTTTTATCATGTATTCACAGATGCTCACTATAACGTATGGTAGAGTGTTTGTCATTGAGGTCTTTTATCATGTATTCACAGATGCTCACTATAACCTATGGTAGAGTTTTTGTCATTGAGGTCTTTTATCATGTATTCACAGATATTCACTATAACGTATGGTAGAGTTTTTGTCATTGAGGTCTTTTATCATGTATTCACAGATGCTCACTATAACGTATGGTAGAGTTTTTGTCATTGCGGTCTTTTATCATGTACTCACAGATGTTCACTATAACGTATGGTAGAGTTTTTGTCATTGAGGTCTTTTATCATGTATTCACAGATGTTCACTATAACGTATGGTAGAGTTTTTGTCATTGAGGTCTTTTATCATGTATTCACAGATGTTCACTATAACGTATGGTAGAGTTTTTGTCATTGAGGTCTTTTATCATGTATTCACAGATGTTCACTATAACGTATGGTAGAGTTTTTGTCATTGAGGTCTTTTATCATGTATTCACAGATGTTCACTATAACGTATGGTAGAGTTTTTGTCATTGAGGTCTTTTATCATGTATTCACAGATGTTCACTATAACGTATGGTAGAGTTTTTGTCATTGAGGTCTTTTATCATGTATTCACAGATGTTCACTATAACGTATGGTAGAGTTTTTGTCATTGAGGTCTTTTATCATGTATTCACAGATGTTCACTATAACGTATGGTAGAGTTTTTGTCATTGAGGTCTTTTATCATGTATTCACAGATGTTCACTATAACGTATGGTAGAGTTTTTGTCATTGAGGTCTTTTATCATGTATTCACAGATGTTCACTATAACGTATGGTACAGTTTTTGTCATTGAGGTCTTTTATCATGTATTCACAGATGTTCACTATAACGTATGGTAGAGTTTTTGTCATTGAGGTCTTTTATCATGTATTCACAGATGTTCACTATAACGTATGGTAGAGTTTTTGTCATTGAGGTCTTTTATCATGTATTCACAGATATTCACTATAACGTATGGTAGAGTTTTTGTCATTGAGGTCATTTATCATGTATTCACAGATATTCACTATAAGGTATGGTAGAGTTTTTGCCATTGAGGTCTTTTATCATGTATTCACAGATATTCACTATAACGTATGGTAGAGTTTTTGTCATTGAGGTCTTTTATCATGTATTCACAGATATTCCCTGATTCGTTTAATAAAATGAAAAACAGAGCATACCACACCGTCTGAAAAAATCCAAAAACAACAAAATCTTAGAACGAGACAAAATTGATATCAAAATTTTAGAACGAGACAAAATCAATACCTGTAAATACATGCTCCCTCACTTTCATGTCTTGGTACATGTAATACAAGGTGGTGAGGTTAAGCTATGATAATGGGCCCAAATCAGTTTGTTTTGTGCGTTATAGTCATCATTTGTAACTCTTACACTTACGATTTTCATAAATGCTGCTTTTTCTGTGCTTTCTGGACAGTAGAGGTATACATTAATTTATATAGATGACAATTTTATATCCTTAAATAAATACTGTTAATGGAATAAGTGATTATTTCAGATTTCAAACTTCTGTGTCCAGAAAATACCAACGACATACTAAGAACGACAGTGAACAGGTATAACACGAAGCAAACGAATAATTATAGTTTAAATGTGCGTGAGTGTTTTCAAAATACTTGTACTTTTGTTTCTACTGGTATAGTAAAGTGAGAATGCCTTATTTAGAAATGCGTATTTCGACTAAGAAGGTCTATTGTTAGTGTAGCACTCGGACATTGTTGTGTAATTTAAGGGTCAATAACCAAAACAATGTGGGGAGCATTATCAACATTTATCATTGGATTCTTGCAGTCATAATTCCTGGTGATAGACATAACATTTGTTTTCTTTCTACATTTTGTGTTTTGTATTACTACGAGTAAAACCTTTGTTTCAAGTTTCAAGCACACAGTTTCTCTATACCTAATAAAAGATACATACAGATCTTCATGCAATAGCAAACTGAAGAACAAACAGAAGACATAGTATAGCTTAATACAATATATCAGATGTGACAGTATAGCTAAAGAAAATATATACATTACCATGGACATGGACAGCGACTATACAATTTGCACATTTCTATGGTAATTTATGATTAATCAGTCGCTTTGTAGCATTTTATCAGCTTCACTAACTCACCTTAAAATGGACAGAATCAAAAACTGTTATTTAAATATTGCTTTCTACAACGTATCTGCTTTTGTAGGGTTTTCTATCGACATTGAAATATGTTCTGGACAATTCCTACCCAACCACTGAGATTAAAAACACTATAGACCGACAAATGCTACATCATATATTAACATTAAGAAATAAAAACACAGTTTTCTGTACAAAGAAATATCTAGCAAGTGTAATAGAAACAGAAAGTACAGATGTGGATAAAGTTCTGACATATTTTGTGAATCAGGTAAATACATAATTGTAATTTCACTACGCCTTTAACGAATGGACAAGCTGACACAGATGTAAAGATTAGATATATGTATTCATCCAGGGTACTTAATACACAAAGTAGCAATATTGGAGAAACACATCGCGTATAAAGAGCATATGTAAATGGTCATCGATTATCAGACAATACTGTCATAAAACGTTTGCGTACAAATATAGTACTCACACTTAAAAACTCTTATCTTTTTACTTTAAGGGTACCTAATGAAGGTCATTTCAGTAACGCATCTTGCGCATTGAATTCGAAATATACGAATTTTATTAATCAGAACGGTGGATTTAGGTGTAATAGCATCAATGTTGTACCTCAATGTGTCCACAGTGAACCTTTACTTTTAGCATACTAAGTTAGAAATATATACGTCTTATGAGGAATGATGTGCAGTACAAACAATTACACTCGCATGTTTGATTTCAACAAGGTCATGCGTCTCTTGTTGGAATAGCCATGATTTCTTGATGCAAAATCTAGAAAGAAAAGCAATGCTTCTCGAAATTACCCTGCACGTTCGAACAAAATTTTAACCATCCTCGATGTGAATTTCAATATTAGGCTAATTTATATGTATGTAAGGAAATATAATATCAAATAAAACTATCAGGACCTCATTCCACAAATAAAATATTTATTGTGGTATGTATACACATCATTCGGATATACTGAAAAGTATTATGTTTTCTCCATTTGAAAATGAAAGACAGATGTTGTACAAAATAAATGATTAACCATTTTGTAACGTCTCAACTATTTTAATTTTCCACAGGGCATACTACTCAGATACTGGTATAGTGATGGTGACAATGAGTCCATTTGTATTAATCCAGTATTATTTTTAAAACTCATTTGTGCTATTCATGTTGATTCCTACAACAAGACATTTAGAATCGCACCTGAAAGATTTTGGCCTGGTGAAACCAAAGACAGACCAGACAGTTCGTCCCTGGAGAAAGTTATAGAAGATATCCCATATAAAGGATTAGTAAGGCAGTGCTTGATTCCACTTCTGTGGCAGGTAGTTATTTAATTAGTTCATAGAAGAAATATACTAAAACATGACATAAAACTAACATATTGGTGAAATGCGAGTACCAAAGCCAGGAGAGAATTGTGGGTGCTCCGTTACAGCTTGATATGGTTAGATCTTATTAGTCGCCGGATAAATAGAGAAAAAGGTCAAACGAACATCAAATTTCAAGTAGATGTCTATACATATATCTTGTACACTGACTAATTATACTCTTTCTATCTTAATCTCCCTGGTAACAAAAAGAACATACTAAGCACAAAATGCCGGATCAAATTCAAAGTTCGTTCGACAGCTGAAATTTTCATTATCGCCATTGTGTCCCCACTGTAGTCATGGGGTTCGTTTTTATGGATTTATATATTGGTAATAAAGAATTGTCTTTTGATTACAAGCAATGTCTTGGAATGTTTGCTTACGTTTTCACACATGTCACAGAAGTACCATTGGGTTCCAATACAATTCGAGAGAATTATAACCAAGGAAGTATGAAATACATTCTGTTGTACAATGAATTGTTCTTTTGTATTGGCAATTATTTACAAAATACAGGATTGCATGTTTTAAGAATGTAAAAAGTCGGTATGAAACCTTTCGTGTCATACTATGTTCAAGCTGTACTTCCACATATTTATATTATCTATGAGCAGGATTTGCTGTCTAATAAAGAACAGATACTCATGGTTTCTAATGAAATGGAGAAGCTAGGTCTGCTGATGCCTTATAAAAAGATGTCAATGTTTAGTGACGTATTATGTCTGTATGATTATCCACAGCTATCGCCTGTAGACCAACTATCATTGATGCTCATGGGAAAGATGAGTGACTTGAAACCGGTAAAGCATCAATTTACACTACAAGTGATTAAAAATATTCGAAGATAAATTTCAAACTAAGCATTACTAGAAATGCATAGGATATAGTAGACAGATAAAGCAGGATTATTGTCGCCTACTAATATCAGATAGAAACTGAATTATAGTGATTTGGATTGTCATAATTTGTAGAAAGTAACAGATCCGTGTTGTCATTTTATGGGAGGACGTAAAGGGAGAGAACGTTTTTTTCGTTTCCGTTGTTTCAATATCACCATAGTACATACTATACAAGTGTTAGCTGCAACAAGTGTCAATCTGCTATAAAGTACGTTCTATTTTTGGTAAAAACAAAATGTTGTTTCTAATCTTGCGTCTTTAAAAAATAGTTATGTGGTGTGAACAAGCTTGTTATATGAAATAAACGTTAGAGTAAACCGAATCGCCAATCCAGAGATAGAAGTAACATTGGGCATAAGACACAGAACGAAGACAAACAAAACAAATAATGCAACACAGATAACTATCAAAATGAGCAAAACGCTCCCCACAAAAAACCGGATATGCACCCATGTGCTCCCGACGAGTAAACAGTTCCTGATTTTATAAGACACACACAGTGTTACTCATATAGTGAAATCCGGTAATAGTAATACATGCAGTGTCCTTCTAATTGAACTAATAGATTTACATCTTAAACAATCATCTATTCACGTTTCTTATTTTATTTAAATATTGCTTTTATATTATCTAGTCGCTAAATTGGTATGACGACCTTCAGACATCAGATATACAGCTTCAGTTTACAGTGATGTTTCCTCAAGGTGTACCATCAGGCTGCTTGGACAGATTTCTTGGTGTTGTACATTTTGTGTATAAACACGTGCATAACTATCACTATGGATGGAAGTCTGGATTGTTACTCCGAATAAATGACGTACGTAAAGAGGAGTTTTAATTTAATGTGGATTGTTACTCCGAATAAATGACGTACGTAAAGAGGAGTTTTAATTTAATGTCATGTCATTAACAGCATGGGTTTGTAGTGACTAAATCTCATTTTCGTAACTAACATTGTTTATACGTACTCAACAATAGGTATATGTAAAGCTTCAGTAAGCACTTCGAATATAATACCGCCGTATGGATTCTGGGTTAACATTATTTCGCTTATGATTTGATCTTGTTATCTGATGCCCAGACGGCGAGTAGGTAGCTTGTATGTTTATGCATGTATAAACGCAAGATATTCAGATAACATTAATAAAATCTGCACAAATGTCATTCTTATCATTATTCGTCTAAGATTAATATAATGGAAAAATGAAGTTATGACTGCCATTCACTAATATATACAGTATGTTTAGAAAGCCAAAACGTGTATTATATATGTAAGTTCAAATACAAAATGGCAATAAATGTGGTGGTATCAATAAACTCCGTGAACGACCGTAC
Source organism: Bathymodiolus brooksi (assembly GCA_963680875.1). Lineage (NCBI taxonomy): Eukaryota > Metazoa > Mollusca > Bivalvia > Mytilida > Modiolidae > Bathymodiolus > Bathymodiolus brooksi. The sequence continues at coordinate 21,218,066 of OY804575.1, read as the reverse complement.
ATCTAGATCAGTCCTCAGTTTTAAGTAGTATTGGAATATGTAATGACTACGTATTTCATAAAAAATAAAACTTTAGAGAAAATCAAATCAAATTTTGTTACCTTTTTAATATATATTTTTCAGGTCTATATTTATATTAACATGATAAATGAACTAATTGAAATATATGTAAGAACAGATGTTGACATATACACAGATCTTGAAGAAGCTTGTAGAGATATGTGGCTAACAGTTGGACCAACATTGCATTGTTTTACAAACTATCTATTAAACTGGCCCAAAATAATTTTCCAGGTTAGTAAAATTACAAGTTGGACTATTCCATTGTTCTTTACAAAAAAAAAATTGTTATATAGCTTTGTTCGCAAAATATAATCCGCTAAAGAAAGAATAAAAACAATATATCTAAAATGCAATAACAGAATTATGTGAACTCTGTTTGTATGTAAAATGTAACTTTGGTATTTTTCATCATTTTGATACGTATAAATAACAATAAATCTAAGTAAATGCAAAATATATTTTCAAATATTTCCTTAACAGTTATGATACAGAGAAATAATGCCGATATATGTATGTCTCTAATGTCATCTAGTTATGTATGTGAGAGTATATTTCTTTTGTTTGTTAAGGTTAATCTATCTACGAGTGGAGATGGATTTCAGGCTTGTAATGGCTTCCATAGTTGCCCCCTAGTGTCATTACTTTCTGATTGTTATCTTAACGTGGAAACGCCAGGAAAAGTTGAAACCAAAGATGGCCTGAGAAAAATGTTTCCATTCAAAGGTAAAATAAATTTATTCTTAGTTACCAATAATAATCCATAAAGATATTCTTAATTGATTATATATAAGTGTCAGAATTTATTACAAAAAGTGTCAAAAAAATATGTAATTTATTACAAAAAGTGTCAAAAATATTATTCATGTATTGCATATAGTGCGTTCTTGATAAAAACGTTGTTCGCTCGGTTATATGTGAAGGTTGGAGTTTTACTCACATGTGGAAAGGACCTGCATGGGCGCATCATTTCACTGAGAGGGGAGTTTTATGCCCATAGAACTAGTTTAATCCCGCCACCTTTGTTTATTGAAGTGTCTATGCCAGGCCAGGAAAGGGAGCGGTCATGTATTTGTGTTTTAAGGGTTTCGATGTTGCCTCTATATTGGATTTTAGAACTAGGCCGACAATGTGGTATTTATTTTTAATTTTTATTACAAAGAATGTCAGAATCAAATATGTTATCGATTGCAAATAGTGTCAGAAAATACGCATATCAAAATTAAAAATAAATGTCTGGTTTGTAAAAGACAATGTAGTACTATATTTCTCATATACTGTGGATAATTGTTATTTACGACCCAAATGAACAATATCTGCTTACACTGTGGCATGCTAACATGATGATAATCTTGGTTTTGTACTACTCCAGCAGTTGCTTATTAATAGTGTTTCCTCACTTAAATAACAGTACGAAGGTAGATATGTCTCGGACACATTATCAAGTTTATGAAATTACATCGCCTTTTTATAATTCCGTTCGTATTGAAAACAAAACCAGTAGTCTTTCATACGTCGTGATGTTTTCTTTAAAGCAAAATGTTATATTCGTAGAAAAATTATGCAAGTAGGTCCCTTCTCGTATTGTTTTCCTTAATTTAAGAGCGGAAGTTTAGACCTATTTATGATATTGAATGACAATTAATGATGAATACTATCTCATATTGATTAGGATTGCGCGGGATCACTATAATTGGACATTCATTAACAACGATTATTGACAAATTATAATTGAATAGTCATTATGTAAGTTTAATATATTTCCATGTAGATTTCCAAATTAAAAAGGAACACAGCATTTTATCAGACTGGGTCGAATTTTTAATGACAGAAACGGATAAAATAATGAAAAATGAAGTGTTGCAAATCAGACCTGTTCATGTCATGGAAAAGTCAACACCCAAAAGGGATAAAAAAGACAAAAAGACAACTAAGGTAAGGAAACAAATTTAATGATATAACTCATAGTACACTATCATGGGAGGAACCATGTTCAGTTGTGAAATATTTTTGACCTTAGGGCACGATATGGATACTAATGCAACAACGGTGCAAACACACACACATATATATACACTTATAAACATTGTACCTGAAGATCTGCAACAGCAGTGAACACGTTAGTACAAGAATGTTGTAACAAATCCGTTTTGTTCTTTTTTTAATAATTTCTTTTATATATAATGGTGTGGGTTCAAATCCCGTCGAGGGAAGAACAAAAATTTGACAGCTCTAAAATCTAATTCTAACACTGTTTGGTTTAATTTTCAGACGTATATATATATATAACAAAACGAAGCAACAAAAGATCAGGCAAAAAAGTAGTTTTAATAACAATATATATGTGTGTGTGTGTGTAGAAGTTCATATTACCACAGAAAATAACGGATATAACTGGATAGGGTAGGTGTATTTTGCCTTGTAAATAAAGACCTCTCCAACAAGCTTTACTCATTAGAACCTGTTGTATATTGTCTTTGCCCGAGTCGAGGTAGTACATATTACAATGTATAAGGTGACTAATATTCGTTGAATTCTTAATGTCGTTGACTTATAAAACTAATAATAATATCCATAAAAATTGATGTACCAAGAATAATGATCAATTTACAACACTCTAAAATTAATAATAATGTATTACAGCGGAAAGACATCACCTGGAATGTAACAGACAAGAATTCGCAATCTGCATCTACTTCAAAAAGTATTGAAATACGCTCCAAACTTGATGGGTCACTTATATCAAACATTAAACCACCAGTACTTGTCGATAAAGCGGAAACTGAGCAGATATATGTAGCTAAAATTGTAATGCCGGAACATTCTACAAATACAAAGACAGAATGTATAACAGAAGTAAATAGTGTGGAATTTGAAAAACTAGTAGGGTCATTTGTAGCGACCATCTTGGCAAGCGGAGTTGCCACATACATAGAGCAAGAATGTAACCGCCGAGGAAAATGGACGGCCTACCAAGTAAGTCTTGAGTTTGTTTTACAGTCTTTCCACGTTATCACAGACTGGAACAATAACTATATATCAGAATATGGTCTTTTCATGGTAATTATTAACTAAAGGGATAGATGATAGAGACCCTACACGGGAAACTCCAATAAACGACTAATGTTATTGAAATAGTATATCTGTATAATTTCGACAAGGCAAATAGAATTTGAGGATATCAAAGAGATAATCAGATATCGTAAATTGAAGAAGTACAAACAATACCATGGTCAAGAAAAAAAAACAAAAATGGTCGACAAAACGATACACAGAAAACTAAAGATTGAGCGATACAAACCCAACTAAAAACGGAGAATGAATACAGGTTTCCGAAATGGCATGAACTCATTTTGCTTAAATACAATCCTTTCTTCGAAATTAATAGCCGCGAGCATATGGTAGATGGATGTACACCTACATTTGTTGTTAATTTCTATCGGCAGGTAGATGGTGTTCTACAATATAAAATGACTTGTCATGGTGCAAATAAATATTGTTGAAAGTGGCGTTTAACACTTGCACACTCCTTGGCGGAAGTAAAGAGTACCGCTCAACTGCTGGCTAGAGGCTGTTTCACACTCATTGTATGGCATGAGTTATTCTCATTGTTGAATACCTTACTGTGACTGAAATTTATAGTATAACAGCAATAAAAGCGTTGTTCATTTACTTTAATTTATGTCTAAGTGTAATGTTGGATAGGCTCTCATGTTCATTTATATCCATATAATTTCTGACGAATCCACAACCTAATCATATTCTATGGAATATATATAGATATTTTGGTAGTAAAGTGATGAATATACATGTAATAAACCTGATTGCGTGAATAAATTATCAGTCATTTAAAAAATGAAATAGTTCTACTATCTCCGTTGAAATGGTTTGGTTGTAATTTTGAAATAAAGTTTATAATAGAAAATTTCTCAATGGCTGTAAAATTCGAAACATTAGTAAACCCGATATGTTTAAGAAATGTACATGTACAAATGTATTACATAAAAGTATATGAACACCTGGAGAACTCAACAGTTGTAATGCAGAAACATTTTGGCACTAAAACCAATATTTGGTATAAATCCAAGACATTAACATTAAATTGTAGAGATTAACCCTACTAACGTGTCGGTTGTAAGTAGTTTAGTCTCTTCAGATTATGAACTTATAAATGTACATATAAATTTGTGTTGATTTCGAAAAAAAAAACGCACTATCCTTCATTAAGGGTTAAAATAATCAGTGAATATGTATAACAGTGGTATAAACAAAACATTGAAAATAAACTTCTTCTTAATTGACTAAGTTAATACAAGAACCAGATTTATAGGAGACGAACATATCAATGATCAGCATCAAATTAGTTTGTTCCATTATGGAGTTTGACCAGCAAAACAATTGTTGGTACATGGTTCCCTGTCAATGGTGAGCTTAGGGATCAAACGGTTTGAGACGAGAGGGAAAATAAATAAAATAAACAATTTAAATGCATGCATGTAGTAATAGGGAAAATGACTAAAAAAAAACTTTATTTTTCAGGCATCTATTGCAATGGAGATGGCGGAAGCAATTATGTTTGTAAATTCAAGTGACGTAATGTTGGCAGCGAATACAATTATTAATACCGTTGATAAAGCTGGAGGAAACGAAGCTATAAAAACACATGGTTGTTGTAATTGTGGATGTGAAAGTTCAAGATTGAGGTCAAACTCTAAAATTAGTTCGGTTTGTCTTCTGCTATAAGTGACACAGACATATTGGAATGACATTATCACAACAAATTCCAATTAGATTAAAATTAGATCTTCAATTGCTCCTCTTTTTATATGTGGCGCATTATGATCTAACGTAACATCGTAAGTGGTCACTTTTCACGTCTAACCAAGTTGTAACTTACTAACTCTTGAAGTATAAAACTGAACTGATTTGATTACTATAATTTACCTTTATCCATTTACCTGTGCGGAGTGATCGTTCCTCTTCCATTTAGAAATACACTCTTATATAAGAAATATATGGTCCTTGAACTAACGCACCACTTGCTTTGTCAGCTCTGATTTGTTTACCATGTCAACTGAACATGGCCTATTACGAGGTTTCATTAGATCATTTTGCTCAACATATCTTAAATGAGAGAGTGTTTAAAGATCTCATTTAATATAGAATGAGCAAATTCGAATTTGCTGTCACGAGATAAATGCAAAGTAAATTTTTTTTTTTTATTAAAATTAAACAATTGTTTTGTAGAAAAGAGAAATAAACCTTCTCAGTATTACTCAATTTTATCAAAGCGAATAATAATTGCCATGTTGATCAGCGAGAAAGTCGACGGATGTATCGGTTGATTGATCGTTTGTTTAATCGTTCAAAAATTATCAATCAATCGAGGGAACACAAATTTACAAACGGATAGGGTCGGACAATTCTGTATACCAACGAGTCATCAGCGACAACTCTTAACTGTTATTTATATTCTAAGCTGCTGCACGGTGTCTTGTGTGCGTGGCACTCTCCACATACAATGAATGTATTTGCTTCCAATGCTGATGTTGTATGTATATTTGATTAGTTCTGTACGATCAGCGGATTATTCTGCGGATAGTTGTACCCCGCAATGGAGAAAAAAGGATTAATTCGAGATCAGATTGAGAAAAGGGTACTTTGGAAATAGAAAATTTAAATACTAGCAGTGATGACCGACAAGCCTACCAATCATATCAACACGGGCAAACGACTACTCACCGCGAACTGAAAAAAACCCAAAACAAACAGAACAGACAAAATGAGAGAAGTTGGTGGCAGTCTAGCTAAGGCGGCGTTTGACTTGTTAATGTCATCTCAACCATCCATTCTCCATTACATGATTTTCATCAAGCAAACATACATACGTAATCACACAAAGCAACTACTTGTTACTACAGCTATCATGTTTATACCCTTTGGTTTACTTGCTCCCAAAGACTTTCTAATGACTAATTATTTGGCTTTCCAATATTATGACTAAAAGCCTACCAGAAAGTGTTATTCCAGAAACGTGTCCAAGTACACTATTTTAGATATCTATGTTTTTCTAAGGTAGAAAATACCACAACATAAATATGATACACCTTACAATAGTAGAATCAGAAAATGCTCATAGCATACTAAGCGGATAGAATATGTTAGTTGTATACTGACATGAAGGTTATGTTAAGGATCATTATTGTCCCTTGCAGTATATTTTCAGCTAATTCGTGCCTTCATTTGTACCAGACTTCATAGGGGTGGGCGTTTATACACTCATAAACGAAATGTGTACTAGACTTCATGGGGGTAAACACTTGTAAATGAAATTTAAACCAGACATAAGGACACCAACACTTGTAAACGTACTGACTGACAATCCTCATGTCATGGATTCGCGCCTGAAAATCCTAACAATGGATATTGAACTGTGCATCCATGTCAGTGGTTGTATGCTTGTGTTCAGAAGTCAGCACCATTAACCACTCGGGCATTAATGTTCCTCTTAGTTAGACTAACAGAAATATCTCGTTTATGAAACAAAGTAAGTCACCGAAAGTGCGATATGATTGATGTTATATTTTTTCAGTAATCATATGTTCTTGTGAGTTTGCACTACTATGACGAATGGAATAGCCTCAATTTGAATACATTAACAATAGTCTGCAGCTAATTAAGAATGCGTAGTCAGTTGTTTGAAGGAATGTTCGCATATCAAACAACGGGAATGCATTAATTTATTATAACTGTCAAACATAACAATGTTCCCTTTTGCAATCTCATTTACGAAAACATCGCCGTCAGATTGTTGAAAGTGTAATTAAAGTTTTCGGATCACGATTGAAAATAAAACTTTACACAGTAATGGCTGACAAGATATAGCCAATCGCAAACAATACGAACATAAAACCACAGTACAAAAGCAGGGTCTGTGAATTATCGTAGTTAATTGACTACAAGCTCAGAAAGTACGTACATTTTGTAGGATGTTTGAAACAATATAAATTAAACATTGGAACCAAAGAGATAAATACAAAATAATTATCAGCAAAAGACGTAATTCCTACCTAAGAAATAAACTTCATTTAAAAAGACAGAAATCTAAAACCTGTGGTATTTAGTTCAATCAATAACCACAAAACGAACTTTCGCCTCTCAACTCAACTCAATAAACATATTAAAAAAACCACGACATATGACATTGAAAATCCAGGTCCTGGTTTAGGACAGGTACAAAAACGTGGCAGGGTTAAATCGATTAATGGGATCCAAACCCCCACCTCGTGATAATTGGACCTACAACGGCAATACATATATAAACAAATGATAAAAAAAACATGCACAGATTCGCTTGCATTCAGAAAGTAGTCGTAGTTAACTACGAAATTGCGTCAAATCACTGAATTGTTTTTCATTTGATACAGGACAGACAAAAACGTAATCATAGAATTAAAATTTATAACGAGTTAAATTTGATTAAAAGCATGCATTAAATACACTGACCTGTATATGTACTGAAATTGTTTTAGGTTTAAACCACGACGGGCGTTCGTTTTGGTAATACAACATGTACTTTATATAGATAAGACTTCAAACAAACAATTTCTGGTGATAACAAAACTGGGACTATTCGTATATTATTACTTCATGTTATGCAAATCTTTTATGACGTTTTATACAATAAGTCTGAAACTAATCACATAATTAGATATTCCAAGGTAAAAAAATCGCTACATTTTCTGGTGGATCATCTTAATTACACGAATACGGGAAGTTACTTCCCGTCCTCAGCCCCCACACCAGAGTAGAAATTTCGTATGCTCATTGGACTATGGTGGTCGCGATTGTATGGAAGTTAGACATCTACCTATATCTCCACAAAAATTGTGAGTTCGATTCCCATTCTAGGCGAGGTGTATTCAATACAGCTTTAGGTGACTTGCGGCAGGTCGGTGGTTTTCGCCGGAGTATACTCTGGTTTACTCCAACAATAAGACTCATCAAAATATAGCTTAAATATTGTTGAAAATGGTGCTAAATACTGTTAAATTGACTATTTTGATGCAGAAACATTAATTAGTTTAATTGTTCAATAAAATTACTTTTCAAGATGAAGGACATTAATTAGCATCTGTGGTCTTCTAATAGTGACAGTTTTATGACATTTTTATTAGAATTTAGATGCTCGTACATAGCAAATTGTTGAAAGACAGAGACTGGCAAATGTGTTATCTTATATCTGGTTTACTTTTAATGTTCTGTCAGTTTTAATTTTGAGTGTCCAAGAGTATAGAAGATAATTTCATTGTAGAGTGGTGTCTCAGTATCAGTAGTTTTTGGTTTTAAAATACAAGTTGCACCCAGTTTTAGTTTTTATTGATGCCCACATTTTGGATAAAAGAACCCGTCTTAACAATTCTGGTGGCAGCGGTGGGATCCAAAAGGGATCTAGACTTTCTGTTAACTTAATAGATAGTTGGATTTAGTTAGTATGGAAGACGGTGTTGATGTAACTAGATGAAATTTAATAGAGTTTACGGACACTGAACAAGCTCATGAAGATGAGAATGAGGATACTGAAGTAATGGGACCACCAAAGAAGACAAGGGGTGCAACAAGGAAGGCAGCCAGTAAGAGTACTTTGAATATGGAGTTAGAGAGTAAGCGTTTGGACATGGAACGAGATAGAATGAAATATGAACATGAACTTAGACTAAAGCAAATGGAGATAGAACTGGCACGAATAAATGTTGTAGAACATAGAAATGACCACAAGGAGCCAGATGTTCCAGTCAAGTTAAAACTGCAGCCATATGACCACAAGTCAAAGGATGATATATTGACATATGTATCTGAATTCGAGGCTATAGCTAAGCAAGCCAAGTGGACAAATGAAGTTAAGGTTTTGCAGTTGAGAACACTTTTAACTGTAGAGGCTAAGGAAGTCAGCCAGTTAGCAAACAAGAATTACGAGGAGCTACGGAAAGCTTTAGTTGATAGATTTGGACGACGACCACACCAGTATTTTGTCGACTTGTTGGAAGTTAAGCGTGGTGAAAACGAAACTTATCGTGGATTAATGGCCAAGATACAACAGTCAGTTAATCGTTTCGTAGGAGACGAAGATCCAAAAGTCCGTTTATGTGAAGAGTTCTTTTTAAAAGCTTTGTCACCCGCACAAGCTCAATGGATTAGACGGAATAAGGGAAGCAATAGTGTTGTAGATGCTGCGGAAGATTACATTTTACCGACCATTTCTCCGAAAGGATCATCCTCGAGGGAGAATGTTAGATTACACAATAATGTTGATAGTAGAAAGTGTTATAATTGTGATCGCATAGGCCATATAGCAAAGAATTGTCGTGGTCCAAAACGCAGGATTAAGGATAAAAAGCCAAATGCGGCTACATATTTTGTGAAGCCTTCATATGGGGAGAGATTAATAAATGTCTGTGGACAAGTGAATGGGCGCGAGATCCTATTTGTAAAGGATACCGGTGCTGAAATGACTTTGATCCGTGAAGAATATGTAGATTCAAGTAATATAATTGAAGGTCAGAGGATTACTCTGTATACTGCTGTGGGTCAACCCTTTACAGCAAAGATGGCCGTTGTCAATTTAGATACGCCGTACTTTAAGGGACATGCAACTGTAGGATTAGTTGCGAACTTAGCTGCTGATGCTCTGTTAGGTATGGATATTTTGGGAAAATCTAAAACGTATGTAGTAACGAGGTCCAAGAGCAAGCAAAATGAAGAGATTGAGAATGAAATGGTGGAATGTAAGGTACATTCCCAAGATTTAAATGAAGATGTGGATCTAATTGATTTTTCGGAACCGGACGAAGAAATCCAGGAGGATATTGATATTGGGGATGTTAATGAGCTGCCAGAACAAGGTGAGAGTATAGGGTTAGCACATTTGTCTAATGTTAATGTTGAAACATTGTCGAGGCTCCAAAGGGAGGGCCCTACTCTAAGTAATTGTAGACTTAAGGCTTTGAATAATGTGGACGAGTCAAAAGATGTTAAATTTGCATTTTATTATGAGAACAATGTTTTGAAGAGAAAATGGGAGTCAAAAGATGGTTATATAAAGGGGAACCAGATTGTTTTACCAAAGCCGTTAAGAAAGGCTGTGCTAGAGTTAGCACATGATCGTCCAATGTCAGGTCACTTAGGACCAGGAAAATGTAAACAGAGGGTACTTCAGTCTTTTTATTGGCCGGGTGTCTTTGCAGATGTGACAAGACACTGTCGTAGTTGTGATATATGTCAGAGGACATCAAAAAGGATAATGTTAAAGTACCGATGGTGAAAACGCCAATCATTAGAGAGCCATTTAGCAAAATAGCTATTGATATAGTTGGTCCATTAAGTCGAACTAAGAAGGGAAATAAGTATATTTTGACAGTTATTGATGAAGGTACAAGGTACCCAGAGGCTTTCCCACTTCCAAGTATAGAAGCGGAGCGCATAGCTCAATCTTTAGTTCAATTATTTAGCCGAGTAGGTGTGGCTAGAGTAATTTTAAGCGATCAAGGTAGCAATTTCACAAGCACGTTATTAAAACAGTTGTATGAGATGTTAGGTGTTAGGGGTATTACGACAAGTCCGTATAGACCCCAGTCTAATGGAAAATGTGAACGCTACAATGGAACTTTGAAGAAAGTTCTCAAGAAACTATGTATTACATACGAAAAGGATTGGGACGAAATGCTGCCATATGCACTGTTTGCTTATAGAGAGACGCCACATGAGGAGACAGGATTTTCTCCGTTTCAACTGTTATATGGGTGGCCAGTTAGAGGACCAACAGAGATATTGAAATTAGCAATGACAGGAGAAGAAGATGTTGAGAAGTCCGTTATTGAACATGTCATTAATGTTAGGGAGTGCTTGTCTGAAATGAGAGACATTGTAGGTAAAAATCTTACTGACAAACAGTCGAAAATGAAAGCCTGGTACGACAGAAACACTAGAAAGCGCCATTTTTCGCCTGGTGATGAAGTATTAGTACTTTTGCCATCTGAGAGTTCAAAGATGACTGCTACATGGAAAGGTCCGTTTCGCATAGTCAGGAAATTATCAGATGTGAACTATCAAGTAAATGTAGGAGCACGCCGAGGCTTAGTTACCTATCATATCAACTTGCTGAAGAGATATAATAGGAATAGAGTAATGAACATTCACTTCAAAATTAATTACCGCAGTGGTGCTAGTAACAAAAATGCAGATGGAATGTCTCGAGTATAATTCACTTGTTTTGGGAAATATGTGTTTTTAAAGTTTTAAAGTCATTTATTCAGTGGATTTAATATTTTACTCGTGGTTTAAACTATGTTGTTCAGTGGATTTATTATTTTCATTCATGGATTAAAATTGATCAGCTGATTCTATATTACCAGTGATGGAGTTTGTTTACATCACGTGTTTACCATGTAATAGACATTGCGCACATGATCCGGTTAAGCTTTATGCATAATTGTTTTTATGAGAAAATTGTAAATTCTTACTGAGCCACTTTTTAATCTTTTATTCATATCGAAAATTTCACGCTTTACCGATAAATTTCCTCTTGAGAAGGGAGGTGTTAAATTGACTATTTTGATGCAGAAACATTAATTAGTTTAATTGTTCAATAAAATTACTTTTCAAGATTGAAGGACATTAATTAACATCTGTGGTCTTCTAATAGTGACAGTTTTATGACATTTTTATTAGAATTTAGATGCTCGTACATAGCAAATTGTTGAAAGACAGAGACTGGCAAATGTGTTATCTTATATCTGGTTTACTTTTAATGTTCTGTCAGTTTTAATTTTGAGTGTCCAAGAGTATAGAAGATAATTTCATTGTAGAGTGGTGGCTCAGTATCAGTAGTTTTTGGTTTTAAAATACAAGTTGCACCCAGTTTTAGTTTTTATTGATGCCCACATTTTGGATAAAAGAACCCGTCTTAACAAATACCCATAAACATTTAATATCTACAACATATCATATCTATGATCTTGTAAAAGTCAAGACGATATGAGAACAAGTAACGAAAACTGCGACAGAGATTGACAATCCTTAGCTTTGTAAACACAAATATGACAGTAATCGGAGAACAAAAATAAAAGTTCTTGTTTTTCTGCATTCAAATAGTTTGATCAAGGATTCCACTAAGAGATGAGAAGCAGGTATAAAAGTTAAACATGTTTAAGAATCTACAATTAGCTGTGTGTTTTATTTACATATACATGTATTTTATAATATATATGATACATTGAAAACAAAAGTTACATTCTTATTACTTTAATACGTTAATTCTTATTTAAATATATATCACTTTTATACTACAAATATATCTACATTTTGGTCAATTAAAAAAATAAATCTCAGACTAGCGAGGAAGGCAAAAATGCATCATATAAATATCCAATGCCTGAAATTTCTTCTTGCTTATACATTTTTTGTACTTGCATATATTTGCCATCGGTGTGTTGTATTTATGTTTTTATTTGTTTTTTGTGTGCTTTAATATTATATTGATAATGTTTCAACTCAAATATTTTTAATTTTGCTTTAATGAGAACAATGTTTGTTTTCTTTTATCCTGATTTTTAGATTATGTTATTTGTCTTATAGATATGTAATAGGCGATTGTAAAACCTTAATGTTGTTTGTTTACAGTACATATAATTATTTGTTTAATGTAAATAAAACTTACTGTCTTACATACTTGACCAGACCAGTTTTCACGATTGCTAATTACCGTCATGACTTAGAGATTAGGATTAAGGTGCATTGACCGTCGGTAAATATTTATTTCACTCTTAATCCAATCAAGTAGATTATCTTTTACAGTTTTTGTTGTATAAAATTATGTAATATTTATAATTATCGATTTCACTGAGTTTTAATCATAGCTGTTCGTACGTACATGTATAACGGTGATACATGTATAATAATAATAATAAAAAATAAAATAGAATAAACAAAAGGCCTAGAAATGAGATAGAACGCAGCTGCAGTTTTCTTAATAATCACAACATTGTATAAAGGTTGGTTTTTAACCTCTTTTATTTTTTATATTCTTAGTAAAGGTTTCTGCATATTAATATTTTAATTAGAATGATTTTTTAAATGAACAATGGATTAAAAATAAAACGGTTGAAAAGACGATTATTTTTTTTCATATATAGGTTATACACGTATATAATATATTATTCCTTTAAATACAACACAATTAAAATAATGTAGCCTGTTTTAGATACATTTTCGTTGGAATATTGCTACCTGTCGTCATATGGATCTCAAGGACAGTGTAGATATACTTGTACGATTGCTGGAACTTCAGGTTGCTGTAACATGGACACATTTATCATTGGAGGTGTGGTATTCGGATGTTTGTCTGTAGTCATTGCAGTTGTAATTGCCTGTTACTTATGTTATAAGCCAAAACCACCTAATTCTCGACAACGAATAACCGTTCGACCAGTAGACATGACTGGCCACTACTATGCAAGTAAGTCAATATGTTATTTAATGTAAATTTGGGACGTGGAACGGGTTTTTCTATTTTTATTTATTTCATTTACCTCTCTTGTGTTGCTTATTTACATGATGCTATTGTGTTTATTTGTTTGTGCATGCTTGTATATTAATAGTCGGTTAAAGGGGTCAAGAGATCATGTTGCTTGTTTGTTTGTATATATGTGCCGACTTTAAATAAAGTTTACTTTATCTTTACTTTAAAAATGTAAACTAAAATATTATTCGTACCGTAGTGGTTAGTGATCTTGTCTCGAGTGTGGTAGGCTAGGGGTTCGACCTCCTTCACCACCCAGAGGTCACAGGTCAAACCGATGACTAGAAAATTGGTGTTTGCTGTTCATCCACTAAACACCCATCATTATATAAGGAGCACGACTGATTGACTGTGAGTCTATTTGACAGGATAGGGCATTGTCTTTTATTTTCTGAGCAAAATGTAGGAAAATATTGATGCAAGTTCGTATATAATATACAAAGTAGAATAAGTATGCACCGAGAAGAATAAAGTAAAATAACATGGTGTTTAACACCACTTTCAACAATATTCCAGTTATATCGTGGCGGTCAGTTTTATTGGTGGAGGAAACCGGAGTACCCGGGGAAAACCACCGACCTGTTGCAAATCACCGACAAACTCTATCACATATAATGTTGTATCGAGTACACCTAGCTTGAGTGGGATTCGAGCTCTCAACGTTTGTGGTGATAGTAGATTTAAGTGTTTTTCTACGAATAAAATGCAACCCACATTCATCTCGATTGCCTATTTATATTTGTACGGTTTTAATTAATGTACGTTTGCAATGTACAAAATATTATAATTTTGCCAGTTTAGAATCTAGTGCAAAATGGTGACTTGGTCCAAACAGCTTTAACAATTTGCGATCGACCAATGGAGTAATGCCTTTCAAATTACTAGCTTTGCTGTAATAAACCAAAACAATATTGATGAATTTTTATTTCACCAAAAAATAATATAATTGGAAGACATTTTGAATTGGTCATTGTTTTGTTTTGGCAGAATTGACAATGAGACAATAATCCTTTTATTTCATAATTTTCCATACGGCTTAGGATTAGGATAATACGGTTTAATGCCACTTTTAAAAATATTTCAGTTATATCGTGAAGTAAGTATTATTAGTTGAGAAAACCAGATCTTGCTCTTCTGTTGAACTGTCTGGCATTGTAATAACTGAACAAGAGGTGATAGACCAGTTTAAAATCTTAAATAAAAACAAACCACCTTGCTCTGATAAACTTTAACCAGAATTTCTTTCAGCCATTTAGTTTATTCCACTCACTGAATTTACCAATCCCAGTATTAGTTAATAACATAGTTCAACTTGGGCAGGTTTCCATTGATTGGAAGAGTGTAATCTTAGTTAGCTGCTTGTTTTGTGAAAAAAAGACCGACCTGGCCAAAGCAATGAACAAACGTTAGTCAAAGGCACCGATTGTGTAGGAAGATGTACATCCATCTACCATACTATCGCGGCGTCCTCCACATACAACCGCATGCTGTCCTCGAGTGTGGTAGATCGTAGGTTCGAGCCAGGTCGGGTCAAACCAAAGATTATAAAATTCGATTTTGCTGCTTCTCAGATAACCAATCAATTTTAATGAGTAAGAACATTTTATTCGTTGGTTCGGACACAGGAAAATGTGTCTCAGTGGGGTGACATGTTTACCCGCGGTCTGTTTTTCCAGTGAGCTAGCACTATAAAAATCAAACACAGTGTGTTGGTCTAGAACACAGCGGACCTCATCATCATTTCATTGAAAATTAACTTGTTCTCGCCTTGATATAGCTGAAAAATTGCTCAATTGCCATTAAGCAACAATCATCCACTCACTCACCTCCACATACATACACCCGAAAAATATGGAAAAATAACGTTGCTACAATCATTTATAAAAGGTCATTTACTTGACTAAAGGACATTCACTTGACTTTTATCTCCTGTCCATGAGTCAGGGAGTATTTCTACATATTTACAACACATGTACGTTGTTATTGTTGTATCTGTCTTGCTACATATATTTTTAATATCTTCAAATTTTAGTCTAACTATTTTATAATTACAGGGACGACTCATCCAACATCACTTGTATATCCACCAAGAGGCCCACCACCTGCTTACCCTGGACGATGATTACGCATGCTTGACGAATATATAAGACCAAAAACAAATCGGACAAATACCGAAAAATGAGGAAACTTCAATTTCCTATGGCGTACATGTCAGCTACTAAAATAGACAGACGTAAAGGGTTCATCCAAGTTTATTAACAAAATGATGAATTGGATAGTGTTATTCGTCCTGTCAATGGCATTAAATGTCATCGCAAACGGAATTAAAACGTTGTAAGAAAATAGACAACGACATATAAAGACTTGTAATTACATATACATTTTAATTTAACAGAAATAATATTATGTTCGCATAGTTTATGACAAATGATCATTCAGTTTTGCATGAAATGTTTAAAACATCTGCTATGAAATGTTAAGTGCATGATGAACAAACAACAAACGTACAAATAGTAGCTGCCCTGAGGTTTCCAAATTTTGGCACATTGGAATTCACAAAATGATATGAGAACAACATCACCAATTAGCGAGATAGCTATTTCACAATCGGCATATACACGTATTCTACAGATTCCTGCGTACACGAACAAGATGCAGGAACAGGGACGGTAACATTTCGGCGAACCAAGCCATGTCTGTTTGAACATAACAGTTGCACAGTCTTTTGCCTAACTGTAGTGATGCTACACTGAGATTTCCCACTTAAGTCACCATGACAACTTCCAATGCAAATAAAGTTCAGGATTCTTTTGGGATGACAATTATTTCTTTCAATGACTTCCCTTGTAAATTTCCGTTTACATGCATAGCATCCAACTCCAAAGACAGAGAATAGCAGAATTATTTTCCAGTGACGGGCTGACATGTCATACATAAGGATTACTTGTATCTGTAAACATAAATAAGATAAATTAGAAAATTATTTCTATGCTTTGCTTTTGTTCTACATCTACTTCTACCAAATACTGACCGTCTTAAACTACATTATGTACTATATATCTTTATTTCTGGTAACCTTTGTTGATACATTGGTATACAGATAACAAATTAAATACAAAAATGTCAGTTTGGTTTGGTTTTATGATGTTTAACGCCACTTTCAACAATATTTCAGTTATATCGTGGCTGTCAGTTGTATTGGTGGAGGAAACCGTACCCGGAGAAAACCACCGACCTGCTGCAAGTTACTGACAAACTTTATCACATAATGTTGTATCAAGTACACATCGTATGAGTGGGATTCGAACTCACAACATCAGTGGTTATAGGCACCGATTGCACAGCGTTGTAAACCCAACTACCATACGATCACGACTACGACAGCCCCAAGATTATGTCAGAGGTTTTTGACAATTGAACAAGGATAACACTATTTAATTTTTTTTTCATTTCAATGTGTGATTCAACTGCAGAACAGGTAGACTATCAATCTAACAATCTGATTAAAAATTAGAATATCAGACCCTAATCAATTGTATGTACATGTATCACTATATAGGAAAAAGAGGTACATGTAAGTGGCAGTGTATGTAAATTAATCTTTTTCGAGAAAGTCGCCGTCAAAATCCATATTTAATTAATTAATCAACATTGACCACGAATTACACAACAGATTTCGACGGCAAGCCAGGGGGGAAGCATGTATGTTCCGAATCGTTCCCTATCAGAAATTTTATTTTGTGAAAACCATGCATTGTACTTTCTGCTTAAATTTTATTTCCGTGTCATTGTTTCTTGAGTTCTTCTCCGTATAGTATTATTGTTCTTTTTTAAACAACAATATCACGTCACTCAAATATAATCCTTGTTTACTGGTCAATGCATAAAAAAACATGAAAATATTGTAAACATATGAAAATTATAAGTTCATTTTACCCATATAATTATTTGAAACTGCCAAAACTAAATGATTTTAAAAAGGTATTGTACATAAATAAATAAATAGAAAACGTGAGTTGAAACAGAACTTACCTGATTGTGTCCGGAAAATTGACAAAATGTCATTATCCCTACTTTTCAGCCTTCTTATACTTCATTTGTTTTACCTTTAAGAACCTTTCTGCACTGAGAAAATATCTCCGCCCCAATTCTACATTTGTTCTTAGTCCATACAAATAGGCTTAATTGTGTCAGAAGTATATCAAATCCACAGAAAAGAAGAACATAATTGATTTTACTAAGAGTATTAGAGAATTCAGATATGTAGACTAATTAGGATGATAAGAAATCGTCTTAGAATCATTTAACACCTTAAGTATGTAGAGGTCGATTCTATATTTTCAATAGTTTACCTTTGTGTACTGGTAATGTATTGACCATCAAAAGAAACGCAACGATGTTTTATTTGATGACGCAACTGAATTAAATTCATACATAACTTTGCACGTTTTTTCAAGTACACGAACGAATGCTTTCAATTTGCCTAGCTTTGTGCATTGCATTGAATACAGTTGTATCGAGTTCACCTTACCATGCGCGGAAATCGAATTCAAAATATAATGCAATAGGCTACAAAACTAAACAGTCATGGTAAACAGTATAACCAACACCGACAACAGGAACCATTATAATTACAAACCTCAAACGTGATACCAACAGTATAACTAACACGAAAACAGGAACCATTATAATTACAAACCTCAAACGTGATACCAACAGTATAACTAACACCGACAACAGGAACCATTATAATTACAAACCTCAAACGTGATACCAACAGTATAACTAACACCGACAACAGGAACCATTATAATTACAAACCTCAAACGCGATACCACACCACACAAAGACATCGAAACCATTGCGGAGCTCCCGAGTTCATCCTGATTTTAGTTTGGGTTCGTATGGCTCAATCTGCTGTTCTGTGTGTGTTTGTTCTTTTCTCCTTTTTTATTTGGGGCCGTTGTGGTCGTGATCGTATGGTAGTTGAATTTAAAACTACATGTACAATCAACGCCTATTAACACTTAAGTGTTGCGTTCGAATCCCGTTCATGGCGAGGTGTACTCGATACAACATTATGTGATAAAGATTGTCAGTTATTTGCGACAGATCGGTTGTTTTTTCCGGATACTCTGGTTTCCTCAACCAATAAAACTGACCGCCACGATATAGCTGAAATGTTGTTGAAAGTGGCCTTAAACATCCTAACCCCCTTTTATGTTGGTCATTGTGTTGTCTGTCCTTCTTTGATTTACGGCTCCTAAATACCCTTGATATCTTCAATTTTTTCTTCGTATTCAGTTGTGTTTGTTTCTTTATATGATCAGTATACTTGATATATTTTTGGTTTGACCTGTCAGTACTGATATAGGATGCCCAAATATAAACTTGTCAATAGATGACAGACATTATTATGCATTTCCTTGTCATGCATATTTTATTGTTTCTCATTCTTATAATATATTTTATTAACATTTATTATACATTGTGGTTAAAGTTGTAAAAAACAAATACTAAGAATTGTAAAAAATGAAGAATGTTAAAATTCATAAATTATTATAAACACAAATAAATAAAAATAATGAATGTTTTCAAGACTCAAGGGGTCGTCGTTTACACCATCGTATGGTATTTGAATATACTTATGTTATTTTGATTTCGTTCCCCGCCCGTGATGGAGATGTACTCGATACAACATAAAGAAGTGATAAAAGTTTGTCAGATACCATCGACAGGTCGTTGGTTTTCGTCTGGACCTGGGGTTTCCACCAATAATGAAACAGACCACCACCAAGTGAGGTTAATAAACTGATAATCCATAACTCAATGTTAAGAAATAAGACAAACCATAATACAATATCCATACCAACACTTGGTTGGGTATAATTAGTGGGGGTAGGGTTATGGTTTTTAACGCCACTTTCAACAATATTTCAGTTATATCGTGGCAGTCAGTTTTATTGGTGGAGTAAACCGGAATACCCGGAGAAACCCGCCGACAGGACGCAAGTCACTGACAACCTTTACCACATAAGTTTTATCGAGTACACCTGAGCGAGATTCGCAGTCACAACTTTAGTGGTTATAGGCACTGATTGCACATGCATTTGTAAATCCAACTACCATACGATCTCACGACCACGACGGCCCCTACTAGGGTAGAAATTAGAGACCCAAGATAATCTTTAGACCCAGGAAATGCAACACAAGACTGGTCATTTAACTAGCGTGGTGCAGGCCAAGTTGAATACGCTTTATAAAAGAAGCATGCAATACAATCCGAGACATTCCGGATAACCGTTTCATTTTGCGTGCTTATAGGTTTCACTTATTTAATTATCGGTAAGTCTCTATAATTACCGTGATTCTTATAATGGTTGAAATCTGTAATAAGTACACGGAATCGGGATCCAGTTTTCATTAGGAGGATATCTAACAAATACAAAACAACCACCACTTGCACACAGGTTCAGCAAGGCGAGTGAATGTTGTTTAGCGCCAGGTGAATATTTTTTAGCTATTTTAGCAGATGATGAAGATACACAGTAGATACTCACGGATCACTTTTGGTAAGATTGGGTATGGGGGCAGCTAGAATTTGACATCCCCCATTCATACATTACCTTAGTATGGAATCCCTACCATTTCATATATTTACAGTACAAAACCGCGTTCATTAAATAGAGCTGCATTCTGTAAGACACAGTGGAACATTTACGACCAATCATATTTGAATGATAAAAAAGTCGACCTATTTCAGGGGCACATCTTTATATACTAGTACCCCCAAGGGCTGTTTTTTTTGTGTATTAGCTTACTTAAACACCACTACGCATGTATGGTGATATGTGGCTTGAACAATCGGACATTTCCCGAATTCAAACGGACCAGTCTTTGATGCTACTGCTTTATTCTGTGTACTTGTGGAAAAGCTTGTATTACCAGTTCTATCGTCTTCGCTTTGAATCCACGATCTTCTGTATACGAGGGGAGATAGTGGTGGATTGCTTAGGACACGTTAATCATTACACCATTAAGGCCTTTCCACACAAATACATGTACCAAAGAGAAACACAAGGATAACTTATGTATACAGTTGTTTATGTTAATACTATATCATAACATTACAGTGTACAGTGTACTGCAATGTTATAATATTTTATTGCAATACATTAAGCAATAGGATCGCAGACAATTTATTGCAAATTATAAAATAAAGTCCTCTCCTTACACATACAAACACATGATATATAACGATAGCAAAACATTAGGAATAAGAGGTAAACGAAAGAGTCCTGAATCAATGCAAACAGGGCATTGTACGGTCTTTTGATAAAGTAATTCAGTTTATTTTAAAACGTGTAAATCGCACTTTTTCTCGATTGTTTTCTATTGACATGTTAGAATATGTGTCATTTTATTTACCTTGCACTTAAACAGGGTGACCCCCCAAAAAAAACGAACCCCTAAAAATGTTAATTAATCCTACATAGGTCCATCAAATTTCTTCAAATTTGGTAGACTTAAACTGCAGCCTATGGATGATATTTCCACAAAGTTTTAGTCATCTGAGTCAGTTTTCATATAATTTTTATGTTCTTTCCAAAATGTGCTCCAAATGGCATCCTCGGCGTTGAAGGCACACGTGCATAAGTCGCGCAAAATTGTCAATGACTCGCACACATTCCTCATTAGGGATTTCCCTGATCTTTGCTGTGATTGCTGCCTTCAGTTCACCAATTGTTTGAGGATTGTTCTCCTACACATTATCATTGAGATACCCCCACAGATAAAAATATGGGGGGTTCAAGTCTGGTGAATGCGCTGCCCACTCGATTTCGCACTTCCTGCTCATCAGTCTGTCTTTAAATCGTTCTCTAAGCCAGGCTAGGGAGTCATTTGTTGTGTGGGGGGTTTGCCCATCATCTTGCCGGAACCACTGTTCATCTCGATCTATACCTCTGCGTCGTCCCAATGATGCCCAAGATTTCATCAGTACTACCACATAGCGCATTCACCAGACTTTAACCCCCCAGATTTTTATCTGTGGGGGTATCGCAAGGATAATGTGTATGAGAACAATCCTCAAACAATTGGTGAACTGAAGGCAGCAATCACAGCAAAGATAAGAGAAATCCCATAGGAGGAATGTGTGCGAGTCATTGACAATTTTGTGCGACGTATGCAAGTGTGCCTTCAACGCCGAGGATGCCATTTGGAGCACATTTTGGAAAGAACATACAAATTATATACAAACTGACTCAGATGGCTAAAACTTTGTGGAAAGATTATCCATAGACTGAAGCTTAAGTATACCAAATTTGAAGAAATTTTTATGGGTTCGGTTTTTTTTGGGTCACCCTGTATAACCCGTAAACAAATGTTATAACAAATAATGTAGTAAAATTCAGATCTTATTCATAGTTAAATTTAGGGGTATCTTGAAGTTCTTTATTTTCAATTATGCTACTGAGGTAGCAAATCCTGTTTTTGCTGGGTGGCATAATTTAAAATTTTAAACAAGTGACATAGGTATGTATGCTACTGACTGATATTGCTGTAAATCGCCAAGATATAGTGGTTGTCAATTAAACAGTATTCCTTCTGAAGAAATTTAATTGATAATAAAGTTTAACAATAGTAATAATCGCGACAAAATCGACCACTTGCTGGCAAACTTCTCAGTCCTTCTTAAACAGGGAAATGACAAAGATTACCATATTATGAGTGGCTGTTCATGTCAAAATTGGGATGAAACTACCACGATGCTTTTGAAAAGTAAGCCTATGATTTTTTTTCACAATGCACATTGTTCTTCCTTTGTCATGGCTTTGACAAATAACGCCCGACTATTAAAACTTATCCCGACGCTCTTGAAAATGTTGCGATGGAAAATGCAACGCGATGTTTTTATCGCAATTTTGACAGGCTATCCATAAACGATATATATGCAAGCCGATAGAAATCAGGGACATGCCAAAACCTAGGTATATTACATGTACACAATATACGTACATGAACATTGTCAGCAAATGTATTTTTAAATTTATTTGTACGAGCTTAGAAACAGGAAGGAAAAGGAGTCTCTCGCGAGCTTTTCTTTCCTGTTTCAATGTTCATGAATTTTTTTTAATATATATTTCCTCACAATCTACGTATACTGTGTTTATACTGCAATGTCATGTAAGCAAATAAATGTTAAGTTAAACACAAATAGACAAAAACATTGGACATTTTAGCTGAGTTTCTTATCGGGTGTCTATGTGCGGTCCGTGTTCGGTTCGACTACTCTATTGTGGTCGCTTTATAATAAGACCTGAGGTACAATGAACCAGGAGACTTTATATGTCAGTAGAATTATAATGCAAAGGAAAGTTTATATTATAACATTATATAGTCAGTAAATGCACTGATTGCAGTATAAACATAAACATCACGGGTGTCACTATTGGAGCAGAAACTGCTTACCCTTCCGGAGCACCTGAGTTCACCCACGATTTTAGTGGAGTTCGTGTTACTCGATCTTTTGTTTTATGTGTAATGTTTTGTCGATCCTTGTTTGTCCTTTTGTCATTTTTCTTTTGGCCATTGTGTTGTCTGTCATTCTTCGATTAACTGATTCTGATTACACTTTTTGTATGTTCAAACTCTTCTTATATGTTAAACCCTGTACCATATAAAAGGACATAGTGTCTCCTTTGTATGGTATTTACCATCAAAATATATGCTAATTCTGTGGGACAAAATGAATATACAGCTCACCCTTAGGACGGGATGAAAAGGAGTGCCTAATATATCGAAAATACCACGATAGTTGCATGTAAACTACAACAGCTTTTAATTAGAAAGAGTTTGTTGGTAGTAACCGTTGGTTAATCGTTGGCAAATAAAATTTTCCGATCATATTCATTATACCGTCTTCTCCCTAAGGCAATCTTAACTTTCGTCCGTCTGTCAATCCTGGTTATACCTATGTAATAAATGGCTTGTAAACTTATGTTCATCGTGAATATAACTGAAATACTGCTGATGTGATGTTAAACAACGGTCAATCAATCATCATACCTATTTACACTTCAGTATTTCAATATCTACAGCACAACCTTGTTATCTACAATAAATTACCTACATTTCACAGATAGTCGCTAATTACATTGTAAGATACTTGTACAAAGGTCGAATGATATATAGAATCCATACATTTATATGGACATTTTATAGTAGTGAAACCTGACTAAGCTGAACGGGTGCCACTAGTGAAGCAAGAACTGCTTACCCTTCCCGAGCACACGAGTCCACACCTGGTTTTCAGTGGGGTTCGTGTTACTCAAACGTTAGTTTTATGTGTATGTTTTGTAGATCGTTGTTTGTCTTTTTGTCATCTTTCTTTTGGCCATTGTGTTGTCTGTCCTTCGAATAACGAATTCTGATTACCCTTTTTGTATCCTCAAACTCTTCTTATATGTCAAACATTTTTTTATGGTTCTGCTTCAGTGAAATCAGTTTAAACCCCAGGAAGAACCTCAATAGTAAATTTTTTTTTTAATTGTTAGGCAAATAAAAAGAACATAAAAATGTCAAAACTGTATCATTAGATTGACCTGTCACAATACATTGTATACCATTTGAAAAAAAAATTGATTTATATTTACCTAATATACAATGTACAACAGTACAATATAGCTTAGTACAAAAAGGTGAAATTGAGTGCATACCTACTTAAAAAAACCAAAATCATGGCAACACAAACGACTAATTGTTCATATGTATGATATGTATCGTAAATAGATCATAAAATACATAAATAACATTATATTCTCAAATGTCACACAATAAAAAAACTCTTTAATTAGTAACCAACTTCTTTGATGGATAAAAACAAAAAATAACTTAACTTTAATATTTTACATAATAAAAATAGTATACACATCACAGAAACTGTACTTCATATTACTATCACAAATATCTTCATAAATTATAGTTCATTAATAAATGAGAGAACAACTTTATATAAAACTCAACATGAGTGTTTAACAAAAAGTACATATTAATGTGGGGAAAATAATCCACTTGGAATGTGAAAGTTGGCATGGTCTAATCACAGGTGCCCGTAGACAGGACTCCCATATGGTATCCCATGTCGTGGTACCGCCCACCAATTTATTTTCGTTTATTTTCTTATTTCTGATATATTTCGCTTGGAAAATATATGGGAATACTGACAAACAGGTTTTCTGACACGTCCGGGTCGACTGATGTATATATAGGTAGAAGGTAAGTCACTCTCGTTTTGTTTATCAGAGGTACCACTTGGTTTCAAACTAAAAAAAAATAAGTATAACTTTCCAACCATCACATGTCTGTGGCTTCTTTCCTTTCAATAATGAATATACTCCTTAGAATCGGTCACTTTTATCCATTCGAATCACAATGGACGGCTCCGCTGAACGATTTTATCCTTGAAAACACTCGCTGACTTCGACATTTTGATTGATGCGAGTAGAAATGACGGAAGTGGTGTAGCGCGACCTCTAGCGGCCTTTCGAGATGTTCAGAATATTGCCTGAAACAATAAAAAATACCGAGAATTACGAACGAAAAGTCCGGGAAATTAAAAGAAAACAAACAACGATGGATGAAGATCAAAAGTCGGCTTTTAATTTGGCTATAAACGGCCACAATTTGCTTATAACAGGACAAGGGGGAACAGGAAAATCCTTCCTTGTAAAGATAATAATTAAACATTTAAGGACAAAGGTAAATAAAAAGGTGGCAATAGTGTGTTCCACTGGTATAGCTGCAACAAACTACACTGAATTTGGGGCAAAAACTTTACATAAGTGGTCTGGTATTGAGGATGGCAGGAATTTAGATGAAGAACTTATTCATTTAGTTAAAACTGATGAAAGGTTTCTTTCTGCTAAAAACAATATTGAGACTGTTCAAACACTTATTGTTGATGAAATATCTATGATCGGTGCCAAGGTTTAGAACCAAGTACAATTGTTGTGTAAAACAGTTCGAAATTCTCCTCACCTCTTTGGAGGAATCCAAGTTATACTAGTTGGTGATTTTTACCAACTGAAGCCAGTTGAAAATGAACTGTATGGGGATTCTGGAAAACATTGCTTTCATCATTATCATCTGTTGTCTTTTTCTTCCGTTTTCCTTTCCCCTTTTCCTTTCCTTTTCCGTTCACTTTACTTATAGTTTGTTTCCGTTTTCTTTTTTCAGGTACAGGTGCAGTAGAATCAGTATTAGTAGGCGAAAGGGGTTCAGGAGTTGAAAGGGGATTTATGCCACTTGGTCCAGGCTGTTCACCATCAATTGGGGTTTCCTCCTCATGTGAATGTAAGCTTACTGAATCTAAAATTCCTTTCACGAGAACATTAATAATTGCATCTTTCATTTGCTGAGCACTAACTTTAATCTTATATTGCTGACATATCAATATAAGGTCCTTCTTTGTGAATGAGTGTTCATTTAAAAAATTTCTGTTTTGCATCAGTTCTGATTTCAACCTTAGCATTGAAACTTCCTTATTACTAGAATTATCTTCATTAAAAAATGTGATATTGAAAGATTTAGGCATTTGTTTGGTTTTTTTCATGACTTTTTTTCTTAAGGCAATACCTTTTTCCTTTTTTAGATATGTCAAATAGGTTTTCCTGAATTGGCTAAAGCTAACCTTAAGATATAGTATGACAGCACATTGAAATAATACAATATAAGAATCACAGGACATTACTATGTCATCCAAAATTTCAGAAATATCATCATTATTCCTTTCAATTTGACATAGGGGTCTAGAATTTGTAACACAATTGATCCAAGCTTGAAAAAGTTCATAATCAGTGATTACTTCATCTTTCACCACTCTAAACAAAAATTGGCCCATATCTACTAATCTTTTATGAGTGAGTCTTTCCCGGCAAAACAATTCTAAAGTTTTGAAAAATTCAAAAGTAAAATCTGATATATTTGTTAAACTTTCTCGTTCATTTTGCTTTCTTTTCACTTCAGATAAAGTGTCTGGATTTTTTGTCGAAGCAATCAATTCATCATATGATGAGCTTAAAGAGATCAAAATGTTCATTTCACATTGGTAGTTGCTAAGGTCCACTTCCTTACCCTTAACATATAAACAATTTCGAATCTTTTTGGATAAATTGTATTTTAGTTTTGCTAGGACATAGCCACTAACATATCTCAATTTTGCATTTCCAGCTGAATCAATATTCTCAGGCAGTTTCTGGAAAGGCTCGGGTTCAGAAAGTTTGAGGTAAGTTGATAGTTCTGTGAAAAAACTTATTTCCAAATTAAACATTACTGCAGTTAAAACCTGAAAAGCTGGACCTTTGACATCTTGTTGATACTTCTTAAGTAATGAAATTGCTTTTTCTTCATTTTCATCAGAACTGATATATTTATTGAATTTCCTGAAATAGTCATTTCTATGCTTCTGGCAATAACTTATCTCCCCTTCTGGAAAACAATTAAGTCCTATATCATCCATAATAGAAGATTGACACTGGAACCAATCATCATACAGTTTATAATTTTTCAAAATGGCATCTTTAAATGCTACAATTTTGTCCTCCACAGGAGTATCCTTAAATGTTTGTAAAACAGAATCAAGCACATTCCTTGAATGTAAAAAACATCAGCAATAGGCTCCAAATCAAAATGAAATCAATTTTGTCTATTTCAGAATAAAAAAAATCTGAATCATCCAGAATCAAAAGTTTCATCTAAATTGTCATTGTCATGATGATCATTATCATCATCACTAGCAATATCATCATTACTATATTCACTTGGATTATCTGAACAAATTTCATATGAATTGTTACAACAACTTAAATCATTTTTGACAACTCCAATTGAAAAGCTTCCATGAAAATTATACACATATGAAGGATGCTTTCTGCATAGGTGTTTTTTTAAAGTTTACAACTTTTAATCCTTCAACTGATACTGCCCTACCTACCGCAACACCAAGTTGTCCTGGTTGAACACAATTCTCACAATCAACTACAAGTTCTGGTAGTGTCATTCCTTGAGATTTATGTATGGTTATACCATAGCAAGCTTTTAAGGGAAACTGGACTCTCTTTGCAATAACAATTTTTTCAACTGGGTCAAATGTTGTAAAAATCTTTCTTGAAATACTAACAAAAACTGGCTTTTCATTTATCAAAATTTAACTTCAATGGAATCTGTATCCAATTTTTTTACTACACCACGAAGCCCGTTCACTAAAGTGTCACTCAAATTACGAATAAGCATTACAGGACAATTTATTTTCAATCCTAAATTTTTTAGTGCAACAAATTTATTTAAATAATGTTGTGATCCCTCATCCTGTGAATGATATACCTTCATCTCTCCTTCCAGGGACTGTAATTTATGATAATTATACACATCAACTTCTAAATTTCGAGCAAATAGGTGAACACTTGACTCCTCATTAGGAATTGGACGGTCCATAGACTTTAAAAATGCATTACCGTCATCTGAAAGATCACCAGTTTCAAGCTCATTTATAGTTTTAATTAACATAGGGTTATCCTGTCTGTGTATTATGTTCAAATTTATTTTGTGTGGAAAGTAGGTTTCAAACCAAGGCAAAACAAAGCAATGTTTTCCAGAATCCCCATACAGTTCATTTTCAACTGGCTTCAGTTGGTAAAAATCACCAACTAGTATAACTTGGATTCCTCCAAAGAGGTGAGGAGAATTTCGAACTGTTTTACACAACACTTGTACTTGGTTCAAAACCTTGGCACCGATCATAGATATTTCATCAACAATAAGTGTTTGAACAGTCTCAATATTGTTTTTAGCAGAAAGAAACCTTTCATCAGTTTTAACTAAATGAATAAGTTCTTCATCTAAATTCCTGCCATCCTCAATACCAGACCACTTATGTAAAGTTTTTGCCCCAAATTCAGTGTAGTTTGTTGCAGCTATACCAGTGGAACACACTATTGCCACCTTTTTATTTACCTTTGTCCTTAAATGTTTAATTATTATCTTTACAAGGAAGGATTTTCCTGTTCCCCCTTGTCCTGTTATAAGCAAATTGTGGCCGTTTATAGCCAAATTAAAAGCCGACTTCTCGGTATTTTTTATTGTTTCAGGCAATATTCTGAACATCTCGAAAGGCCGCTAGAGGTCGCGCTACACCACTTCCGTCATTTCTACTCGCATCAATCAAAATGTCGAAGTCAGCGAGTGTTTTCAAGGATAAAATCGTTCAGCGGAGCCGTCCATTGTGATTCGAATGGATAAAAGTGACCGATTCTAAGGAGTATATTCATTATTGAAAGGAAAGAAGCCACAGACATGTGATGGTTGGAAAGTTATACTTATTTTTTTTTAGTTTGAAACCAAGTGGTACCTCTGATAAACAAAACGAGAGTGACTTACCTTCTACCTATATATACATCAGTCGACCCGGACGTGTCAGAAAACCTGTTTGTCAGTATTCCCATATATTTTCCAAGCGAAATATATCAGAAATAAGAAAATAAACGAAAATAAATTGGTGGGCGGTACCACGACATGGGGTACCATATGGGGGTCCTGTCTACGGGCACCTGTGGGTCTAATGATATAGAATAGAATGGTGTATATTTACATTTTACAAAGGGCATTTTAGTTCATATTAAAACTGATTCTAAAATGTAGTTATTTTTAAAACATTTTTCTATACATTCTTCTTTTTACCACTAATCAAGAGATACAAGAGGTGTTATTTTTACTATATGTGTTAATTTTTGTAATGCACAAAACATGTATTTTAAGCAGTCAAAATTTCCTTAGGTTTCTTAAATACACTTCTATGAGGCTAGAAATAGGAGTTAACAGTCTAGGAATAATCTGGTTTGCATAAAGTATGGAGGAGAGACATGCTTTTGTTTAATGCTATCATTCAATTCAGCCTGTTAATACGAAGCAGGGGCGGATCCAGGATTTCAAGTTAGGGGGGCGCACTTAAAAAAATTGCGCCGAGCGGAAGGACGCGCGAAAAGTGTTGGGGTATTTCGTGTGAAAAATCACGATTTTACGCCAAAAAATCATATTTGTTTGCAATTTTTTGGGGGGTGCGCGCCGGGTGCCCCCCCCCCCCCTCCTGGATCCGCTCCTGAAAAGCAGACATCATCATGTTGTCGCCATGATGCAGTTGGACAATTCCTCCTGTGTATTAAACAACAATCACTAACTTATTATATATACCATAATGATACCAGAATTAACCATAGACAACAACGGGTCTTCATAACATATGACAGTGGTATGCATGAACTCATCTGCCCTGTAACATCCTTATAATACTGATTCCTCGAATTTACATATGTATTTTTCACACAAGGAATTTATTTATTAGATAATACATAACAATTATTGTAAATACTAACAAAACCAATAAGAGAGTTGCATACATGTATGTATAAAGAAATGGCATTTGGAAGATTCACTTTCTTCCTTTTTTAATATATAAAAACACTGTTGTTAAACCTTGTTATCTCTGATATGTAGTTTCATTGGATAGTTCCAGTGCTGGATTTACCTATAGGCTTGATAGGCTGAAGCCTAGGGCCTCAAAATTTAGGGGGCCTCGCTCCAAGGTGTCTAATATTTTTAACCCTGTTATTGGACTTTCACAATTAAGCTGTCATATTGTACTGTACTTTCTAAACAATCCTTCAGTAATTTTCCTTACACAGTTGCACTCCATTTCAGAATTTTAAACACCTCTCATTATCTTCTCCTTTATTGAAATTGATTAAACACATTGCCATCTTCCTCCAGTCGTCAAGGTGGGGAATTGGGAGGGGCCTCACAAGTAGAATAGCCTAGGGCCTCTCTTTATCTAAATCCGGCATTGGATAGTTCTAAGTAACAATTGTCAGCTTATATTAATTAATTCTCGATAACTTGAATACTTGGTTATTTGGAAGTAAAACCCATCAGTTATGTATATTAATAATTGTAATATCAGTCTTTTATGGATTTCTATCTAAATACATACAATACTGTCTAAATATTACATACAAAATACAAAAATGATATACATTTTGTACCAGACCTATAAATTGTACTTGTTCACAACTAGGCAAGTATCACAGTTATTGAGTTACACTGTACTAGTAGCCACAACACGACCACCAGGTATCTGAGTTGTCAGGTAAAGAGCCCAATCTTATTGAGTCAGATTGATAGTCCACTGGGTCCATATAGTCCCTCGATAATTCCTGTAAAGAAATATTCATGTTAAATTGGTTTGGTTTGGTCTATGGTGTTTAACGCCACTTTCTACAATATTTCAGTTATATCGTGGCGGTCAGTTTTATTGTTGGTGGAAACCCGAGTACCCAGAGAAAACCACCGATTTGCCGCAAGTCACTGACAAACTTTATCACATAATAGTATATCGAGTGCACCTCTCCTGAGCGGGATTCGAACTGACAACGTTAGTGGTGATAGGTAGTTGTAAATTCAACTACAAATGTACCATACGATCACGACCACAACGGCCCCCATGCTGATTTGTATAAAAACTATCAACTTGTGAATATTAAATTATGGAAGACTTAAGTGTCTGTCTCACAGAAAACCATGCAAAATCCAAAAAAATGTAACAAAGCTAATTTCAGTAAGAAAAAAAAGTTATACATTTTCTAAATATTTGATGCCTAGTATTTTAAAATATATCATACATATTTCCTATATATTTTCATTTTTGTTGTAAAATGAGGATTTTCATTTTAGCCCTTAACTATTGCAAAAATCCTTAAAAATGACTAAAAACACCCTTATTTTTGACAGATTATTATTGTTAATATATATCTCAGAAGTAAAAAATCGCATTGTTTCCTCAAAGTATAATGTTTAAAGACAATGATCACCAAAAACATTTTTTGAACTACCAGTAGATAACAAACGTTTAACTCCAGTTGTCCTTACAGACAGTAAAGGAAAATATCTGGAACGATACTGTCAAAATCCACTTGAAAATAGTATTAAATGGTGGGCGAAACCAGGCCGTAACTCCACTGAAGGACTTGAATGGTTAAAAGAAAATCTTAAATATAAAATTGGACATCTTGATAATATTGCACTTTACGTTTGGTTTGGTTTGGTACGTGTGATCTAACAGCCTACGACAAACAAACGAGATTCATTTCAATCAAAGATCAAACAAATGAAACAATTCAGAAAGTAGTAAACAACTATCAAGAAATTGCAGAAATCGTAAAGAAATATCCCGAAGTTAAATTAACCTTTTTGTCCATTCCTCCTTATTCAATACATTCTTGGAACCTGTATCAAAAACATCCGGACGCTGAACAATTCAAATCAGAAGACGATATATTATTAAAACAAATTCAGGAACTAAATCAACATATTTATTATATCAACAGTACTTTAGGAACCAGAACCCCAAACTTCTCAACTGACATCCAACATAGAATTAATACTAGCAACAAAAATAGTAAAATAAAAGCCAGAAATCAATACAATTTTCAACTGTACAAAGACGGCATCCACCCCACAGCAAATTTGGCAAAAGTCTGGTTAAGGAAATTATCGTATCAAATCAAAATCGACTGCTGGTAAACCATCCCGTCCCATCTTATCTTATTGACTAGCGGTTGGGTGGGACTTTCCACAGATACCGTTAACGTAGGTCAGGGAGGAGACGGTGGGACTTTCCACAATATCCTCACTGAACACGTAGCAACAACCATCTGAACATAAAATACCTGATACGATACTATCGAAATACACGTGGAAATAACATGGAGCTAACAAGAAAAACTAAATTGAGAACTTCAAATAGCGATAACATTCTAAGATATGAAAACAATTATACCTTAAATATAGAAAAATCCTTGAGGAAAAAACTAGAAAGTACGAAAAGACCTGAGATTGTATACACAAAAACAGGAGGTGGGGTAACTGCCAAATTAGATGCTGTTACTTTTGAGCTCTTTAATCATGCCTGTGAAGTCTATTATAAAAACACAAGTGAAATATTAGACTTTAAAAAAACAGTTGCAACCGACAAAGAAGGCAATAATGTTCAAGTAACATACAACATTACAGACGCAACAAATAGTAGTTTTACAATAAATGCTTACCTGACAAAATGTACATTATTGATAAATGGAAAGAATACTAACAGGTTCGAGAGTAAAGACATTAAAGAAATACACAAAATTATGTCAAATACCAAAATATCTGGTGTTAAGGCTAATATTGCAAAGTGGAACGAAAAACTTGCCATAGACCTAGAAGAAGCAATTGCAACCCTACAAACAAATATGAATACTATACATCTAGGAAATAATCATAATTCCACTTCTGAAAATAAGAATTATGATGAAAAATGTGGCAAATGCAACAGAAATTGTAGAACTAAGGCTGTAGAGTGCCGAAATGGTCACTGGGTTCACTATAATTGTGAAAAACTTAATGATGAAGACATACAGAAAGTAAAGAAAAAGGATGCCATCTATACTTGTACTTCTATAAACGATAAGAAAAAAACAACTCTAGCTATAGCAAAAAGATCTGAAGAGTATAGTAAGGCACACAAATTAACGCTAGCAGAAGACCTTCTAGTAGAAGAATTCGAACAGAGATGTCAAGCTTGTAATAATTCTATACAAAATGGTGGTGATACGTGTAATGTGTGTCTCATGCAGTTTCATGAATCATGTCTTAATGTGGATAACAATACCTGTTTTGGATGTATAGGAAACTTAGACCAAAATGACATACAACAAACTAAAGTCTTGTCAATAGATACAGATCAAACAGTAGAGCCCATCAGGATGGAAAAATCACAACAACGTAAAGAGAATGCGGATATTATTGCCACAAGTAATACTCAAACAAATATAGTAATTACTACTGAACAAATACAGCCAGAACCTATACCTAATATTGAAGATCATAAAATAAAGCTGAAAGAACTACGTCAACTTGAACAGCGATTGCGAAAAAAAGAAGAACAACTAAAATTAAAAGAAGTAGCTATTAATGATACTATGACTGAAAAAAACAGAATTCTAGATCGAATGTATAAAGCGGAAGCTAGAAACCTAGAAATGGAACATACAGTGAAGAACTTACAAAACAGAATAGAGATGTTAGAGAGCAGAAAGACTCTTCAGGGGGACAGTGGGAATTTCCACAGTATCCCTAAGAAAGATGAAAATAGCTGTCCTACTCGAGAAAATGACGATCTCATATTAGGAATACGTGAAAAAGTCACCAAATTCATTCTTGGGAAAGTAGAAAATGAGCTGAACAAACTGCAAAATCATGATTATGAAGAAACACCAAAAACCAACTTAAATGAACAAAGACAAAAATATTACAACCAGCATCAAACATGTATACCAACATATAATCAGTGGCCAAGCTCTTACTGTCAAGACTGGACAAACGAATATAACCAGTATAATAGCCATCAAAGCAAACAGGAAATAGACCACAACCAAAGATACATTAATGATGATACAAATATATGTAGAGACAATCTAATAGAACTAACATCGAGTGGAGAACATGATGATAGTCTAAAGTATATAAATATACCTGATGACAGCTCAAACCACTACACATTGAATACAAATAAAACATCTGCGGAAAAGAAAACAGATGGTACACAACAAGAACCAAAGAATATGGATGAAAACTGGTTCTACATGTCTCGGGAGGGACAACCGCTGTATTACAGCACAAGTGACAGAAATGAATATTTTTTATACCAGAACAGCCTCAGCCGATCGCGACTAAAATACACAAACAGCCAGATGTATTAAAAAGAATACAGTCAAATACGTGTAAATATGTACTAAAGATCTTAGATTTTAACTGTAAGAACATTTTAACATGTGGACCATTTTTTCAGGAACTTAATAACTCCATTGATATCTACCTATTGCAAGAACACTGGTTATTTGATTGCCAACTGAACTTATTAAACGAAATTCACCAGCAGTATACAGGAGTAGGCAAAGCAGTGGACTCCAATGACCCAATTACACCGTTGCGCATGCCAAGAGGATATGGTGGAACAGCTATACTTTGGAGAAAAGATATTGATACAATAGTAACTCCACTGACAATAGGCAACAATCGTATACAATCCATAGAGATCACAGGAGACCCAAATCTATTAATCATCTCTGTCTATCTTCCTTGTAAAGGTTCTCCCAACAGTCAAAATGAATTCCAAGAATGTATAGACCAGTTACATGAAATAATGTCAACTTATGAGCAAACACATCAAGTAATCATTGGAGGGGACTTTAACGAAGAAATTACAAATATCAATACCACAACTAGACAGCAATATGTAGTAGAATTTATGGCTGAACATCAGATGTACACGAAAGAAATGGGACCTATTTTTATCAATGCAAAGGGAAAAGATTGTACATTAATTGATTATATACTGTTCCAAGAGAGTTACAGAGATCAGATAAGCAGCATCAAGAAAATTGACGTCATAACAAATGTCTCTGATCATTATCCCATACTACTAACTTTGAAGTATAAAAAACCAATAGATAAGAATCAAAAACATGCACATACTCAAAAGACAAAAATTAAATGGGATACGGCAGACAAAGACAAATATATAGAATTAGTCAATGAAGGAATACAATCTTCAGATCTAACTTTGGAAACAGCTAAAGATGTTGAGAAAGCCTTTCTTAATCTAAACAGTCTCATAAATAATGCAGCTAGTGCTATTACTCCAAAGCCAAAAATAAGGAAGAACAAACCTAAATTACAAGTAATGTCAGAGGAAATACTCGAGGCTATAAAAAATAAAAAGACTGCATTTTATAACTGGAAAACAAATGGGCGAATAAAGGACATCCATGACCCCTTCTTGTTGGAAAAGAAAATTACAACATATGAACTGAGGAAAAACTGCAGAAAAGAAATGGCACAAAAACGTATACAAGAGAGACAAACAATAACAGAAGCTAGGACCTCTGATAAAACTCTATTTTATAGAATCATAAGACAGCAACGCGGAAAACTAACAAGATTTATTGACGAACTTTATGTTGGAAATCAAACACACAATACAGAAGACCAGATACTAGAAGGATGGAAATCACACTTTGAACAACTAGCAGAACGCTCCATATGTGAGAATTATGATAAGGATTACTTACACCTAGCCGAAGCTGAATATCAAACCATCATCCAATCATGTAAAGAAAGAGCCGTACATCTTCCAGTGACCAAACAAGAAGTAAAAAAAGCTATCAACAGTTTAAATCGTAACAAAGCAGCAGACTTTTATGGCATCACTGCTGAAAATATTGTCTATGGAGGGGATAATCTTGTAAAATATATACAAGAGGTACTCAATAAAACCTTCCAACTACATCACATTCCGGATATTCTGAAAATTGGAATCTTATTCCCTGTATTCAAAAATAAAGGTGACTGCAAAAATGCTAAGAACTACAGAGGAATTACAGTAACACCTACACTTTCTAAAATAATAGAGAAAATACTAAAAATAAGAGAAAATGGCAAAATCCTATTGAATCAGAATCCACTACAAAAAGGATTCACAGAAAACTCATCACCACTTCTTTGTGAATTACTTGTAGAAGAATTTGAACGAGAAAACAAAGATCTCAAAAGACCTACATACATTGCTATGTTGGATGCAAAGTCAGCGTTCGATGTTGTAGTGCATGCAAACCTAATTAGAAGACTACATCAGTATGAATTTTCGGATCAGTCTATCCTATCACTGAATGGAAGTTAGCAGAAAGACAATTACATATCAAAAGTCTTGACAGTAACAGCTGGTTCATGGAAATAAAAAAGCTATGTATAAAATACGACCTAGAGGATCCAATACATTATATGCAAAACCATTTATCT
The DNA here is from genome assembly GCA_963680875.1 of Bathymodiolus brooksi. Classification (NCBI taxonomy): domain Eukaryota; kingdom Metazoa; phylum Mollusca; class Bivalvia; order Mytilida; family Modiolidae; genus Bathymodiolus; species Bathymodiolus brooksi. The sequence goes on along the minus strand of OY804575.1, from coordinate 21,181,486 downwards.
AAAACAAAATGGAAGAGTCTGATTACATCAGCAATATATAATTATTGGAGTGACAGAATTAATGAGGAAATAAAATATTATTCTACTCTGAAATACCTCTCACCAACATATGAAATTGGAAAAATCCATCCACTAGCCAACACAAATACTGTCAACCAGAAAGATATCAACAGAATTCCAACCAGACTTAAACTTGCAACTGGGAATTACATGCTACAAACTATGAGAGCAGCTTATAATCAAAACCCTATTGATCCAACCTGCAAACTGTGTAACCAGGCAGAAGAAACTGTCTCACACTTCTTAATATGCTACAAAACCTTGGAATATCTCCGAGCACCAACGATAAATAACATTATTGAGGAAAGTAGTAAACTGTTTGCTTCACACTGTACTAACCCGCAACTAGATATTATACAATTGATTATTAATCCATTTCACTACGCTGTGAATAATAGCTTAAAAGCAAATACTTGCACCAGCATTGAGCCACTGTGTAGGCAATTAATATACAAATTGCACTGTAAAAGATATGAACTGCTTGCGAAGAACGACCTGTTGAGATGTAAGAGAAAGATAAACATTTCTGCGTAGTCAATAACTCTTGTGTGTATACAGATCACCTAGACATATATTGTTTTAAAATACATGTATTTTACCTTTTAAGCGACTTTACTTAATATGAACTATGTAAATAACATGTGACGTGTAAATACTTTGGTGCTGGATTGAATTGACAATTGGGATATAGTAACATTGTGTTTTATTACTCCAATCAAGGAGGTGTGCCTTAATTGGCAGAATTTCATTGGATACAGATACAGATACAGATACATAGCGGAATTGTCACCATCGAAGACAACGATTCATTGAATCTCAAGATATACCAGAAACAAGAGAATACTTTGGGACTAGATGGAAGAGAGGCAAAGTTCTATGTGTATATTCAAAGCACAACAATGGAAAGGCCAGATCTAGAGAGGACCATGGAGCAAGTCCTTCCTTATGGAAAGAGTATTACCGGAAAACAAGACAAACTATTCAAGTTGGTTCTGGTAACTTACATGTAGGTAAGCTAAATCAAATGCCTCAAGAGAAAAACATTTCTAAGTGATTATTGCTAGAAATCCATTCAGTGAACAAACTTGTTAAGAGACTAACTATTCAACTTGAGAAAAGAGGGCTATGTTTTTTTTTACAAATACGAAACAACTATTTTGGTGTAGGAGTTGAAGATAAAAATAACATTCTTTGATTTCTGATTCATGCATTATAGTATATGAAATAATGATAGATTTAGGAGAAAAAAAATATCTGTTGCAAAGCGTCAATTATTTTTAACTCCAGGGTAAACAGTTTAAAACCATAGCCCCCCCCCCCCCCCCCCCCCCCCTTATACATGTATATAAGTTGAATGCTTCAAACTTGGTCCCTTAGTTTGGTCTGTGAAATACAGGTTTACATTATTATTGTGCAACAATAAATTCCATCTCACTGCACAATATATCTGTTCAATAACTTCCAAACCTCAACTGAATCTTGATTGATTTGAAATTTGGTTATGTTGTAATCAACAATAAAGGACATGTCAAACTTGAATTTTGGGTTTTAAAGTTACGGGAGGCCGGGGCATTTGTATCACATTGACACATTTCTGTTATTTTGGATAATGTTATTTCAGCCGTTGAATTATGCTTTTTCAAGCTTATAAAAAATAAGACCTATTGGCTATTTTGGGTGCAAATGTACATGTAGTGAAACTGAGACAGATGAAATATTTTGTTGTATCTAGAGCAAGGATAAAATTATTCATTTTCATAGAAATCTGGAGTAATATTTGATATATATCCATTTCTGAAAAATATAGAATGAATTAAAGCAAGTCTTAGAAACATGTAGTAACTACTTCCCTATATATTTTAGCTTGAGTATAGTGTATTTTAATCTCGTTGAGATTATATTTCCAAAGAAATTTTCTGCTCTATCTCCAGAAGGTAGCCAATTTAAAAAAAAATTGGTTTATTTTTTCGTCAACAGATTTACTTGACAACAAAGGCATAATTAAAGAAACTAGCAACTCATTAAGAAACCACTTAACATGAACTTCCAACACTGAAGAATAAGGTTGACAAATGCAAATTATGAAGTACGTCATGTATACATGTAATGTATATATCGTAAATCACTTTTATTTTCCAGAAGCGTTCTTACAAGTAAAGAAATTGATGGAAAAAACATATAGTGGAACTGAACAAAATATGTCTGAAAAACAGGGAAAAGGCCAGATTATGTTGCACTTGCCAATGAAGTTCGAAAATCATGTGATGAATAGAAAGAACGAGTTTTTAAGAAGTTGGAGTGGTTGAATCCAAGTCAGATAAAAAGTTACATGGCATCTTTCCTAACAAAGCCGAAGACAAAATCAGAAACCTCTTCGAGTACTCTACAAGTTCAGTTTAAAGAAATTCCCAATGAAGATGTCGGTCAAGATGAAACTCTATCAGAGGTCATTGCAGTGCTAGAAACTAATGATTATAATTCCAATATTGAAAATATTGTGGAAGAAGTGTACACTGCTGTGAACATGTAAATTAGCCATTATATGTAGGGATTCTAATTTATTTTCATTTTTTCAAATTAAAGTTAACTTTGAACACTTCAAGCTTTGCATAGTGGTTAGACAGAATATGTTAAATGTTCACCTGTGAATAAGTATGATATATGTTCAACCTCTTGTTTTTATTTCATTTCATATTGATGGGATATCCTTTTTCTGATAATTATAATATCAACTTGTCAATTTCTTGTCCTATTTACCAAAATGCACAAATCTAACACATTTAAACTTGTAATCTGTGATTATTTAAGAGTATAAGAGAAGGTTTTTGATACAGATCCACGATAGAAGAACCTCAGAATAATAAACGTATTATTGAGAAGAAGTTTCACTATCTCATTTAGGATATATGATGGACAGAGCCAACAAAAAAATCGGCTAATTTTAACACAGTCACATATATATTGTTTTCAATTGTTTAGGAGCTGGCTGCAAATTCATATGCTTATTGTAATGGCATTTGTTTTCTTCACTTTTTTTTAACAATAGGATTAACTTAATTTCAATTATTATTTCATTATTCAAACATAAGCTGCATATAAATGATTCAATCTCATACAATAGTATATTTCAGTATGGGGGAATTATAATCATTGCTGTCCGCACTTTGATTAGGATTTGTTTTGGAGTGCACTGTCAAAAAATAAATCAATAGATTATTCTGAAGCTGCTTTGAAAGTTTGATGATCAAATTGACTTTTAACCAATAGGTTATTGGGGGCAAAACAAATTGTCTATTTTTTAATAAAGGAAATGGTAGCTTTAGATGGAAAATTAAGCAACAGATATTTTTCATTAAACACTTTAAAGGTATAAAATAGAAAATCGGGGTCACAGACCCTATTCTAAAAAATTTGAGAAAATCTGATTTTCCTCTACAAATTATCTCCCCTTATAAAATATGAAATTTCAATAAGTATGAAATACCTCATACAAACTATAATGAGTTTACTTTTTTTATCTAATTTATCACCAATAAATCTTATTAGATCATTTTGAAAACAAAGTTTTAATTTAAATTCCATTTTAGCCAGATGCACAAAATGGATGCATCGTCCCACCCACCCCCCAAAACCACAATGTACCTTAATTTTATATCTTCATTAAACTCTTTGTTATACCTCTGGAATACTATACATAACTTCTGTATTGATATTTTGGTACTTATTGAGCATTAACACGGCTCTACTGTTTTTCCTATTCACCTTGTCCATTTTCGGCTAAGTGCACATGTACTAAACTTTTGTCCTTATTTTCACCATTTTATCTTAATTTGCCGAAGGTGGATTTTTTATATGTTTTTGTATGAAAACAAAGTTATATTGAAATAAATTTGGGATATTTTTATTTTCTCTCCCAAGGGAGATATTTCCTGTTATATATGTACAATTTTTGCATAAAAGGCCATTTACTGATTTATGGGTATATTAAAGTGTGGCCTGTAAAAAATCCATGCGACCAAATATTGAGTATATTATGTTAAATGATACAGTGAAAGTTGATTAATCCTGGATACTATATGAGACAGACACATTTTATGCTATACAAGATATATTGGAGGTTGAAATATTGTAAAATTCATTGTTTTTGCTTCATTATATATTGAAATACTGGATAAATAAAAAAAACCTAATAATTCAGTCAAATAATAAAATTTGAAAAAAATATTTTGTGTGTTAATTGTACTTGGCCAAAAGTATTTCATTGGACAAGATTTCATAAGGTTTTGAAAATATCACTATGTTACGAGTTTGCATGGTTTTCTGTGAGACAGACACTTAAACTTTAAGGAGAGGTCAAAAATACTGCTGTCATTCTAAAATTAAACAGAAAAGCTATATATATCTTATCTTATCATTGACAGTCAACATTCTGATTCTTTAAAATTGGTTTAATATAGAAAGTTCAGATAAACATCTTGAAATAAATTTATGACTAATTTATGGACACAGTGGATATTGTTCCCACTGATAAAGTATAACAAATAACATACATTGTGGTTCCCTCACACAAATATCATATTGATGTTAAAATATAGAGGAAAATGTTAGCTTAAAATACTTTCAAGACATTTAGGTAGAATATTAGGTAGAATTCTTAGTCAACATTCCTTATTACTATAATTCTATTATATATGGGGTTCCTCAATTACACAAATAAAGACTTTGAAATTTCGTTTTATAACAGACTCCATGAAATGTGGAGAGATAAAGCATTCTGTTCTTCTGATAACTAAGAGCATTCACTGAATCTGCTTTTGTACTGCCCATATTTATGTGGGCATTTCCTTGCAAGTATATATGGTCTTTTTGAACTAGTACAATCTGTGCTTTTTTTTATATTTCGGATCTAGGTATCAAGTGGGAAATGTGAGATCCCTTTTTAATTGTTTAACCTTGCTATATTTTAGTGTCTGTCCACAAGTCAGTAATCGGATGTCAATCAACCTCTGTTGTAATTTATTTTAGAACTTGCAGGTTTGACAGATGACTGGTTCAAGTTGTTGACTTTTACTGTTAATTTTTTTTTCATTTTCAGTTATTATTGTTTGGAAATATGCTTCTTAAATAACAATCTTGTGTTTGACAAGCACAAACTATTATAAATTGAATGAACGAATGAATATTTGAGACAAATCACCTAAAATCACCCCTAAGAGAACCCCATAATACAGAAACAGAACAATTTTGTTTTCAACACATAAAAATCCTATTCAAGTTCGTCTTGCATTGTTGATCAGATTGATCTATTGTTCTTTAACATTAAATATGAGCAACAAAGATGATTTCAATGTCTCCATAGCGAAACTTCCATTTATATGTAGCATGATGGATATAGTCGGGTAATTTTGTCTTATAACAGGTCATCAATGACCTCTCACAACAAGATGACAGACGATTTGATACGATAACGTAACCCTCAGTCCGCTTTTGCTCCCAGCGAGGGTTACGAATCGGTCCCATTCAACGTATGGGAGCAGCGCCCGGAGTAATTCACATCGGGCGGTTTTTTTGTCCTAATTCCGTTGTAAGTGGTTGGAAAAATTAACGGGGTGAAAGATAAATATATTTAGGTAAAGCTTGAGGTGTTAAGTAAACGCTGTATCAATCCATGGTAGACATATATCCATCTGAACATTTGAATGAATGAAATCTTCTTTCTGTCCGACATTTTGTTTACAAGTTGCTATTTCACGTGCACTTGCCTCGTTTTGGAGATATCCTTATTTGGATAAATCGTAGTATTTAACATCGTAGTAAGTTTTTATATTTGGCATTCAGATCCATATATGGATAGACTCTGCACATCACGAGAGTATGCGTAAGGTGCCATGGCGGATAAGAAACAATTTTCGAATACTAAATCGATCGTGAAGGTAGAAACAGGTATTGTAACACTTATTTCGTATCGCCATTACTTAAAAATTGTAGGGAATAATAAGTTATGACCAGATATGCAAAAAGAAAGTTGAAATATTCACTTAACGAAAATTTTAATTTGCTCCCATACGTCACAAGTTGAATGGGACAGATTCGTAACCCTAACTGGAGCACAAGCAGAATGAGGGTTACGTTATCGTATCTAACAGACGATCAGAAAGAAAAAAATAATACTCCATATAATATCTAGTACCTGTGCAAGTCTGTAAAATGCAGTGTCAACATGTCGACCATCTTTCGCACTTGTTTCTATAAAAGTCATCATGTTGTGTTGTAGTGCGAATCGTTCGCCGTCAGAGGTACTAACACGCCTTCCACTTAATTTGTCACACTTATTTCCTACAAAACAATAATACTTGGCATCAACCTGTATGTTTTCTTTTCAATAAAGAAAGTTATCAAAACGTGTGCTAAATCATTATAGAATAAAAAATCGATGGACCTTAAAACATTTGTATCCTTACGAAGTTCTGGTCGTCCGTTTAAAATCAGAATTCCTACGTTCGATATCACATGCAACTCAGTCATCATCAAAGATCACAAATAAATAAGCAGTCTTTGCATCGAGAAATAGGTAGCAGGTCAAATCGGCCCCAAACAAAATCGGCCCCAAGTTAAATCGTCCCCAGATCATATCATTGTATTATTATGGGTTTTTTTTTAATTTAATTTGATAATATGTATTGTTAATTGTGTTGTTTATTTAATTCCTAATCAAATCATTGTTTTATTATGTTGTTTATTTAATTTGATAATATGTCCGTAATTACTGGTGCATAATGCGCTGGATTTTACATAAATTCTTTATTTTGCCGGAGGGGTGTGCATTATAAACAAGAACAATGTGTTTCACTCTTTTTTCAGACCGGGAAATCACATGTCCGCCATTTTTGTTGTTTACTATTGTCAACATGCAAAGTTAAATATTTCAACAAAATAATTAAATACATCATACGTTTTAATTATTGAAGAATTAAAACTGTCTAGTACAGTTGTATTTTGTACCAGTAAATGTTAAAATACCATTATTGATACGAAAATAAAAGAATCCGCTCATCAATCAAATTTAAATTTTACATCTTTTAACCAAAAATATTAATTTATATTAATACATAATTTTTATTTATTTATTCTTTTTTATTTTTATTTTTGGGGCCGATTTGACTTTCATTTTGAGGCCGATTTAACTGGGGCCGATTTGACTGGAAATCGAGAAATTGACACAATGTATTGTATACGTATCATGAAACACTATGAATGAACACTTTATCTTTCAGTGGTACAGTATTATGAACAGAGCTCAAACAGCAATTGTAAAAAATTCCTTCAATATCAACAAAACGTATAACCACCATTCTCACCTAGTTGTTTTTTGTATTATTATTCTATGTAGCAACGGAACATTAGATGACAATAACAGAATCTGCGTTGTGTCTTCTTAACATTCACAAGTTTAGAAATACGAATATTCATACGAGTTTCCTAGATGCTTAGACCATTGGTTTTCATTTGGCTACAATCTACAAGCTTCCTTCAATGAAATGGTAAAACCCAATCTTTTAGTAAGTACTACTATATGAAAAATAAGGCCACTCTACATCTTGTGTTTTAAATTGAGACAATTCATGAACAAATATTTGACACAACATATTGCTTGATAGTTTGGAATAGCTTAAGGAAGAAGTGGTTATTTAGAAATGCTGAGTTATCCTAAAATCTTATCATACCATTTAACTGATCATTTAATTGTTTCTTAATGTGGTCGCAAACATGAAGAGGTGTCATGGCCGCTTACACTACGACAGGAAATTCCAAATATTCATATTTCTAATTGGGTATATTAATGTTAATAAAGGTGTTTTTTATTTAATAATTAGTTATTTACGAATAAAAAGTTACAATGTATTGAATTATAACAATTGTTCAACTGACTGGAGTTTTCCTTTAAGAGAACGCGAAAAATATACAAAGGGTATTTGTATACAGTTTCTTTGCTATAGACGTCCCAAAATACTCATTTATTAGCTACATCAATGGATTTTCGTGCTACAATTATTTTTTATGGATTTAAATTAAATTTTATATTCCATTTCGTAGAAAATAAAGAGGCAATATTAAGAATCCTTTGGAAGTCCGATTTGTATTCCGCCATAAGGGTGACGTCGTCTGCATACAACAATGTATTAGGGACTTTGATGTTGTGTTCGGAAAACGTATCAGTAAGATCTTTCATCAGATTGTGACAAGATGCACCCTTGTTTAAGGGCATTTTCCCCCGAATCCTATATTTCCATAGAAGATACACAAAACCATGGAAGGGTTTTATTTAAAGCCTTTCTGACTCTAAATAAAACCCTTAATCCATGCATGACCTGTCAAACGCTTTCGACAAAGCTATGTAGGATCGAGAAAGCTGTGACTATTTAGTGATCTTTATTACATCACCCCGACTGTTGTCGGGTGATGTATTGTTATTCTACTTTTTCACTATTATTATTATTATTCTTCTTCTTCCACACATTTTTGTCCGCTCGATTTCTCGGAGATGCCTTGATCAAACTTTATGAAATCTTGTAGGAATATCACATGCCATGTGAAGTTGTGCTTTTAAGGGTTGATTTTTTCAAAATGGCTGCCGTTGCCATGGAAACGGCCAAAATGCTAAAAAATTGAAAAACACAAAAATAATCATAACAGGTTACTCGCCGAACAGAAATTGATGAAACTTGAACAACATCCACATCTAGTGAAACGAGATAAGCCAAAAAAAATCGGAATCGGATGGACAAACTTTGCCGCAGTTGCCATGGAAACAAAAAAGGCGGGATTTAAAAAATATTTGGTTTCCTTTCATCAAACTTCATGAAACTTTGTAGGAATGTGGCAGCTTTTGGGAGGTTGAAAAAATTCAAAATGGCGGCCGTTTTGCAATAATGCTTCCTGTCACATCCACATCTAGTGGAACGAGATAAGCCAAAAAATTCGGAATCAGTAGGACAAACTTTGCCGCAGCTGCCATGGAAATAAAAAAGGGGGGATTAATTTTTTTTAAATTTCTTTCATCAAACTTCATGAAACATCGTAGGAACGAACAGAAATTGATGAAACATGATAGGAACAACATCCACATCTAGTGGAACGAGATATGCCAACAAAATCGGAATCGGTGGGCAAACTTTGCTGCAGTTGCCATGGAAACAAAAAAGGGGGGATTTAAAAAATTGTTGTATTCCTTTCATCAAACTTCATGAAACTTTGTAGGAATACCCACTGTAGTGTGTGGCAGCTTTTTTTTGGGGGGGGGGGGGTTGGTTGAAAACATTCAAAATGGCGGCCGTTGCCATGGTAATCAAGGTGCAAAAAATGTTAAATTCACTCCAAACTTCACAAAGTTTTGCAGTAATGTTTCCTGTCACATCCACATCTAGTGGAACGAGATAAGCCAAAAAAATCGGAATTGGTAGGACAAACATTGCCGCAGTTGCCATGGAAATAAAAAAAAAAGGGGGGATTTAATTTTTTTTTATTTCTTTCATTAAACTTCATGAAACATCGTAGGAATATTCACCGTAGTGTGTGGAAGCTTTTGGCGTGTTGATAAAATTCAAAATGGCGTTACCATGGAAACCGAGGTACCAAAACAATGGGGTGGGGTGATGTCCGCTATTGCTTTGCAATGGCAAGTCTAGTTATATATACATTTTGTATTACCTAATAATATATTTGGAATATCATGTCCACAATACATTTTGACGTCATTCATCCAGCGCTCACAATTTAATAGTGATTCTGTTGACGTAATGTCATATACTATTAAAGCAGCGTGAGCGTTACGGTAGTATCCTGTTGTCAAACTCCGAAATCTTTCTTGACCAGTTGTATCCCAGATCTGTAGCTGATAAAATAAATGCAAATGAATCATCTTTATATAGAACGTTGACGAAATGGTAGTATGATAATTACAACTATGTATGTTTGCAATATTTCTACATTGCTTAACATGCTGTGTCACAAGGTGAAACGATGTCTAAGTCGTGTGGTTTCCCCAATGCCTAATAACGTGTAAAATGTATGTCAGACTGTTTTAAAATATACATTCTGCAATTCTTCTTGTTCTTTTGTGTGTTTGGAGAGAGAGAGCGCTGAAAGGATCATTGTAGAGTGGGGATAATCTTAGTCTGAGATTGTAATGTTTGGAGAGAGAGAGAGAGCACTGAAAGGATCATTGTAGAGTGGGGATAATCTTAGTCTTAGATTGTAATGTTTGGAGAGAGAGAGAGAGAGAGAGCACTGAAAGGATCATTGTAGAGTGGGGATAATCTTAGTCTTAGATTGTAATGTTTGGAGAGAGAGAGTGCTGAAACGATCATTGTAGAGTGGGGATAATCTTAGTCTTAGATTGTAATGTTTGAAGAGAGAGAGCGCTGAAACGATCATTGTAGAGTGGGGATAATCTTAGTCTTAGATTGTAATGTTTGGAGAGAGAGAGAGAGAGAGAGCACTGAAAGGATCATTGTAGAGTGGGGATAATCTTAGTCTTAGATTGTAATGTTTGGAGAGAGAGAGTGCTGAAACGATCATTGTAGAGTGGGGATAATCTTAGTCTTAGATTGTAATGTTTGAAGAGAGAGAGCGCTGAAACGATCATTGCAGAGTGGGGATAATCTTAGTCTTAGATTGTAATGTTTGGAGAGAGAGAGCGCTGAAACGATCATTGTAGAGTGGGGATAATCTTAGTCTTAGATTGTAATGTTTGGAGAGAGAGAGAGAGAGAGAGAGCACTGAAAGGATCATTGTAGAGTGGGGATAATCTTAGTCTTAGATTGTAATGTTTGGAGAGAGAGAGAGAGCACTGAAAGGATCATTGTAGAGTGGGGATAATCTTAGTCTTAGATTGTAATGTTTGGAGAGAGAGAGAGAGAGAGAGAGAGAGAGAGAGAGAGAGAGAGAGAGAGAGAGCACTGAAAGGATCATTGTAGAGTGGGGATAATCTTAGTCTTAGATTGTAATGTTTGGAGAGAGAGAGTGCTGAAACGATCATTGTAGAGTGGGGATAATCTTAGTCTTAGATTGTAATGTTTGAAGAGAGAGAGCGCTGAAACGATCATTGTAGAGTGGGGATAATCTTAGTCTTAGATTGTAATGTTTGGAGAGAGAGAGAGAGAGAGAGCACTGAAAGGATCATTGTAGAGTGGGGATAATCTTAGTCTTAGATTGTAATGTTTGGAGAGAGAGAGTGCTGAAACGATCATTGTAGAGTGGGGATAATCTTAGTCTTAGATTGTAATGTTTGAAGAGAGAGAGCGCTGAAACGATCATTGCAGAGTGGGGATAATCTTAGTCTTAGATTGTAATGTTTGGAGAGAGAGAGCGCTGAAACGATCATTGTAGAGTGGGGATAATCTTAGTCTTAGATTGTAATGTTTGGAGAGAGAGAGAGAGAGAGAGAGCACTGAAAGGATCATTGTAGAGTGGGGATAATCTTAGTCTTAGATTGTAATGTTTGGAGAGAGAGAGCGCTGAAACGATCATTGTAGAGTGGGGATAATCTTAGTCTTAGATTGTAATGTTTGAAGAGAGAGAGCGCTGAAACGATCATTGCAGAGTGGGGATAATCTTAGTCTGAGATTGTAATGTTTGGAGAGAGAGATCATTGAAAGGATCATTGTAGAGTGGGGATAATCTTAGTCTTAAATTGTAATGTTTGGAGAGAGAGAGCACTGGAAGGATCATTGTAGAGTGGGGATAATCTTAGTCTTAGATTGTAATGTTTGGAGAGAGAGAGAGCGCTGAAAGGATCATTGTAGAGTGGGGATAATCTTAGTCTGAGATTGTAATGTTTGGAGAGAGAGATCACTGAAAGGATCATTGTAGAGTGGGGATAATCTTAAGTCTTAAATTGTAATGCTTGGAGAGAGAGAGAGCGCTGCAAGGATCATTGTAGAGTGGGGATAATCTTAGTCTTAGATTGTAATGTTTGGAGAGAGAGAGAGAGAGAGAGAGCACTGAAAGGATCATTGTAGAGTGGGGGTAATCTTAGTCTGAGATTGTAATGTTTGGAGAGAGAGATCACTGAAAGGATCATTGTAGAGTGGGGATAATCTTAGTCTTAAATTGTAATGCTTGGAGAGAGAGAGAGAGCGCTGAAAGGATCATTGTAGAGTGGGGATAATCTTAGTCTGAGATTGTAATGTTTGGAGAGAGAGAGAGAGCACTGAAAGGATCATTGTAGAGTGGGGATAATCTTAGTCTTAGATTGTAATGTTTGGAGAGAGAGAACACTGAAAGGATCATTGTAGAGTGGGGATAATCTTAGTCTTAGATTGTAATGTTTGGAGAGAGAGAGAGAGAGCACTGAAAGGATCATTGTAGAGTGGGGGTAATCTTAGTCTGAGATTGTAATGTTTGGAGAGAGAGATCATTGAAAGGATCATTGTAGAGTGGGGATAATCTTAGTCTTAAATTGTAATGTTTGGAGAGAGAGAGCACTGGAAGGATCATTGTAGAGTGGGGATAATCTTAGTCTTAGATTGTAATGTTTGGAGAGAGAGAGAGCGCTGAAAGGATCATTGTAGAGTGGGGATAATCTTAGTCTTAGATTGTAATGTTTGGAGAGAGAGAGAGAGAGAGAGAGAGCACTGAAAGGATCATTGTAGAGTGGGGATAATCTTAGTCTGAGATTGTAATGTTTGGAGAGAGAGATCACTGAAAGGATCATTGTAGAGTGGGGATAATCTTAAGTCTTAAATTGTAATGCTTGGAGAGAGAGAGAGCGCTGAAAGGATCATTGTAGAGTGGGGATAATCTTAGTCTTAGATTGTAATGTTTGGAGAGAGAGAGAGAGAGAGCACTGAAAGGATCATTGTAGAGTGGGGATAATCTTAGTCTTAGATTGTAATGTTTGGAGAGAGAGAGAGAGAGAGAGAGAGAGAGAGAGAGAGAGAGAGAGAGCACTGAAAGGATCATTGTAGATTGTGTGTTTCTATGTCATAGACCTATTAAGGAACACTCATGTTAACAAAAAATACCACAATTATTTTATTGTATGTCCACACAAATGTTCTCGTGTCACATGCTACCCTGTGAACTGTCACGCTGGAATATTTGTTGTTTTTCTGAACATAGGCCTAATGTCTGGGGTTACATTATCCACTAACGTTTAGTTGGTCTAAACCATGTGGTTGTATCTTGTTCGTCTTTTCGATTTTATTATGGTGTCCATCATATTGAACGTTTGTAAGATTGTAAAATTAGATCCAGAAAATAAAGTCTTTTTCAATCTCTGTTGCTCGAGCATATGATGGATAAAACAAGTACAATGTACATAGTTTAGTGTTTATCTATTTGGGTGGGGGTGTGGGGGTTAGTGTTCACCACAAACCACAATCTTGTTGAGGGCTATTTCTAAGGGACATGTATCAGTTCTCCACATAGCTGAAAACACCATGTTCATTTGATGTTGACTGATAATAAAAACACTTTCTCTATGTTTAATTATACCAGATTTTCTGATGAAATTTTAATATTCGTGTACATTTACTTACACCACTGACTTGGAATTCATTTCCCTATTGCTATTGTTTTTCTTATCAATGACTTTATATACATTGTAAAGTTTGTCAGTGACTTGCGACAGGTCGGTAGTTTTCTCCGATTTCCTCCACCAATAAAACTAACCGCCATGATATAACTAAAATATTGTTGAAAGTGTCGTTAAACACCATAAACCAACCAACTACAACTAACATTGACGGTATGCCTGATTTCTTTCGTTTTAAACTTAAAATACACTATTGAGTTTCAATTTACTAAACACGTCCGAGTCAGAATAATGTAGAATCAAAATCATTTTACCCATTTACAACCATATAAACCAATTTCGAGTCATCGTGCTTTATACCTTCACAACTTTTCCGTCTATCTGTAGAGTCTGTACGGTGAAATCTACCCCAATAGTAGATTTGTATTCCTGTTGGAATTTTCCCGTCGTAAATTGCCTGACAATACTTGTTTTACCAACTGCTTGATCACCAACTAATATAATTTTGAATAAATAGTCATATTTGTCCCCCATTTTAACTATCACTTTGGTTTCACGACGAATTTTGAATGATATCATTCATGATGAAATTACACGTCTTCATAAAACCGGAAACATAATATATAATATAAACATTAGATTTATCTCCCTCTTTCTATAAATAGTTCGCGGCAATATTATGAAACATGTTTATAAAGCTATATATTTTATCACAGCCTTAAAATAAAATACCATACTGTAGGAAAAGCTATAAAATCTAATCGAGAAATCGTAGGAACAGAATGAGAGGCAAAAAGTGGCGGGTCAAACAAAACAAACCGGTACAATATTAATATTGTGTTCTTACCTATTACTACATGCGTAAAATTTGATTAGCATATTGAAACAATTTCACATATATAATGATATATTTGATTCGGAAAAGAACACAAGAAACATATTTTAGACATATTGTCGGTCAAAAGCTCACTATATGTGTTGTATTTGTTGTTTTAATATAAACATGCCGACTCTATAGTATCTTTTCTTATTCGAACTTTATTCTGAAAAGGGCATGTTTGACTGACTAATATTATGTATATGAAAGAATTAGGAATGTATTGACTTGGGTGCATCATCAGAAAAGTTCGGTCACTGGGAAGATATTTGTATGTATGTACAGTGGCGGTCATTTTGGATTTACAATTCACGAAAATGCAAATTTCGAAAGGGACCACCCAACTGTATCCAAGTGCAGTTTTGGTCTCAATCTAGCTTTTTATTCACTTTCCGTTGTCGAATCCTATGCTATTTGCGGAACCGTTGCTGTTGGGAATTTTTAGGCGACCATGTACCAAACAGGGCCACAAGTCTTTTACTTCGCTTTCCCTTAGGGGTCCCGTGTTAAAACTTGGGCCGACGGTGATGTCCATTAAAGATTTCCGATCGGGAAACATAAATTTGCTAAAGGACCATGACAGGAATATTCTAGCGAAATCAAGATTGAGGTTTCAGGCAAGATTGGCTTACATATTTTACCAATAGGGTCCTATGCAGGGGCGGATCCAGGGGGGGGGGGGGGTGCGCACCCGGCGCGCGCCCCCCCTAGAATTGGAAAAAATATGATTTTTTGGCGTAAAATCGTGATTTTTCACACGAAATACCCCAACATTTTTCGCGCCTCCCTCCGCAATTGGAAAAAATATGATTTTTTGGCGTAAAATCGTGTTTTTTCACACGAAATACCCCAATTTTTTTCGCGCCTCCCTCCGCTCGACGCAATTTTTTTAAGTGCGCCCCACCCCCCCCCCCCCTAACTTGAAATCCTGGATCCGCCCCTGCTATGATACATTCGTTATGCGGGGGTGGTTTGGATTAAAAAGAAAATCATTATACATGTTCCGACCCGGTTTCTTTTCCCACAGTTTGCATCCACTACGGTGAAGTTATAATTTTCCAAAGTCAGGAGAAAACCAAGGCAATTAAACTGGACACATTTTAACTTCCATTTCCTGTACCTGCTGAACCGTAGCTATTATGGTCTTTTTGTGACCTTAGATCTACGGATTTCACCCGTTTGTTCCGACTCCAACTGAGACGAGACCTTTCGGGTTCCATAATCTCATTTGTGGAGTTCATTGAGTATGTACATTGATACCGTTCGGTTCAATAAATATTTTTCTATAGGCTTCCATAGTTAATTATCTTTGAATATTTATATTTATGTCCTTAAATGGAATAAATGTCTATTGCTATTAACTTCATCTTTGTTCCGCCATCTTAACTACGAAAAAGTATAAACTTTGAAAACTTTGCAAAACGGGACACGCAATTCCCGGATAAGAGTGCGCACAGTTAAGCTCCGTCCGAAGTTGATTCTAAATTTCAACTCTTAGAGGTGGAGAACAGAATCGTGAGTGGGGAATTGACAAACGACCCCTCAGTGATATATTTCTTTTTATTTATCTTAGTTCATTTAGCATGCACAACCAATTGTGAATTTGCTATTTGTTTTGATAAGACCTGGTTTAACATTATGACTTATCATCGAATTGTTAACAAGAGTGGCACCACTAGTGGAGCAGAAACTGTTGACCTTTCTGGGACACCAGAGTAATTCCTCAGATTTTAGTGGGGTTCATGCTGCTCAATCTTTAGTTGTGTAGTAGTTTTCCAACCATTGCTGGTAGTTTTGTTCTGTTTTGCCATTGTATAATGTGTGTCCTTTAATTTCCGGCTCCTGATTACATCTTTGGTATTTTCAAACTTTTCATAGCTAAAACATTGAGAACAACTAATGGTGACTTCATTTTTATCATAATACATGTGCATAGCAAATGATGTCACAAAATTACATTTCCTGTCAAATGACTGTACTATAGATCCACAGATGTTTGCTATATACTCATGTGATGAATTGGATGATGTGTGCTGGGTGTGCAGCCCTTAAAAATTTGCAAAACATATATTATACAGCATTTAATTCACCACAATACCAATAATGGCTGGAATTCTTCAAACATCCAGTAATGGAATCATCTTTAACTGAGCATTATCATACAGGCTCATGGGAGCCTCTAGTTTTAACAAGGGCAACGCAAAGCGTGGCGTATCCCCTCGCCTAAAAATTAAACCCTGTGACCTTGACCTTTGACCTTGAAAATCAATATGGTTCCAGATTCTCTTAAGGTCTAGGTATGTACCAAGTTTGGTCAAAATTCATTGAAGGATGTTGATTCTAGTGTTCACAAGGATGTTACGCAGTAAAAATTTGACCCCTTGACCTTTGACCTTGAAAATCAATAGGGTTCCAGACTCTCATAAGGACTATGTATGTACCAAGTTTGGTCAAAATCCATTGAAGGATGTTGATTCTAGAGTGTTCACAAGGATGTTACAAGGTAAAAAATTTACCCAGTGACCTTGACCTTTGACATATGATCTTGAAAATCAATAGGGTTCCAGATTCTCATAAGGACTAAGTATGTACCAAGTTTAGTCAAAATCCATTGAAGAATGTTGATTCTAGAGTGTTCACAAGGATGTTATGTAGTACAAATTTGACCTGTTGACCTTGACCTTTGACCTATGACCTTAAATATCAATAGGGTTCCAGATTCTCTTAAGGACTAAATATGTACCAAGTTTGGTCAAAATCCATTGAAGGATGTTGATCCTAGAGTGTTTACAAGGATGTGACGGACGGACGGAAGGACGGACGGTAGCGTTACTATATCCCTTCGCAACTTCGTTGGTGAGGGGATAATAAGGGGACGTAATAGCACCAAAAGTTCAGGGCATTTGAATTACCATTGTATCCCTATGTGACAATATTATGTAAATCTATATGAAAACTAATTAATCAATGTAAATTGTTAAAATATGCCCAGGCCTAAGCACCCTAATTCAAACATTGCTCATATTTAAAATATCCACTTTAATATTAAATAATTATGATAGTCAAGATACAATAATTAAATTCCACAACTTGCCCTATTGTGCATACTGTTTCAAATTAGATGTTCACATAAGCCTTTATCTTCACCTTCGTTTATGTTCAATCTAATCTAGTTTTTTGTGAAAAATAATTTTATTCATATTCACACTGTGTCCTTAACATGGTTCTGATTAAAATGAAAATTAATAAATTTGGGCATTGGTCCCTCATATTTTGGAAACTGAGTGAGCCCCTAAAAATCAAAGTTCTCATATTGGTTGTTGATCCTAGTACTATTTGACCCTTTTAATCATGGAAACAACAAGTGCCAAGTCAAATCTGTTTAAAAAAAACCAGACAAGACATTTCATAAAGAATCATAAAAAAATATATTAAATACTAACTTAAAATAAAATTCAAAATTTTGAGTGTTGGTCACATTTTCACCCTCTTATATCTTGAAAACAGCAAGAGCAATACAAAATATGTAAGTAAACTACATAAGATGAATTTCATTAAATACATACAGCCTGAAAATGCATCAAAATTGGTTGAAAAATTAACTACCCTCATACACAAAAGCTCCCCTTTTGAACCTCTTGTTTAAGCCATTTTGGATTTTGATCAGAACTAGTATCATAAACTTTGTAGAGCAGGGGCAGATCCAGGGGGGGGGCACCCAGCACACCCCCCCCCCCCCCCCCCCCCTAAAATTGGAAAAAATAAGATTTTTTGGCATAAAGTCGTGATTTTTCACTCGAAATACCCCAACAATTTTCACACCTCCCTCCGCTCGGCGCAATTCTTTTAAGTGTGCCCCCCCCCCTTAACTTGAAAACCTGAATCCTCCCCTGTAGAGCACCATCCATCCAATGAACATTCCTACCAAGTTCCAGGTTTCTACGGGTTGACAGGTTTTCAGACAAGATTGATGATTGCCAACCGCAAGGATGATGCATGCAAACTAATGAAAATAGTTAACAACTGCAAGATTGTTTTGGTTCCAGTTGAGCTATAAACGGTAGAGGTCAGAATAACCTACAACATACCTGTACTTTGTACTAAAACTAGTGTTTGTTATCTTACAAGTACATAAAAAAACACATGATTAATTTTTCTTATTTTATTTCTGATATTTTTAAATACCAGTCAATTCATTTAAGAACAATAATAACAACAAAAATAATAACATTCTGAGTAATTCATTATCAAATGCTATACATTAATAGTAATAATTGACAAAAGTTGGAGGTTTGTTGTGGCTGTGATAGCATAGATAATGTATTACATCTACCTCTGCAATCAGTGCTTATTAACATTTAAGTTTAGAGTTCAATTCCAACTGAAGACAAAGTGTATTCAATACAACATTAGGTAATAAAATTTGTCAGCAACTTTCAGCAGGTCAACAGATCTCTACAGATATTCCAGTTTCCTGCACCAATTTAATTTACCACCATAATATAAAATATTGTTGAAAGAGGGGACAATTACCCATAAACTAAACCAAAAAACATTTGAGAAACCAAGTTTAGTCAAAATCCATTGAAGAATGTTGATTCTAGAGTGTTCACAAGGATGTTATGTAGTAAAAATTTGACCTGTTGACCTTGACCTTTGACCTATGACCTTAAAAATCAATAGGGTTCCAGATTCTCTTAAGGACTAAATATGTACCAAGTTTGGTCAAAATCCATTGAAGGATGTTGATCCTAGAGTGTTTACAAGGATGTGACGAACGGACGGAAGGACGGACGGTAGCGTTACTATATCCCTTCGCAACTTCGTTGGCGAGGGGATAATAAGGGGAGGTAATAGCACCAAAAGTTCAGGGCATTTGAATTACCATTGTATCCCTATGTGACAATATTATGTAAATCTATATGAAAACTAATTAATCAATGTAAATTGTTAAAATATGCCCAGGCCTAAGCACCCTAATTCAAACATTGCTCATATTTAAAATATCCACTTTAATATTAAATAATTATGATAGTCAAGATACAATAATTAAATTCCACAACTTGCCCTATTGTGCATACTGTTTCAAATTAGATGTTCACATAAGCCTTTATCTTCACCTTCGTTTATGTTCAATCTAATCTAGTTTTTTGTGAAAAATAATTTTATTCATATTCACACTGTGTCCTTAACATGGTTCTGATTAAAATGAAAATTAATAAATTTGGGCATTGGTCCCTCATATTTTGGAAACTGAGTGAGCCCCTAAAAATCAAAGTTCTCATATTGGTTGTTGATCCTAGTACTATTTGACCCTTTTAATCATGGAAACAACAAGTGCCAAGTCAAATCTGTTTAAAAAAAACCAGACAAGACATTTCATAAAGAATCATAAAAAAATATATTAAATACTAACTTAAAATAAAATTCAAAATTTTGAGTGTTGGTCACATTTTCACCCTCTTATATCTTGAAAACAGCAAGAGCAATACAAAATATGTAAGTAAACTACATAAGATGAATTTCATTAAATACATACAGCCTGAAAATGCATCAAAATTGGTTGAAAAATGAATTACCCTCATACACAAAAACTCCCCTTTTGAACCTCTTGTTTAAGCCATTTTGGATTTTGATCAGAAAACTAGTATCATAAACTTTGTAGAGCAGGGGCAGATCCAGGGGGGGGGGGGGGGGCACCCGGCACACCCCCCCCCTCTAAAATTGGAAAAAATAAGATTTTTTGGCATAAAGCCGTGATTTTTCACTCGAAAAACCCCAACAATTTTCGCACCTCCCTCCGCTCGGCGCAATTCTTTTAAGTGTGCCCCCCCCCCTTAACTTGAAAACCTGAATCCTCCCCTGTAGAGCACCATCCATCCAATGAACATTCCTACCAAGTTCCAGGTTTCTACGGGTTGACAGGTTTTCAGACAAGATTGATGATTGCCAACCGCAAGGATGATGCATGCAAACTAATGAAAATAGTTAACAACTGCAAGATTGTTTTGGTTCCAGTTGAGCTATAAACGGTAGAGGTCAGAATAACCTACAACATACCTGTTCTTTGTACTAAAACTAGTGTTTGTTATCTTTTTTACCCTCGCATGCATCAAACTGCCAAATTCATTCGGAATATTTCTTCTTTACCTTTATACGTAAAGTAATGTGATTAATCAAATTTGAAACCCGGAAGTGTTCCGAAGTAAAGGATTTAACTTTTTTTCCCTCTGCCGTGGTATTTGTGAAAACGTATTTCACTTTTTGACCCTCACATGCCGCAAACTGCCAAATTCATTCGGAATACTTCAACCACTGTCTAACAAAACAAATCGAAATACTACCACTGTACCTGCTGAAGGGAACAGTTCAAAACGTCCTATAGTATTTAACAACTACCAAGTTACAAAAAATAAAAAAAGAACATTCCTGAAAAGGAGGTATTATTTATTTAGCCAGTGTTCTAAATAATATTCGGTGTAATTAAACAGATATATCATGCTTGGGAGGGGTATTTGCGAAAAATACCAGTTTTGAGAATAATTTCCCTCGCCTTTCGGCTCAGGAAATTTTTCGTCTCTCGAATGGTATTTTATGCAAATACCCCTCCCAAACATGATATATCTGCTCAGAATCATTTATCAAGGGCTGTCATGGCATTGTATAGGGTTGTATAAGGTAGGGAGTATTGTGAATATGCCCCTTTTATTTGAAAATGTGCTCCGTTTTATAAAAAGGAAATGCATACTGAGCACAACAAGTTACCCATTGTGCACATTTAATGAAATCTTGTGCAACAATTCCCAAAAAGTTTCTTCTATTTTTCAGTACAAAGGGGCCATTTGTCCTCTTTTTGCAAAATCCTAAATGTAACCCTGGTTGTAGAAGATGTACTTGATAAAAGTTGTCTTGTGTCCTCCATGTCTTTTTTTTTGGACAAGTATCATTAAAAACCCATTGTTGACAGTGTCATTAATAAAGGGCTATGCAGTATGAATCATGATAAAACCAAAGTGCATATTAAAAGTAAGTGTGGACACTGTAATTTGCTTGACACAGTAATATGCTGGACCCATTGTATTTTGGACTTTGTCTTGGTTTATTATATATGACTTCCAAATATGCAAAATTTGGGCCCCTTTTAGAAATAAATTTGCATAATATTTAATGGTCCATCAATAACCCATAAAGATGATCATTTTGTAAATAAAAAAAAAAATGCATTAAAATTGGATGTAAAATAAGAAAGTTCAAATTTTGGAATTTGGCTTTTGTTGGCCCTTTATGGTTGAGTTTATCTTGGTAAACTTAAGAGACAGAGGAAATCCATCAACATACTACCGCATGCTCTCTGCAAAATGAATTCAAAGAAACAAGAGCCCAGGGTCTACAATGCTCACCTGAGAAATATGTTGAGTTTTGCACATTCTTATATACAACAGTATACAATGTTCAAAATTATGACAAATTCTATATTTAGTCTTACACTGGGTTGTTAAAACAAAAGTCTGTTCCAATTCTATTTAAATATTATAACAATTAACATTCCTGTGAAACTGGTCTAAATTATATATATATACAGATTGCAGAATGACCTCATTCTGTATTGCTGATGTAAAAGTAATTTACATACATTTGATATTATTTTATATATTATAAATATTTTTAATAGTGATTTCTGGTGTATTTTCAATGATTAAAGTCAGAAACAGACTGATTTTGTTCTGTAAATATTTAAATATAGGATAGAAGACACTATTGTGACTGTGAAATAAACTGTTCCTTTTATTTAATTTGGTTCTAAATGTATAAATGGATAGACTAATCACTATCACATTCATTTACATCCATATCCTTTCTTACTAGAATTACCTTCTTTACAAGTTTAAGGCTTAGTAAAGTTAGAGTTATCTCCCTTTGTCCATTGGTCATGTTGAATTCTTAGGAAAATCTGCATCAAATAAAAACCCATTATACAATCCCATGAATAGCAAATTCTTTCTTTGAAAAATAAAAATCTTATGTCAAGATCAATACATGATTACAGTGTGAATATTATGATACACAACAATGACAACGTAAAATTGTTTCTATCACTGTCACTTAAACCATTTACCTGTATATCAACAATCATATTAATTCAAACATTAAATAACATTGTTGCCTGTAGTGTTTGAAACCATGAATTCAAGAACACATGGATCAATGCATTTTGTAGAAACCACGAAAATTGGTACCAATGAATAAAAGTACTATCACAGTATATACAGTGCTGGTATACGATTTGATACATTTTAACCAAGCAGGAATATTATTGACTTAGCAAGTTTTATCACTATGTTACTTCATAATATGATATTTTATCTTCATATATTCGATTAAGACTTCTTTAGGTTTAAAATAACCAACAATCATAGATATACTTGACCATAAAAATAATTTACTGTAGTCAAGCAAGTCGTTGTTTTGTAAGAAAAAAATATATACCATATTTGTTTTTGAATGACAATGTAAGCAGTATTTCAGTTATATTTATGACAACATAAGTTTACAAACAATACATTTTAAAGTAAATTGGAGGCATGTTGCACTGGCTTGGGGAAATGGAAGGAAATTTAGACAGACACAGGAAAAAGATGATATTTATTGGATAGAGTTGGGAAATTTTGTCTTGCAACGGGACATTAACAACCATTCTTAACAAGCTATTGGTCATAAGGAGCTGCTCCAATTGACCTTTGTGTGCATTTCATACATGAGGCACTTATTTAAATCGTGTTCGAAGGGCAAGTTGTGTATTTGATTCATTCTGTACAATCAGCAGACAGCCTTTTTGGAGGGGTTGTACCCAGCAGCAGAGAAAATAGGAACTATTTCTATACACTGGAATCAGTTGGGATTATAGTCCACATACTAGTACATTTAAAATAAAGTATAAATTACAATACAAACAATTTTGGTTTCTATGGAGACGAAGACATGTATCAATCAAACACTATGCTTATCAAATATATACCTATTTTGATATGGAAAAAACAGGATTTACATAAAACTACTAGAATGAAATGGAAGACATTTTTACTCTCTGAAATTTGCCTGATGATTTATCTTATATACAACCTATAAGTGCCAAGTGATGCTAAACAAAAGTGTAGTGTCTCTTTTAAAAATCTTTCTTTTAAATACATGTACTCACATTTTCAATGGGAATTTATCAAAGAACAATCACCAAGTATTTAGGAGTATATATGGTAAAAATTATTATAGTTTATCTTCATTCAGCTTATTACATAGAGATCCTTGTACGATAAAATCTTATCGAGTCCCAACTAAAAAGTTATGAGTTTCACTAGTTCCTTTTGGTTTTTTTTTGGCAAAAAATGCAGAGTGCCAAACATATATGATGAGTTCAGGATTCACCTAGAAGAGTTGTAAGTATCTCTGTTACATGTATACATAATAACTATTAAGGCATTTTCCATTTAAATATATATGGTATAATTAAAAGGATGGCACTTTGAAAACAAGATGACCCTCCATAATAGCAATGTTACTTTTTCTGCTTTTTCAATCAATAAATGTGTTTTGGACATCAACCCATAGCAGTGATAACATAAGTAACCTTAGCTGATTTTCACTTTCCTGGTTAGGACCTTTGGTTTACTTGCTCCAAAAGATTTTTTACATTATTTGGATTATGAGTGTATCTGATGAAGGTTATTTCAGAAACGTTTCATGCACTTATAATTTGATATCTACGTTTGTATTCAAAGTGCCATGTTTGTTTTAATAGAACAGCCCTGGTCTTATTCCTTGAATTTTATTTCACATTGATACCCTTTATTGAAATCTTATATATTCAATGGTTGTTGGTACATTGACATAAAGTTCTACACCTTGAAATATATTTTACACTGACAGACTTTAAATTATATAACTTAGATTTTTATTATGCATCGATACTCTGAATTAATATTCTATATTTTTAGCTTAATATATAATAATTACATTACTTCCATTTTTCATTGAAATGTTACAATATGATTGGTTATGAAGTGGTCACATGATTATAAAAGAGATGTTTTACATCACAATAAAACTCAAACCCGAACATGACGACGTCAGATGTAAACAATCAATGGCGTAGTCATTTCCAACAGCAAATAATCTAACACAAATAAAATTCACAACGAAAAATTCAACTATATTAAATTTTGGTGTGATTTAAATGTAATTATAAGAATTGAATGCATTTTTTTGTAGTTTTATAGGCGTGTAAAAGCGTGGACCGAGGCACATTTTGTATAAAGCTAGCGCTTCATACAAAATGTGCTTCAGTCCACGCTTTTACACGCCAACGCACGCTTCATACAAAATGTGCCTTGGTCCACGCTTTTACACACCTATAAAACTACAAAAAAATGCATTCAATTCTTAAATGACACTGACTTGTACCTTATATTTTACACAAAAAAAAAAATAATAATTTATATTTTACTTTACACTTTTTGTGCTGTGAAAATTTTTGCAATACTTTGTTTAAATGTATTTATAATCTCCATGAAGAAATATTTTGCTTGATTGTTACTTTACTCTGTCATAAATTCTTAATAGTGAAAATCTCATTGTGTTTAAATTGAATGTGTCCACTATTTAATTGTGAATTAGTAGGTCTAACAATATAAAATCTTAAAATTACAATGTTTTATTTTGCAGTATTTCAGCCTATTCAAAGTCAAATCATTAATATTTAAGTTATTTCTTACATAATTTAAGTAATTTCTTACATAATTTAAAGATTTTTATAGAAATTCTAATATCTATATGATTATGTATAAATGTTCATATTTTACACTATTTATATTTTGTCTAATATATATGCCCCCTTTACAATTGCATATAACATTATCACATGGCAATGTGACCAACTTTGTAAACAGTAATTGAAGATTAATATTAAACATTCAGAAAGATATGTGATATTTTTGTCATGGTATGTATATTTTCTAAAATTTGTTGACCTACAATAAAATATATATATCATTTGTCTAAGTCTTTGCCCAGGAAATCTTAACTAAAAAAATGGTTTCTTAAAAATTAATCATACCTTTTTTAAATTGACCACCAAACACATATGCAATTTCGTGAACACTGCCGGTATTATAATTTATATGTTTAATACTGAAAATTGGCATATTATATTGACAACACACAACCAGGAAGAAAATAAAAATCTCAATTAAAACAAAACTATATTTACAAGACATGATACAGTAGAAATGAAAAAATTTCAAAGCTGATTATATCAACACACTATATAAATAACACATTATATTTGAGAGGGTGACAGTGTATACAGTAACCCAGAGAAATCATTGTCAACTGAGACGAAAAATATTGTCACATAAAATTTAATGATAGTCTATTGGGTGTTAGTAATTAAAGATACTGGCATATTAATTCACCACATATCTCTACTAATCTATAATATTGCACATATATTTTAAGCTAATCAATAGCTCAAACAACTCAAAAAATATGTATATTATAAAATATTGCAAAAATACTGGTCAGAATAAATAAATCATTATCAACAAAACAATATAACAATAAATTAATAATTCTATATTATTTTTGTTTCTTTTACAAACTACACTATAAATTTGGTTTCAGCTTAATTAATATGCAACTTTGACTAAAAAGTTCTAAATATAAAACTGCTATATATAGTCTTAGGACTTTAACAGGGGTTCAAAATTATTCTTTACAGTGAAATGTCCTGAAGATCCACCTCATTGCTAGAAGGTCCTATTTTTCCCCATGACAATTTAAGCAGTTATCAATAAACACCTTGTACCTTTTCAATTGTTTTAGTTCACATTGTTGTGAGAAGATATGACCTAAACTGTATCAGATGTAGAAGACTTTGGGGCACTCGAGGGAATATGGTATCGAAGAAGAGTTTTGTCAGGCCAAATGTTTTATAGGGTGGTTTCATGAATATTGTTCACCACCCAATATGCATAACAATTTCTCTATATAACTACATGTATTTAAAAAAATAAATAAGCCAGCATTTGGCTATGAGCAATGCTTTACCATGTTTGACACAGTTATGTGCAGACGATTACTAGATCACCATACATGTTTAATATTTCCCACCTTTTTGTTTTGTTTTCTGGAAGTAAATAACAATTATGGCGGTTTCATTTGCAGAGAAACGTTATAACTGTTGATGACCGGTACGCCGCTAAATATAATTTCTTATGAAGATTCTTAAAAGAAATGTGCTGATCTACGATCTAATGCACTAGATATTTAAAGAGTTTAATAAACTTATCAAAAGATAATGAAACTTCAGATGAAAATCGGAAGGTCCATGGATTCATCTAATTCGGAAGGTCAGTGGACTCAGCTAATACCTAATGTACAAATCTGAAGTCATTAGCGAAAGATCACAGACTCCGGACCTACAAAATTTTGAACCCCTGCTTTAAGATGCAGAACAAAATTCTATTCCACTGGAAACGAAATAGATGAAAACAACCAGTAGGAGAAATGAAACTCTAAATTTTCACAACAAATATATTAGGTTACCCATAACCCATATAACTACCATTGTATCTCATAATCATTAAGCACTAAATCTCTCATAATTTTGGTCCCTTTCAGGGTTTACAGTTAGACCAAAAGAAAATGTTTTCACACTCATAATAAAATAGCAAAAAATTCATGTATTCAAATAAAATCAATCACTCCTCAACGAATCATTTTATGCCATTCAAACAAAATAAAAATAAAAACAAATGTGAAATATACTCTAGGAATAAATCTATTAACAACACGATGATCCTCCTCCTCCTACAGGCTTGGTGTCCAAAATTATACCACCTGACTTAGAATTGTCCAATCCTGAATCTCCACCAATTCTCCTCTTCAATTCCTGAAGAAAAAAATAATAATGTCAGGATACATGTACGATATAGTTCAACATCTGCAATAAAACTCCCTGTCCTTTCATTTGTGATAATTTTACAGGTTTGGTTGATTTTATGGTGTTTAATGCCACTTTCAACAATATTTCATTTATATCGTGGCGGTCAGTTTTATTGGTGGAGAAAACCACTGATCTGCCGCAAGTCACTGACAAAGTGTATAACATAATGTTGTACACCTTGCCCTGGGCGGGATTCAAACTAACAACATCAGTGGTGATAGGCGCCGATTGCATAGGTAATTATAAATCCAACTACCATATGATCATGACGATCCCTGATAATTTTACAGGATCATACAGGAAGAGCATAAAAGAAAAATTTATAAACAAAGTAAGATAGGCTATGATTCTATTATCGTAAATGTTCTTTTTTTTTTCTATCTACATGTACCGGTATATACAACAATTTTTTACAATTTGTAAACTAAATATTGATTACAGGTTTAACTATTTTTAAACCCTATGGTATGTTTTAAACACTCACAACTGTTGGCTAATGGTTTTAAGTTATATCGATAGGTTTCTTTGTAGCTTAATGATAAATTTATATAGAATAATGGCAATCATGAAGGTTGAGAGAGACATTATCGCTGGTATCACAGAGAGTCCAATAGGATGAGTTGTGATACACGAGATGTATATTAAGACATTCAAACTTGAAGTTATCGTTTTATCAGCAACGTCATGGTTTTGAGTGAGTGAGTGATTGTTGTTTATTCAGCAATTTTTCAGTTATATCATGGCGAGAACAAGTTAAATTTCAATGAGATGATGATATGGTCCGCTTTGTTCTAAACCCCAACACGATGAGTTGGATTTTTTTAGTGCTAGCTCACTGAAACAACAGTCGGACACATTATCTTGATTCCGAGCCAACCAGTCTTTGCTCTTTCTCCTTAATGCTGCATGTTTAGCAAAGAAGCAACAAACACCAATTGTAGTCTTTGGTTTGACTGGATCAGCACTAAATCCCTGATCTATCTCACTCGAAGCGAGCACACTAACCATTACGCCACCGATGCGGTTCATGGTTTTGACATCATATTGATTTATAAATCTTAACATCAGGTAGTATATGTTAATACTGACAATATCACTCAGTGTGATCAAAGAAAAATGTCCAAATTACCAATAATAAGTATTATAGTGTATGATTTAAAGACTCCAGTCGGTTTGTTTAGGGTTTCAAATTATAATCACTGAGCTATTCTTAGCAGTTCAATGATAATAAGTACTTACACTTATTCTTTCTATAACTTGTAATCTAACTGTAGCTAACATTTTTTTTAAGATTTGAATTTTGAGAATTGGAAACTCAAACATATTCAATTTTATATATCAATATATCACATATTTATTCCACAACATGTAATGAATATATACCCATTACATACATAGTGTGGTGGTACAAGACTTTGTATCAGTTCGAGTCTGTTGTGTGAACCAGTATCACGAGTCGCGATGAGTTGTGATGCGGTTAGTTCACGCAACAGACAAGACATGATACACAGTCTTGTACCACCACACTATGTATGTAATAAGTTTATCTAACATTTCAATAAAAACGAATTTTAAACAAATAGCAAGGGTTGAATTAAAATGTGTACAATACTCTGATTGATACTACATTTTGTGTATGATGTCACGTTATTTTTTTCATTCATTCACTAACGTCAGGTTACTGTGTTTTGTCTCACATTCCAATGGTATGATGTCATGTCAAAGTAGTTCGGCAGAGAACGTCTCGTGCAACATTGCACCATTCTTTTATCACCACAGTGTGGTGATACAACATCTTGTATCAGACAGGCGACTTTCGTTAATTTCAAAGGAAAACGTATTTTATGTTAGATAAATACAATTATTGGTAATTTTTGGCAATTTTTCTTTGATTTCAATGAGTGATATTTTCAGTATCAACAAACTGACTCCGACACTAAAAATGTGATATCAAACACATTATGGGTTACTGATAAAAACACTTGTGTCCGATTTGAATGTCTCGACAACTTTATCACTAGATATACAGCTCATCATAACGGACTCACTGTGATACTAATGACAATGTCTGTCTTGACCTTCAAAAGGGACGTTATTCTATATTTATCTAAGTGGTTCTTTTTTAGGCTTGAAGTTTCTGAATCCAAAACATGTCATTGAATTTGTTCATATTTTGTCCAGTTCCTGGTAAATTAAAAATAAATCATCATATTTATTATGACATCATTAAGACATCCTGAACAATTAACCTATTCCTAATTAATTGATAAATTTAAGAATAATTTGATAATAAACTACTAGGCCTTGTGACATCAAAAATTGAAAAGACCTTTGGTCATGAAACCTAAAAATGATGAAAAAGGTATATGTTGATGTGTTCAATGATAGCATTCATTGCTAGTGTTAATTTCAAGTTCAGGTGCTCACATTATTAACAGTTTATATTTTACTTACAGTAGCCATTTCTTTAAACACTTGTTCTACGTTTGTGTTTTCTTTAGCACTTGTTTCAATGGCATCAATCATATTATATTGTTGAGCAAAACTTTTGGCATCAGATATATTCACTTCTCTTAAATGTTCCATGTCCCTTTTGTTACCTACAAAA
Source organism: Bathymodiolus brooksi (assembly GCA_963680875.1). Taxonomy (NCBI): domain Eukaryota; kingdom Metazoa; phylum Mollusca; class Bivalvia; order Mytilida; family Modiolidae; genus Bathymodiolus; species Bathymodiolus brooksi. The sequence continues at coordinate 21,151,407 of OY804575.1, read as the reverse complement.
TAATAAATCTAGTTTAGAATGAATTGTTTTAAGAATTTGTAATTTTTTAAGTCTCGAAGCTCCAAGCTTTCTCTCTGTAACTCAATATAAATTAAAGCATATTATCTGCTTATTCTAAAATAGCAGATTTTTGTTCTTTTCTCTATCACCGTCCGACAAGACATTTAATGAGTTTGGTTGGTTTGGTTTGGTTTATGGTGTTTAACACCACTTTCAACAATATTTCAGTTATATCGTGGCAGTCAGTTTTATTGGTGGAATAAACCGGAGTACCCAGAAAAACCACCGACCATCGCAAGTCACTGACAAACTTGATCACATAATGTAGTATCGAGTACACTGTACACCTCACCATGAACGGGGTTCGAACTCACAACTTTAGTGGTGATAGGCACTGATTGCACGGGTAGTTGGATTTACAACTACCATACACAATCACGACCACAACGGCCCCTAATGGATTTGACTATCAGTAACATGACAGTCGTCTTAAAAGAAACAGGAACTGTTTACCTTTCACTCCTCAATTTTTTTGGTTGTATTGTGTTACTTATCTTTTTAGTTTTTTGTTATGTGCTTTTTTGTTTTGTCTTTGTTCTGTGTCTTGTTGCCGGTGTCTCTGGACTGTCCATTCTGGATTACCCCTTTGGCTAATTAATGTTTATTTTCTAAAGTATTTCAAATTGATGTATTGAAGGTGAATCAGTTATCATTGGTTAGAAGATGAAATAACTGAAAACATCGACATCATCTTTCAAAAGGTCAGTTTTTGACAAATGTCCTCCAACTTTCAGGATTTGTTTCCAATGAAAATAACTGAAATCAGTTAAATGACTGAAAAAAAACTCATTCCTGAAAACCAAACAGATTTGTTTTGCTTTTAGTGTTTTGAAAAAGTGCAATAGTTTTTCCCCAATTAAGTAGCAGATACAAATGTATATGTACTGTAACACTAGATCCTGAAAACCATTAAAATATATATATATATATTGCTGTCATAAACTTCATATTTTGGCATACATTAAATACTGATCACAAAATCAAATCTTATACTATGTGAATAAAGGGATATTTAAATAATGTTTTTATTTTAAACGAGTACAATATACAAATAAATATTTTAAAGTGTCCATGTGACATCACAATGTAATTTCACACATAATGTGCTTACAAAAAGTCCCAGTTACATCATAGGGTCAACTTATAAACATAACCACAATGTAATATCATGCAACTTTCATTTTAAAAACATTTGTTATCATTTGTTCAGAGAAGTAAACAGAATGTGTCAGAGTGCAGCGACATGATTACCCATGAACTGTTGTTTCAGTGAGCTAGCTCTATAAAAATACAACTAAGAGTGTCGGTCTAGTGCAAGGCAGACATCATCATCATCTCTTCGATTGTAACTTGTTCTCGCATGATATACAATGTAGCTGGAAAATTGCTCATTTGGCATAAAACAACAATGACTTACTCACTTGCTATACACCCCTTAATAATTCTGATGATTATATTCAATTGAACTTTCAGTGGAAAAGTTCAATTTAATCTTCAGACATTATAGTTATTGTTTAAGAAAATCCTATTCAATCTTCAGTTATTATATATATTAATTACTACAGTATATTGGAAAAGATCAATTCAATCTACAGACATTATAATTACACAGCATGTTGTCTAACCTATCAAACATTGAACAATACTGTTTCCAGCATATCTTTTAACATCCTCTAACCAGCGAGGTAGATTTTCAAAAGATTCTTTCCTTGTAATGTCATAGGCTAAAATAACTCCATTGGCACTTCTGTAATAACTCTGGGTAATAGTCCTAAATCTTTCTTGTCCTGCAGTGTCCCAAATTTGCAGCTGAAGAAAACAAACATTTTAAATAAACTACATGTGTATTAAAATTTCACAATTAAATACCTGACTATGCATATTGATATTGCCATTTACCTTTTCTAACGAGAGCTTTACCCAAGCTTGATATTGCTCAACTGGTAAAGATTGATTGATGGTTTCTTAACGTCATGAGTGACAAATGGATGAGAACAAGTTCAACAATATCAAAAAATCATACATTACAGAAATGAATGGGGAATGGGACAAACAGGATAACAAGTTTTGTCTGTCACTGGAAAGGTGTATGGTCCAAGGTCAGACTATCTGTGTTTTAACCTGACAACTCCTTATGAAGAGAGTATCCTCTATCCATCACTTAAACGTTTTAACTGAGCCATTCAAAACTATGGGCTGCGGCAGAGGGTTCCAGTCAGATATCGCACCAAAGGAATCTGAAATTATATCAATAAAATACTTCAGTAAAAATGAAAGTGTTATGACGCTATGACTAGCAAATATATTGTTCACCTCTTGGAGCACACCTGCTTTTAAACAAATTTCAGATTCCTGTGACCGCAGGAGGGAAAAACGATTCTTGTCTTTGTCAAGTCTTGTGTAACTAGAACACCCCCAACCTATGGTTATAGGAATCGTAGTAGGTTCATAACCACCTCTGCTAACTGTGTTAGTGGAGATCTCCTTTAGCTTAGTTGGTAGAGTGGTGGCTTACAATGCAAGAGGTCCCGGGATCAAATCTCATCAGGGATATTGCATTTTTCGGAAGTAAAACATGCTCTACTGTTACACTGGCACCCAAATAAATAACCCACGATGGTCAGAAAAAGAAAATTGGTTGGGTTGAATGTCAGTATTTGAGATTTTGTCATCAATATGTATGATAACTCTAGGGAGGGGGGGGGGGGGGGGGGGGAGTAGGAGTGTAACGAGAACTCCATCTACCTAAAAGGTTATAGGAACCATATAGTAGGTTCATAACCACCTCTGCTAACTGCATTAGTAGAGGCATAGGCATGCCTAGTCCGAGATTCCTCTGCCGTCCGACTTGCTGGAGCCGTGGGACGTCAGAGCGTTCTCCATAAGGAAAACAGCGGAATTGCCGCTCCAACTCTGGGTTGGCACATTTCCACGTTTCGTGGCTATCGGATATTATTTTCTATCCGAAACCCTTATAAATATAAATCGCTGCACCAATCATTTTTCTATTCATTCATAACCATCTTACCCTCAGAAAGTGGTGTTACACTCGATTACAGCACGATTTTCCTTTAGACCCTATCATTTCGTCATTTGACTTTCACTTTCAAACATTTGTCATGTGATTTCGAGAAAACTACGATTACCACAATGTATCATGGGAGATGATTGGCATATATATGATCTTACCTTGTCCAAAATGAGAGGGGTGGGGGGGGGAACGTAACGCATGCTCTTTCCGAAGCCCGTGGGCAACACTGCCATTGAATCTTTTCTTTCCAACACATTTTGTATCATTTCCTTCTGCTCTGATTTGAGCTGTAGATGGAACTGTTTGGCCTGCTTATTACGCTTTATATCGTCTTTCATGTGATTTGTATGTTCTTGTTTACGTATGCAAATAATTTGGCACGCACCATTAAGTAGCTCCCATCATGCAATGCGCTGCTGTCATCATTCAGTTAGTATCGCGAGATCACGTTTGTAGGCTCGAAAGTGAAAGTCAAATGGCGAAATGATAGGGTCTAAGAGAAAATCGTGCTGTAATTGAGTGCAACACTACTTTCTGAAGGTAAGATGGTTATGAATGAATAGAAAAATGATTGGTAAAGCGATTTATATAAGGGTTTCGGATAGAAAATAAACACCGATAGCCACGAAATGTGGAAATGTGCCGACCCAGAGTTGGAGCAGCAAATCTGCTGTTTTCCTTATAGAGAGCGCTCTGACATCCCACGGCTCCAGCAAGTCAAACAAAAAGCCGTCGGACGGCAGAGGAATCTCGGACTAAGGCCTGCCTTAGCTGAGTTAGTAGATCGGTGGCTTACAATGAGAAAGGTACCGCTATTGAATCCCATCTTGGACATTGCATTTTTTGGAGGTTAAAATATGCTCTACTGTTACTAAATGAAGATTGCAAGAACTTGAAGAAGGAAGTATAATTAATATTTTCCGATTTGAAAGTTTCCTGTTGCGATTCTAATTAGAGAGGATATCGATTAAACTATTATCAAACAACATAATCCGAATGATAATAACCTTCACTAATTTTCCATCAATTTTCAACGTTTTCATTGTGAAATCAACACCAATCGTGCTACCATGTTTTTCAACATAAGTTCCTGACTTAAAACGCTGAACTACACATGTTTTTCCAACTCCTGCATCACCTATCAATACTATTTTAAATAAGAAGTCAAAAGAATCATCTGAATCTGCTTGAGATGGATAAAACGCCATCTGATATGTTTTACGTTTCTTTTGTTGACATGTCGATTTTGACCGGATATGACTAATTATTCTTGAACTTTCGTCTAATTCCACCGGAAGCCATATATTACGATATAAGTAGAGACCGAAACACAATGTCCTGTCACAAATGACAAGAACCATTACCAGGAATCTTTGTATTTTTTTTCATTACAATTTTGATAATTAATAGCTAATTATTTATATTTTCACTTCAAATACGTTATTTAGCAGTCCAATGTCACTAAAAATACGTTACCGGTAATCATAAGTTCACATTTTTTCGAATAGGGTTATACATTGTGAACACATAATTCATTTTTGACCGACCCTCCCGGATGTCGAATGAACTTTTTACACATAAGAACCCCGCACTGGTGTGCGTTAAAGTTTAATTTTTTACATATGGACGTAACTATATTTTGGGAATTCAGACAGTCGTGTCAATCTATCCACAGGCGCTTGTGTAGAGTCACTGAAAAATATGCTCGCTATGTACCTAAAATACCTGTCAGTCACAGGCACTTTTTTCATTCAAAAAATATATGCCCCCTCCTCTTCCTTACTTCAAGGTAAACATCTGCCCTTTACCCCTTCCCCACTTCGCCTCAATATTTTTCGCTTATTTGTGATCTTTTCGCTGACTCAATTATATCGTTACCGGGACTTCCGAGATATTTCTCTTTTCGACTGCCACATTTAAATATAAATGCCGGGCCCCCTAGCTGCAATAATGTAGCTCCTGTGACATACTTGTGTCTCGGCGGAGCTACAAAGCGGTCCCATTCGTCACAATGGAGCAAAAAATAAATTGCAGTTGAAACATAAAAACTCACTATTTACGCTTCAAACATTTCAGTTTAGCTATTACTGATGATCACAGTCCTTGTTAAATCGGTTTGGCTGAGAAATGTATGCTTTTCAAAGGTAGCAACAATCTTGTTCAAATTTATCGATCGTTCGTCATAACCGGAAACTACGGAAGGCGGAGCTTTTCTAAATATGGTATTTCTTACTACGATGCTTACTACGGCTGATGTAAACATTCACGCCTCAAATCGCCAGATATGGTATCGACATCCAAATAAGGAAAATACCAAAGTGAGGACGAAAATGACGAAATTCAAAATGTTCAGAGAAAGTAAACATGGATTTTTATTTTGTGGGAATTACATTCTAAAATAATGGTAGGTGATAAAAACTTGTTATAATAGTGGACAAAAGGAAAGGTTATGTCTTATTATTGATAAATGCAGGCGTCAGAAACTCTCGGCGGCTGCTCCATTACGTGTAATGGCATCCTATTAAAACCTTTGCGAGTAAGCGAGAATTTATGGCTTTATTATTAGAACTACGGGCCCCCCTCAGACGAATTGGACAAGAATATTCAGCGAAAGTCGCATTTTCTATTTTTCAGTCAATGAAACGGATACAGTCACTTCCGGTCCGTCCTAAATTGATTTAGAAACTAAAAAAAAGGGTGTTTTAAAAATCAAATGTCAGTAATTTGGAGTTGAACATATTTTTGTAATCTGCATTGGAACAATTATCTGTATTTTAAAGGCTTACTTTACATTTGAGAGGAGATGATCATGATGGCATTGTTACACATGGCCGGTCTAGAGAATTCCGAATGCATATGAAAAAATCCAGCGCAAACCGGAAGTGGTTGTATCCGTTTCAATGATTCAAATTTTCACCAAGCCACTTTCGCTGAATAGTCTTGTCCAATTCGTCTGAGGGGGCCCCGGTAGGTATATTTAAATGTGGCAGTCGAAAAGAGAAATATCTCGGGAGTGTAACGATATAATTGGGTCAGCGAAAGGATCACAAATAAGCGAAAAATATTGAGGCGAAGTGGGGAAGGGGTAAAGGGCAGATGTTTACCTTGAAGTAAGGAAGAGGAGGGGGCATATATTTTTTGAATGAAACAAGTGCCTGTGCTGTCAGTATGGGGTGTAGATTATTGGAAGATACAACGGGTTTTCCTTGAAGAAAAATCATTTCACTACGCAAATTAGTAAGCGATTTGCGTCCTATCGACATTTTAACAGGGGAAATAGCGGTTGAAGTGACAGGGGTAGTAGGAGTGAGTCCGGCCTTGTGGTATTTTAGGTACATAGCGAGCATATTTTTGACTCTATACAAGCGCCTGTGATCTATCCTTACGAAACGCATGTTTACCGCACTGAAATATGCGATAGCTAACAGCTAAACCTGCAGTATACATATTTGTTTGAAAGAAACCGTGAAAATAGAATCTGTATGCCTGGGTGTTTGTCACTAGTGGCAACATTCCTGCAAACTTGCAGAAAGGAACTGCCATTGAAGGAATACATTAATGTTCGTGTTTGTTTGCTATAAGTTTGTAGAAAAATATGCAATAGTATATTGTTTGCAGAAAGGTTGCAAACAACCACGAAAGTAAAGATCTTGGCCAGAGCATTGCAGAAAACAATAGCAATATCAGTACATACTTCGCTTCCAATTTCACGTCCGTCCAAATTCGAAATTTGTGGCTACTGATTATCAACTGAAGCCTAAATCCATAAACTGGAAACATAACTTAAATTTTTTTATGGATCTCGTCTAGGATTGTGCCAGACAATGTGCAAAACGCGAAAAGAAGGACTTAGATACTCTTTCCGAATTGATGAAGAGTGTGAGGTCGTAATGCATGCAAATTAGAATAAAAAAAACTCAATGGGTCAATGAGAACCGCCATACAACATCAAACCAATTGTTGCTAAACATATTTCTCATCTCCATGCCGACAAAGCCCTTAACAATATCGTTTTGTGTGTAAATCAAATTACATAGACTGCTTCATGAAGGAATTATATATTAACAATTCACTTGGCAACCCGACATATACACCGACGACACTTACGAAAGAGGAAATCCTGGGCAATCATAGGTCTGTCTTGTGTTCTTTTGGAATATCAACCAAAGATGAAGAACTGGATCTACAATGCAATTATTATGAAAACTATCATGCATAGGTGACCTTAGTCGTTTTGGCTATCCTGTTTTGGCCGTTTGATTTATTGCTCCAAAACACTTGATGAATAAGGGCAATAACAAAATTACCGAACTCCGAACAATCTTACAAAGGGAAAGCCAAAACTCATAAGTATATAAACAGACAAAATCAGTCAACAACCGGAAAACTGTGAAAACCGTAATGACCCTGACTTGGTACAGGCATTTCTAAAGAAATGGTGGATTGAATCAGATTTTAAAGTGCTAAACCTCCCGCTTTCATTACGGCTCAAAGGTTCCGGCTGTCACTATAACAGTATGTATAACAATACTGGAACAAAATAGGTAAAATAGTTGTCAAAGCAGTACCAAACCCAGTGAAACAAATGTCAAATGAAGGTTGTTCCAGAAACGCGCCGTGCACACTAAATTTAATATCTACGTTTTTATTAACTACAGTTATTTTACTGGATTCCTAAATTACACAAGTGTCATTACAAACATCGTTATATTGCTGGGTCTGCCAAACTGCTCTACGAAACCTCTTTCCAAATTATTAACATCTATTCTATCAGCGACAAAAAACGGGCTAAATCAGAGTTATTGTGACACTAGCTACTAAAGGGGTGTGAATCAGATTTGGATCCTGAAGAACTCTAAAGATCTGTTAGAGTACATACACTCAATGTCACTCTCCTGCAAATAACATTAAAACATTTGACTTCTCTGACCTGTACAAACTATTCCCCATTCACAGCTAAAAAACAGATTAAAAGAATTAGTCCTATTCTGTTTCACGAAAAAGAATGATCAACGTAGATACAAATACCTTGTCGTAGGAAGGGACAAATCTTATTTTGCAAAAAACACTCTGAATATACTAAAAAGTTCTCTGAAACTGATATCATCAAAATGCTCGAGTTTTGTTTTTATTAACAACATATGTGTTATGTTTGGTGGATGTGTTTTCCAAAGGACAGTCGGCATAGCTTTGCGTACAAACTTCTTGCCGACTTGTTTCTTTATTCGTAAGTGTCAGACTTCATACAGGGACTGCTCAAGAAAACGAAAAGAAGCTAAATCGACCCCTTAATTTCACGTACCGCTATATATACGATGCCCTTTCAATAAATAATTCTCAGTTTGGTGATTTTGTTGATCACATCTAATTGATCCAATTGAGCGTGAAATAAAGAATACCACAGATACAGCTATGTCTGCTTCATATTTTGACATACACCTCAACATTGACAGTGAGGACCGGTTAAGACAGAAGAGATGATTTCAATTTTCCCATTGAGAACTTTCCATATATATGTAGCATCATTCCAGCAGCACCTGCATATGAAGTATATATCTCTCTATTGATCCGATATTCTAGAGCTCGTGGTACCTATCAGGATTTCTTTGATAGAGGGTTGCTGATAACACGGAAGCTACCAGGGTTGCTATTGCTTAAGCTTAAGTCATCACTTCGAAAGTTTTACGGTCGCCACCATGACTTGGTTAATCGTTACGGAATATATGTGTCACAAATGACCACGGATATGTTCCTTTTGTCGTAAGCACTCCCGGTCCTTTCCTCATTCATGACTTATCACAGTGTTTATAACTAGAGTAACACGACGGGTGCAAGTAGTGGGGCAGGAACTGCCTACCTTCCGGAGCACCTGAGTCCACCCCCGGTTTTTGGTGGGGTTCGTGTTGATCGATCTATAGTTTTCTGTGTAGTGGTTTGTAGATCGTTGTTTGTCCCTTTGTCCTTTTTCATTTTGCTATTGTATTGTCTGTCCTTTTTAGATTTACGGATTCTGATTACCCCTTTGGTGTCTTAAAACTCTTCTTGCTGTGTGATGAAGTGCAAAATAAATTACAAAAATTTGTAGATAATTTGTTGGATTTTTTCAAGATTATATTTTCATATTTGCTGTCATAAGAATTTTTCAATATAGGAACCTTGACGTTTATCAATTTTGATACTAAAGCAAATGATTTGTACTGAGCCAAAAGTTTGAAGATATCAAATATGTAATCCTGAAGACACACCCCGACAAAAAAGACACACAAAACAATGGTATAAAAACTAAACAAACAAAGGCCCACATAGCACAAGACGGAAAACTATAGAACGAGCAAAGCGATTCGCACTAACACGGAATCTGAATTCATTTTCTTTGGAAGAGTAAGCAGTTGCTGCTCCACTAGTGACACCCGTTTTGTCACTCGCGCTAAACACCCGTGACACAGATATTCTGTAACGGTTAACCAAACATTTCAGTAAGGAGTGATAGATCTATAACATTAACTCATGTACATGTGTGTTAAGTGTATCAATTGTGCCTGATATCAGAATAAGGGTAATAACAAAATTACCGAACTCCGAACAATCTTCCAAAGGGAAAGTCAAAACTCATAAGTATATAAACAGACAAAATCAGTCAACAACCGGAAAACTGTGAAAACCGTAATGACCCTGACTTGTACAGGCATTTCTAAAGAAATGGTGGATTGAATCAAATTTTAAAGCCCGCTTTCATTACGGCTCAAAGGTTCCGGCTGTCACTATAACAGTATTTATCCTGCAATCAGTACATTTGCTGTACAAATATGCTATACAAATACATTTTTGCTTTATTCGTACTAGACGAATAAACTTTTCATCCTACGAATAAACCTTTCAGCCTACGAATAAACTTTCCTGGTACCCTGTAGCTATGTACAGCGGAGGGCGCAGACAAGTATGAAACTGGTACTAATGTAACGCGGACCACGAAGAGGACACCCTTGACAACATTTATGAAAGGCGAGGAATGACGCTTGTTTCTGTCCTTTTTGTTTAAATCCGGCAAGTTTTCCGACTTTTTTGACATTGCAGGATAAACACAATATACGTACATTGTCGTTAAATATAAAATTCATTTGTACTCGCTGCGAAACAGGCCTGAAAAGCTCGCCAAAGGCTCGCTATTCTGCCTGTTTCTAAAGCTCGTACAAATAAATTTTATATTTACTGACAATGTACGTATATTGTATATTTATCCTGCAATCAGTACATTTGCTGTACAAATATGCTATACGAATAAATTTTTGCTTTATTCGTACTAGACGAATAAACTTTATAAACTTTTCAGCCTACGAATAAACTTTCCTGGTACCCTGTAGCTATGTACAGCGGAGGGCGTAGACAAGTATGAAACTGGTACTAATATAACGCGGACTACGAAGAAGACACCATTGACAACATTTATGAAAGGCGAGGAATGACGCTTGTTTCTGTCCTTTTTGTTTAAATCTGACAAGTTTTCCGACTTTTTGACATTGCAGGATAAACACAATATACGTACATTGTCGTTAAATATAAAATTCATTTGTACTCGCTGCGAAACAGGCCTGAAAGCTCGCCGAAGGCTCGTTATTCTGCCTGTTTCTAAAGCTCGTACAAATAAATTTTATATTTACCGACAATGTACGTATATTGTATATCTATAACAATACTGGAACAAAATAGGTAAAATAGTTGTTAAAGCAGTACCAAATTCTGGATGTTAGAACTGCTCTGATAATTTTGGTTTCCATTTTATTCATCGGAGCTGTTATGTCTAAATACTATCCACCCAGAAGTCTGTGCTTCAGCACTGACATGGTTTATTATACATATTTAGGTTTGAAATGTACGGCTCCTAAATAATGTAATTAAAAACATTGAGGTCAATTTCCATCAGACATAAGTAATCTTAGCCTATTTAGGGTATCCTGTATAGGTCCTTTGGTTTACTTGCTCCCCACGATTTTAAAAACTATTTGACTTTCCAATGTTATACTGTGACTATGACTATGACTGATGAAGATTATTTCAGAAACGCGTCGTGTGCACTAAATTAGATATCTACGTTTTGTTCACTAACATTCGTATGTATAAAATATCAAGTCTTTCCACTTCTGTGGGATTATTTTTTGAAAAACAAAACGGTAATAAATAGTAGAAGAAACATTAACTATTTGGTAGTTTTCTTATAAATTTGATACCTGAAGGAAACCCAGGGCATAAATAGGATCTACTTTCTCCACTGGAGGGTAAACAAATTCTGAAAGGGTCGTCGTCCACTAGTTGTGGAGGATGAATTAAACACGCATCTCGTCCTACGGACGAAACACAAATGATTGCCTCGTGTAAAGATAATACCATAGTCCTTGCACGTAAAATGCAAGTTACAGCCACTGCTAATTAGCAATAGCTTGTTATGAGTGGTCGTTGACGGGCCATTGCAAGGCATAGTTGCTCGCGTATATTCATTATATCATCTCTTTTTCCCGTGGCAGACAATCTAAGATTCCGTTCACTGGACAATCACGACGTGATCACTTTTAAATAACAACATGATGTATTGTTGGTAAACTTGTTCTCATCATGATTATAGCTTAATACTGCATGCTCACTTGATGCTAGACAACAATCGGCCATCTTTTGAGACAGGCACTTGTTTCTATCAATGGGAAGCATGGAAAGTCCACTTTCACATTGATAGAAACAAGCGTCTGTGTCGTTCGGGTTTTGTTTTTTTTTATATTTCCTTTCAAATTAAATTTAGTGTGTTCATTTCACAATATTTTTCAAAGGAAGTGTACTGTACAAACGGAATACGACTTTGCTAGATAATGGGTTTGTAAACCAAATTATTACAAATAGCTGCATTTTATTTACAATTTATATGTAAAAATAATTCCGAACAGACTATACAATAAATTATGATTTAAAACAAAATATCTGTTAACATTTACGACACATTAAATAACCATAAAAACAAAGGGAGAGAGTTTAAATACAAAAAAAAAAAAAAAAAAAAAATGAAACGAAACGAAACGAAACGAAACGAAACGAAAAGAAATATAAGGATATCCATAGTGTATAAACATTTATTATAAGTATTGACGGATGGGGTCGTTCAAAATTATTATAAATTATAAGTCGTCTGCGCGTTTTTGACATTTGGAGTATTCATTCATCATCGATTCTAATTCTTTTTTTGTTTTCTTGACGTTTGGGATCGTTCATAATTTTGATCTATTCTAATTTATGTATGCGCCTTTGAAGTTTGGAACTGTTCATTATAATTATTGTCAATATTAATCAATATATGCGTTTTTGTGTTTAGATTTACTCCTAAATTGTCAATTCGAATTCATATGATTTATATATATATATATACGTCTGAAAATTAAACCAAACAGTGTTAGAATTAGATTTTAGAGCTGTCAAATTTTTGTTCTTCCCTCGACGGGATTTGAACCCACACCATTGTTACACTGCAGCACCATTCGCTTAGCCTTACGTCCAGCGCCCTAGACCACTCGACTACATCCACTCCCTAAAAAAGGAGCTTCAATAGTCGTAGTGTTACCTTGTCTCGTAAGGCAAATCTAGGGATAGGCGTAAGACATGTGTATAAGCGTGTGTAGATGGTACATATATACTTAATATTATAATTTGACAGCAATCTAACTCAGCAATTTTTAATATATTGGATAGGATAATGAAGAATTATTCATTATACAGTCACAGGAAATATATATATATATATATATATATATGTATAAGTAGCTACCATCGCATCATTATGGCATTACATTTACCTAATATATATGCCAAGTTTGCGAGTTCGATGCGAGACCGTTACGACATACACTCGGTGCAACGTTCTTGTGATAAAGTATTTCAGTGATATTCCCCAAGCCGGTGGTTTCCTCAGGGTACTATACTCTCCACCAATAAAGCAGACCTCCAGGATATAACTGAAATATTGTTCAAAGTGACATTAAACACAAAAAACCTAATAGTTTTGCAACACCATTAAAGAACCACCAAGTAAGGTTTCCTGATTGCAATGTCAAACACTCACACTTTGAGATGGGCTTTTGAAATAAAGCCCGATTTGAAATTATAGATGACATCAAATTCATTATAGTATTACTATTACTAACATTAAACTTAATAGTTACTAGTATATAAAAACAAAGAAGTATAAAAAAAATTATATAGAATTTAATAAAAAAGAAAAAAGGAAAAGAAGAAAAAAAACCCACCAACATCTCAACTATCATTAACAAAATATTGGAATTGTCCAAAGTTTTTCAGAAATAATGAAAAAAAAATATGATTAGTTCAATATTGCCACAATTATCTTTAAACTAAGTGTCGAATTGGTCAAAATTATTTCCAGAAATAAAGATTTTGATCCAAAATGTCTAATATAGACCAGTATACTAACCTAATTTTGCATTTCGTTTTCTGAGAAGACATGATGACCATATTCAGTAATACCGGTTATAGTTATATGTATTATGTAATCACTACCATTAAACACATATATTGTTGATATTATAATTATATTGGAGACAAAATTAATTATTCAAGTCAAATATATTTTTCTTTCGTATTTCGTTTAAGATTAAAAAGGTAGTACTATGTTTGCATAGTGTAAACCCTTGTACATCCAAGTCAGCTGACAATGTAAGGGTTTCCTATATGTAAATACCCGACTATTGAAAAAACAAGCATATCAAATTGTAGTAAAAAAAATAAAGTATTTCTGGATCATATTTTGGTCGTTATTAAAATTAATTAAATAAATTACTATGCGTTTAATTTATTCTATATATTTCATTCTTTAAAATGAACAAAAATATCAAAAATATGAAAAAAAACCTAAACATGAACAATATCAATAATTATAGTTACACAGTGAGACCTGTCCAAACCAAACATCTTTTGACCAACGTTTTTGATATCAATAGACAGGTTACATTTACAACAAATTCTGATATTTTGACAATATTCAAAGTTCGATTTATTCAGTGTTCGGTTAAGACAGGTCTCGTTGTATATGCGTGTCATATTTTGTAAAAAAAAAAAACTACTTGTAATGTTATAATAATGTTATATAAAATATTGGTTTGCTTGATATTGTGTCAGATTTGGTCTGGGAGGTACAGGAGGAGTGAGTTCTTTATCTGGACTATCGTCGTCAGCATCATATGAATGTCCTCCCCCATTATAACCCTCACATAAAAAATGATCGTCATGGTATTGGGGATCTCTCGTTGGCGAATGTATCGGGTTTTTATATTGCACATATGAATCTTTCATATCAATTCCAGAATCTGGCAATTGTATATACCTGGAAAATAAAATAAAATAGCCATGACGTTTTATATGTGAAACAAATATAAAAAGTATCAAATTTATCAAAAACCTATATCATGTATATGGTAATACATTTGTTCTATTTACTCTTGAAAACGTCTGATAAAAAGGCAATTTATCGGCTACTATATTTCAATTGTCATTAGAGATGCACAATTATTCTTTGGTTTCATTTTTAAGGTTTATAGTTGAACACAGAGTTCTGAAGTAGCCAGATATTTCCAAGTAAAGTGACAATCAGGACACATACAAACCAAACGTAAAAATAAAGCAACAGAACATATTGTGGGACAGACATGGTATCGGCGAAAGAAATTTGAGCGAATTGACAGGACAAAAGAGCGAAAAAAGCCCGGACATTAGAGCGACAACTTGTAACCCATTTGAGCGAAAATTTAATAACCCATTTGAGCGAGAGAGAAAAACTCTTCCGTTCCCCCTTACTCACCATGGGGAGATGGAAGTAGGTTTTTGAGCAGGATATTGTTTTGTTTTATATATAAAAGTTCAGCGCCATTGTCTCATAATTCCGTTCTTGTTTGGTTTTTAATCTCAAGAGTACGGGTGTACTGTTCACGAGAAATTTCACCACTAGAATATTTTTGAATCATATCATGCAAGTGTTTATCGTTATTCTTTTCCACCTGGGATTGTGACAGTACTGCGTCCATGCTCCTGATTGTGGAAGTACTGCGTCCATGCTCCTGATTGTGGAAGTACTGCGTCCATGCTCCTGATTGTGGAAGTACTGTGTCCATGCTCCTGATTGTGGAAGTACTGTGTCCATGCTCCTGATTGCGGAAGTACTGCGTCCATGCTCCTGATTGTGACAGTACTGCGTCCATGCTCCTGATTGTGACAGTACTGCGTCCATGCTCCTGATTGTGGAAGTACTGTGTCCATGCTCCTGATTGTGGAAGTACTGTGTCCATGCTCCTGATTGTGGAAGTACTGCGTCCATGCTCCTGATTGTGACAGTACTGCGTCCATGCTCCTGATTGTGACAGTACTGCGTCCATGCTCCTGATTGTGGAAGTACTGTGTCCATGCTCCTGATTGTGGAAGTACTGTGTCCATGCTCCTGATTGTGGAAGTACTGCGTCCATGCTCCTGATTGTGACAGTACTGCGTCCATGCTCCTGATTGTGACAGTACTGCGTCCATGCTCCTGATTGTGGAAGTACTGCGTCCATGCTCCTGATTGTGACAGTACTGCGTCCATGCTCCTGATTGTGACAGTACTGCGTCCATGCTCCTGATTGTGGAAGTACTGCGTCCATGCTCCTGATTGTGACAGTACTGCGTCCATGCTCCTGATTGTGACAGTACTGCGTCCATGCTCCTGATTGTGGAAGTACTGCGTCCATGCTCCTGATTGTGACAGTACTGCGTCCATGCTCCTGATTGTGACAGTACTGCGTCCATGCTCCTGATTGTGGAAGTACTGTGTCCATGCTCCTGATTGTGACAGTACTGCGTCCATGCTCCTGATTGTGACAGTACTGCGTCCATGCTCCTGTTTGTGGAAGTACTGCGTCCATGCTCCTGATTGTGGAAGTACTGTGTCCATGCTCCTGATTGTGGAAGTACTGCGTCCATGCTCCTGATTGTGGAAGTACTGTGTCCATGCTCCTGATTGTGGAAGTACTGTGTCCATGCTCCTGATTGTGGAAGTACTGTGTCCATGCTCCTGATTGTGGAAGTACTGTGTCCATGCTCCTGATTGTGACAGTACTGCGTCCATGCTCCTGATTGTGGAAGTACTGCGTCCATGCTCCTGATTGTGGAAGTACTGTGTCCATGCTCCTGATTGTGGAAGTACTGTGTCCATGCTCCTGATTGTGGAAGTACTGTGTCCATGCTCCTGCTTGTGGAAGTACTGCGTCCATGCTCCTGATTGTGGAAGTACTGTGTCCATGCTCCTGATTGTGGAAGTACTGTGTCCATGCTCCTGATTGTGACAGTACTGCGTCCATGCTCCTGATTGTGGAAGTACTGTGTCCATGCTCCTGATTGTGGAAGTACTGTGTTCATGCTCCTGATTGTGGAAGTACTGTGTCCATGCTCCTGATTGTGGAAGTACTGTGTCCATGCTCCTGCTTGTGGAAGTACTGCGTCCATGCTCCTGATTGTGGAAGTACTGTGTCCATGCTCCTGATTGTGGAAGTACTGCGTCCATGCTCCTGATTGTGGAAGTACTGTGTCCATGCTCCTGATTGTGGAAGTACTGTGTCCATGCTCCTGATTGTGGAAGTACTGTGTCCATGCCCCTGATTGTGGAAGTACTGTGTCCATGCTCCTGATTGTGGAAGTACTGTGTCCATGCTCCTGATTGTGGAAGTACTGTGTCCATGCTCCTGATTGTGGAAGTACTGTGTCCATGCTCCTGATTGTGGAAGTACTGTGTCCATGCTCCTGATTGTGGAAGTACTGCGTCCATGCTCCTGATTGTGGAAGTACTGTGTCCATGCTCCTGATTGTGGAAGTACTGTGTCCATGCTGCTGATTGTGGAAGTACTGTGTCCATGCTCCTGATTGTGGAAGTACTGTGTCCATGCTCCTGATTGTGGAAGTACTGTGTCCATGCTCCTGATTTTGATATAGTTAATGGTTTGTAGTTTCAATAACACGTCAATAACCGTTTAACTCGGAAAACCGTGATATAAATATTACATAGTGTGTTCATCTTGACTAAATTATAACAACTGGTCGACTAAGACAGATTCATATAATACTTTACAGGGGATAGAGTACAGGTAGAGGTTGTGATAGTCGCTCAATTGTCCACATATATTTTTAGATTTAATTGAAATGTTGTCACTCAAATGACCACTAATGTCGTCGCTCAAATGTCCAGAGTGTAGATTTATTTTTTCCGCTCAAATGTCCGTCGCCCCATGGTATTTATATTTATATCATGGTTTATACATGTTATTTGCCGAAATCGGAGGCGACTAATGTCTGACAAATTATGTAGACACGTTTATGAGAAACATACATTTGAGTAGCAGTAAATAAACTGAAGACCTTTTGTGAAATTTACAAAAACAATGTCATGCATGTGCAACCGCTGACAGCATCTTCAGCTTGTTGAATGCTACCTGTATTTTGTAGAAGCAGATTAAATATAAAATTATAGTAAAATAAAAAGATAAGCAAGAAGAAATCTATGCTTTGTCTTCATCTCAACATACAGTCTTCAATTATAAATATAACCCATATTGTAAATGAGTTTGAAAGGACACATAATCTGTAGATTTATGGTACTAATAAATTTGTATTCAATAACCATAGAGTTTCTCTACTATTTTACATATTTAAGTATATACCTTTCTGTTTTGGGTGGATGTGGATAATTTAAATTGCTATACGGATTTGGTTTTTGTTGTATATATTGTCGTCCCGGAGGAGGATACAATTGTTGAGTTGTCACCCCTGTCGCTGCACACGCCGAATATTGACATGGTCTGTGAGTAGATCCTGTAAGATAAGAATGTTGTATTCTAATTTTATTTTCATTCCACCAATACTTCTAATATATGAAAAATATTGATTAATACTACAGTGTTCCATTACGCCGTAACATCGAACCTCGTGTCGGGGTCGAAGGGTTTGATTATTGTGCATCAAACTATCCTGGTATTCGTGTTTTCCGGAATAATGTAGTCTGAAAGCTGTTACGAAAGAACAGTCGTTTTACCTTTACCCCTGGTTTATTGGTGGGGTCAGTTTTGCTTGACCTTTACCCCTGGTTTATTGGTGGGGTCAGTTTTGCTTGACCTTTACCCCTGGTTTATTGGTGGGGTCAGTTTTGCTCATCTTTTTATTTTTCTGTGTAGCGTTTGTGTTTGTTTGTTTGTCGTCGTTCTGTCTCTTGTAACCAATGTTATCTATGTCTCTTGTAACCAAGGTTATCTATGTCTCTTGTAAACAATGTTATCTATGTCTCTTGTAACCAATGTTATCTATGTCTCTTGTAACCAATGTTATCTATGTCTCTTGTAACCAATGTTATCTATGTCTCTTGTAACCAATGTTATCTATGTCTCTTGTAACCAAGGTTATCTATGTCTCTTGTAACCAATGTTATCTATGTCTCTTGTAACCAATGTTATCTATGTCTCTTGTAACCAATGTTATCTATGTCTCTTGTAACCAATGTTATCTATGTCTCTTGTAACCAATGTTATCTATGTCTCTTGTAACCAATGTTATCTATGTCTCTTGTAACCAATGTTATCTATGTCTCTTGTAACCAATGTTATCTATGTCTCTTGTAACCAATATTATCTATGTCTCTTGTAACCAATGTTATCTATGTCTCTTGTAACCAATGTTATCTATGTCTCTTGTAACCAATGTTATCTATGTCTCTTGTAACCAAGGTTATCTATGTCTCTTGTAACCAAGGTTATCTATGTCTCTTGTAACCAATGTTATCTATGTCTCTTGTAACCAATGTTATCTATGTCTCTTGTAACCAATGTTATCTATGTCTCTTGTAACCAATGTTATCTATGTCTCTTGTAACCAATGTTATCTATGTCTCTTGTAACCAATGTTATCTATGTCTCTTGTAACCAATGTTATCTATGTCTCTTGTAACCAATGTTATCTATGTCTCTTGTAACCAATGTTATCTATGTCTCTTGTAACCAATGTTATCTATGTATCTTGTAACCAATGTTATCTATGTCTCTGGGTTGTAATTTCTTGATTGACCCTTCACTTTTGTAGGTATATTTATTAATCGGAGTTCGGGGTAACGAAGTTCGACTGTATTTGTGAAATTATTGAATTCCTCTTAGCCTTTATAAAGATCAGCATAAATTAGATACCAAACAGTTTTCGCTCATAAAGCAGATTATCATGCCATGGTATACAATATAACCAAACATAGCACCAACTACTCATCAAGAGAAGTCATGAACATACAAATGAACTCGACGTAAATCTAGGTTATGGATTGGCACTTGTGCAAAAATATGCCTGGTGAAACCGGTCAATGGGATCCCAACGTCTTTCCTTATTATCTAGATCTCCGCCGGACAAACCGACAAATATCCAACATCTATGATGATTGTAAATAATCAAGATGAATATAAATATAATTGATTTAAAATATAAAAAAGAAGAAAGATGATATATAGATGAGAATTTCAATTGGAAATCCTATGTTGGTTAGCAGTCGTAATACATGTATCAAATACTAATTGAACATTCCATATGTAATATCTATCATCATTAAAATGCACTAAAAGGGCATTTTTTAAACCACTTCGGCGTTTTAAGGCATATCATTTTGTTTCTGAGCAGTTCAATGGTAATACATACATACCAAGTTACCAATTTCAAACCTAAATTCATTAACCTTTTACTGTATTTCAAGAATAAAATGTTTTATTCCCTCGTATTCGTTACAAACATTCGCTCATTCTTTTTGATACAGAAATCTAACATTTTAAAGAGGAAATGCGATTGATCAAGGCTCAATTAAGAAGACAAGAAACCACACTTCAGGAAATCACGGTGTTATAGGAGGTGACGAATATAACAAAGTGTACTGTAACACGACACATGTTATTAGTCGTATCTTATATCTTATTTTTCTTTCCCCTTGTCATTCCGCTAGGGATATAAATAACCTTTTTGTACTCGCATTTTTAAGACATTGCAAACAATATTCTGCACACGATGTACCCATCTTTAAAGAATTGTTTAAGTAAACAATTTATTATTACCATCAGATTTTGGTGTAGACGACGAAGTAGCACTACCAGTTGTGGTTGGACCTCTGGCAGATCTTGGCTCCGTCAGGTATTGCCGTTTCCAACAACAATACGTAACCCAGAATATAACAAATATAAAAGATACTGTGCTGACGAGGGAACCAGCTATAATCACTGTATCCCTCTGTCGCTTTTCTTCTTTTCTGTTCCGTTCTTCGTATGATTCCTCCTCCTCGTTTGTATCTGGTGCTATAAGAAAATGATAACATTGACAGCATTTTATTTTCCTTCCATTTTGTTTGTGAATATTGATAATATCATCTATTTGTTATTAGTGCTATATATAGTAATGTATGCCTTTTATGTACCTTTTTAATGTAACAAATTATAATTTAGAGAAGACTTCAAAAGTTTGTTTAACTTGTGTCTAATCCATTTTCGTCTATTTAATTTGCAAATAAAGTATATGTTAAGCCAAAGGTGCTGTTGAAATGTTGTTACGTGTAAAAGGTGTAAGCAGACAAAACGGCATCTGTGGTACCCTTTTTCAAGTTCAATCGGATAGTCACTAAAACAGGATACTGTGTTTCACTGGTTGATCTTTTTATTTTTATTTTTAAGTTGTACGTAAATTCATTTTTACACTGGTGTTATTATTGAAGATTTATTATTCATAAATCATTGTAATGTGACGATATGGTTTGAATGGTGTTAATAATTGTAACTATACAAGTTTATGGTTTCAGAGGCGTTAACATGTGAAATAACAGACGGGTTTCTGTAACCAGCGACAAGTTACCTATCATAAATTTATTATAGTTGAACTCGTACAAAGAGTTTCATTGGATAATCAAGTAAACGGGTATTGAGTCCCTTCATCGTAGTAGCTTTCAACAGAATTTATTCCTGATAACTCGAATACGCTGATATTTCGACTACGAATCAAACATGTTCTTTGTACTACAGAAAGTCTAAGATCACGACGGGTGTCACTAGTGTAGCAGGAGCTGCCTACCCTTCCGAAGCACATGAGCACTCTCCTCCATTTCTTTATGGGATTAATGTTGAGCAATCGTTTAAGTATTCGGTGCAGTCTTTTGTCTACCATTGTTAGGTTTTGTTTACCTTTTTCGTTTGGTCATTGTTTTGTCTACACCTTATCGCATTACGGCCTCTGATTACCTCTTTAGTATCGTGAAACTAATCTTATGAAAGCGTTCACTTTATAATACAAACACTTCAAATGTTGATTACAAGAAAGAAGTATAAATTAAACATCTTTCAAATGATGCGTCTGCAAAACAGATTCTATCTTTATTTTACAGAAAAGAATAACATTTATAAACCCAGTAAATTATATTTATGTCTGTAGGAATGTGCTATACAAACACAATTACTCGCTTTTACGATAGATACATTTTTATTTTATGATTACTTCCTTGGTGGTTTAGTGTTACACCAGATTTCAAGGTCAACGAGCGGAAGTCGAACAGAACGTTGAAGAAATGATTGAACACATATTCGTTATAAACAAACTAGAATTAATTTTTGCTAGGAAGTATATAAATATATATAATAGATATTTATTGTCGAAAACTGTATTTATGAATTATATAACTGATGATAACTGATCCCCGATAAAGTTGCAATGGGTTTACGCCACGTGTATTGATAATAAACAGGAATCAAGGAATGACAAAACAGCTGTGTAACCGGAAAACGTTTGTTCTTTCCATATATGTATGTAAGCAATCAACGGAGAAAATAGTTCAATAAAAATAATGCAATGTGCGATCGCCCTTGATATTAAATCAACACTGTAAATACTGATACAATCAAAACAGCTATAGTTTAATAAGAACACTGGCTTAGGAATATGATTCATGCTTTGTTTTTAAATTCTTAAGCACAAAATTCAGCAAAACCAAAAATAATTATTGCTAGAGCAAATCGGTAAAATGTTATTTTTCATGTAAAATACAGAAATATGCATGAAGCGCACTTATATACTATAAGCATATTTAAATTTTATTACTAACATTTTGTTGAGTCAACCACTGGTTTCCGAGGACATGGCCAGCACAGTAATCAAAGCTTCGGTAAAGGATTACTGTATGTTATTTTTTTATATGAAAAGAGATTTTACTTTAATTCCATTGGCTAAAGCCTTAGCAACTGCTTTTGACAAAGTTGTATAAACACTCCCTATATATAGCATAGAGCCAAATAGTCAAACAGCTGGCAAAGAGTCAAATCATATTAACGCTACAAATATTGGACAAATTAAACAAAATGATGTTCATCTGTTTTAATTGTTTTAATCGTGGAATCACATAATAAAGCAATTACTGACTGAATTGTGATGTCAGTTGATATAATGATTCAATAAACCCTAGAAATAACGTTAGAATCACCTCGACTCGGTCTCCGTCTCGGTCAATATTTATAAAACCTGATCAAAAGCATTAATTGTATAATGTTTCCGAATTCAACATATACTGGATTGTTGACTAACTAAGGTTTATTATCTCTCTTAGTCATAGACTTAATACCTTTTCTATATCCCAGTCAAGCCTAATGTAATACTGATATGATATATCCGCATTGTATGAAACACTTGCATATAAATGTTAAAAACGAGGATCAATTGCATTTCAGAATATGATGATTGCGAGATACCGAGTGGCAGCATTACTGTCTCCTATGATAAGTGTGTGTGTTTATATCTCAATTAAGTAAATATTCGAAAGCCTGTTCTTCTAACAAGAATATTTTATAGAGGTGGTAATTTATCCAACCAGGATTACGAAAAACACCAACTAAAGCTATACAGATTAATTGTCACATTCATGCAGTTACTTGTCCATCTGAAATTCAAGTGTCTCAAGAGGTCGCAGACATGTATGCAAACTCATTTTGAGATCTCTATTTTGTGTAACTGGTTTGCAAAATTAGGACCTCACGACTGTGGCCTATCACTCGGACAAGATATGCATACCCTTCCGTAGCACCTAATCGCACTCACAACTTTGTGAGAGTACATGTTGTCCGAGCATGTTGCGCTTTTGTTGTTTTTATCTAGTAATGTGCCTTCACAGTTCTTATGTTTGCATCCGGACCATCCATGTACTCAAATGTCTCTTTAGTCCTTGGCACTATGCGTTCGTCTTGGGATATAGGAAATGAGATACTAAATTAATGTTTGTTATACCTTGTTTTTGATCTGTAGTAGAATCATCATCATGATTACAATATGACGTCACTTCTAATGTAATATCATAACCCTCTCCGTTATATTTTCTTAATTCCGTAAAAGCTATTTTTATTTCATTTTTCCTCGAGCACCACAAAATAGGCGGAAATGAATGACAATCAAAACTCTGAAAAAGAAGAAAGCCTATCTTACTAGAATTATCGTGGATAGTGCATTAAATTATAACATATTCAGTGTTCGTCTTTTTATCCTTTTGTCCTTTCCCTTTTTGCCATTACATTGTTTGTACTTCTTCGATTGACCGCTTCTGATCACCCCGTCGGTACCTCCAAACGTTTTGTATTGTTTTTTGGGGGTATTTTTAATAAACATATTTTGCCTTGAAGTGGCCGGTACTTTTTTTACACTAATGTTGTACTACAATTACTCTTCGTCTTTGTGCTATGCCTCTGTTTTCGTTCATATTTTATTTAATTGCATGTGAATTTTGTTCATATTTCGTTTGTGGCCTACTTATATATGTAATTCAGGATAATAGCCTTGCACTACTTCTACTAACCACAATATAAAAATGAATTAATCTTGCTCGATCCGCTGTTGTGGCGAGATATACTGGATAAAAAGTTGTGTGATAGGGTTTGCTTCGCCACAGGAAGATAATTTTCGCCAGTTGATCCGTTAAGTACATTTTACTGCACATGGAAAACACACGACTGCATCATGTCACTATTAAAGTGTCTGTACCAATAGTAAACAGTCATGTATATGTGTGTTAGGGGTATTGAACCAATAGTAAACAGTCATGTATATGTGTGTTAGGGGTATTGAACCAATAGTAAACATTCATGTATATGTGTGCTAGGGGTATTGAACCAATAGTAAAGTCATGTATATGTGTGCTAGGGGTATTGAACCAATAGTAAATAGTCATGTAGATGTGTGTTAGGGGTATTGAACCAATAGTAAACAGTCATGTATATGTGTGTTAGGGGTATTGAACCAATAGTAAATAGTCATGTATATGTGTGTCAGGGGTATTGTACCAAAAGTAAACAGTCATGTATATGTGTGTTAGGGTATCGAACCAATAGTAAACAGTCATGTATATGTGTGTTAGGGGTATTGAACCAATAGTAAACAGTCATGTATATGTGTGCTAGGGGTATTGTACCAATAGTAAACAGTCAAGTATATGTGTGTTAGGGGTATTGAACCAATAGTAAACAGTCATGTATATGTGTGTTAGGGGTATTATACCAATAGTAAACAGTCATGTATATGTGTGTTAGGGGTATTGATTGTCTGTATCAATAGTAAACAGTCATGTATATGTGTGCTAGAGGTATTGAACCAGTAGTAAACAGTCATGTATATGTGTGTTAGGGGTATTGAACCAATAGTAAACAGTCATGTATATGTATGCTGGGCGTATTGAACCAATAATAAATAATCATGTATATGTGTGTTAGGGGTATTGAACCAATAGTAAACAGTCATGTATATGTGTGCTAGAGGTATTGCCCCATTAGTAAAGTCATGTATTTGTGTGTTAGGGGTATTGTACCAATAGTAAACAGTCATGTATTTGTGTGCTAGGGGTATTGAACCAATAGTAAAAAGTCATGTATATGTGTGCTATGGGTATTGAACCAATAGGAAACAGGCATGCATGTGTGCTAGGGGTATTGAACCAATAGTAAACAGTCATGTATATGTGTGCTAGGGGTATTGAACCAATAGTAAACATTCATGTATATGTGTGCTAGGGGTATTGAACCAATAGTAAAGTCATGTATATGTGTGCTAGGGGTATTGAACCAATAGTAAATAGTCATGTAGATGTGTGTTAGGGGTATTGAACCAATAGTAAACAGTCATGTATATGTGTGGTGGGGGTATTGAACCAATAGTAAACAGTCATGTAGATGTGTGTTAGAGGTATTGAACCAAGAGTAAAGAGCTATGTATATGTGTGTTAGGGGTATTGAACCAATAGTAAACAGTCATGTATATGTGTGTTAGGGGTATTGAACCAATAGTAAATAGTCATGTATATGTGTGTCAGGGGTATTGTACCAGTAGTAAACAGTCATGTATATGTGTGTTAGGGTATCAAACCAATAGTAAACAGTCATGTATATGTGTGTTAGGGGTATTGAACCAATAGTAAACAGTCATGTATATGTGTGTTAGGGGTATTGAACCAATAGTAAACAGTCATGTATATGTGTGTTAGGGGTATTGATTGTCTGTACCAATAGTAAACAGTCATGTATATGTGTGCTAGAGGTATTGATCCAATAGTAAACAGTCATGTATATGTGTGTTAGGGGTATTGAACCAATAGTAAACAGTCATGTATATGTGTGTTAGGGGTATTGAACCAATAGTAAACAGTCATGTATATGTGTGTTAGGGGTATTGAACCAATAGTAAATAGTCATGTATATGTGTGTCAGGGGTATTGTACCAATAGTAAACAGTCATGTATATGTGTGTTAGGGTATCGAACCAATAGTAAACAGTCATGTGTATGTGTGTTAGGGGTATTGAACCAATAGTAAACAGTCATGTATATGTGTGTTAGGGGTATTGAACCAATAGTAAACAGTCATGTATATGTGTGTTAGGGGTATTGATTGTGTCTCTGTTTCTACGATTTTAGAACTGTCCCGAGTGTTTTATTTTAGAACTGTCCTGACAGTGTTGTATTTTAGAACTGTTCCGACAGTGTTGTATTTTAGAACTGTCCCGACAGTGTTGTATTTTAGAACTGTCCCAACAGTGTTGTATTTTAGAACTGTCCCAACAGTGTTGTATTTTAGAACTGTCCCGAGTGTTTTATTTTAGAACTGTCCTGACAGTGTTGTATTTTAGAACTGTCCCGACAGTGTTGTATTTTAGAACTGTCCTGACAGTGTTGTATTTTAGAACTGTCCCAACAGTGTTGTATTTTAGAACTGTCCCAACAGTGTTGTATTTTAGAACTGTCCCGACAGTGTTGTATTTTAGAACTGTCCCGACAGTGTTGTATTTTAGAACTGTCCCAACAGTGTTGTATTTTAGAACTGTCCCGACAGTGTTGTATTTTAGAACTGTTCCGACAGTGTTGTATTTTAGAACTGTCCCGACAGTGTTGTATTTTAGAACTGTCCCGACAGTGTTGTATTTTAGAACTGTCCCGACAGTGTTGTATGTTAGAACTGTCCCGACAGTGTTGTATGTTAAAACTGTGACAGTGTTGTATTTTAAAACTGTCCCGACAGTGTTGTATGTTAAAACTGTGACAGTGTTGTATTTTAAAACTGTCCCGACAGTGTTGTATGTTAAAACTGTGACAGTGTTGTATTTTAGAACTGTTCCGACAGTGTTGTATTTTAGAACTGTCCCGACAGTGTTGTATTTTAGAACTGTTCCGACAGTGTTGTATTTTAGAACTGTCCCGACAGTGTTGTATTTTTGTTTTTCATTTTATCAATTATAATAAATGTAAAATAGTAATTATTCCTCAGATTATATATTACATGCACACATGACATCATGAAAATTCGAAATAAAATTGTATTTTTCATTTTGATTATTGGTGAGCTATCATGAATTACAACCGTCTTTTAATTAAGTCCTACCTGTGCATTTATATCACCAAGACCATCATAGTATGTCATTTCAAAATCACAGCTTGTCATAGAATTATTATGTACACGTACACACAAACTAACACATGGCTGGCCGACAATGGCGTCATTCCAGTCCAGAAATTTAATTTCACAATTATTACTGTAAATTTTGTTATGTGCCCGAATTACATATAAAGTTTCCATATCGTAGTAAAGAGGCTGTCTGCAAATGTTCACATCTTTGGCGTCAACTGTATTCAAAAATAAAATGATAAATAGTAATTTTCTAACAATACAATTCATTGCCCTGCTAGACAAATACTTATAAACACTTCTTTTTTATATTCACTTACTGTTGTAAATACATCACAATTTGGGTGGTGGCGAATGAGGAGAGGGTTTGGATCCTATGAAACGATTTATCCCCGTCACATGTTTGTGTATGTCGCAAGCCAGAACCTGAATTTACAACGCTAATGTCAGAGTCTTTTTTTGTGTTCAATGGCTTAAGGTGAGAGGTCATTGTTTTGTTGATATTGATTGACTTGTTGACTATCACTGTTTAAACATTCTTTTCATAGTGGCGTAGTCTTGAAGAATGTTCATCCAAAATATCTACAATTTATGCTAAGAAATGTATGTTTATTACGTAAGACACTTATAAACACGTGGATCTACAAGAAACGTGTCTTGAAATAATACGTAATGTAATCATAATTTATTGTCTTGTATTTTACTTTTCAATAATACACTCTTGTAGCCTTTCATTATCAGGATAAACAACCATATTTGCTTTTTCTATTGAGGCTATATGGCTTTTCGAAAAGTCGTGAATTGAAATTGCAAGCCATGTTTTGGACAATAGAACTTTACAATTATAATGTTAGATTTCAAAAGTAATATAATCAAAATATAATATACAACACAGTCGTTCAATAATCAAAATAGAAAGGTTAATTAATCGTATTTGACCATTCCGCTGTTTCGCCGTAAATGTTCCTTACACGAACCAACAACACAATATAGCAGAAATTGATGGAAATCTAGCTCCTGAATTAGGATAAATACATCAATGTGAGTAGGAATAACCAATAAATGGAAGAATCCAAATAATTGTCTCTTGATAATATTAAACGAGAATTCATCCTTCACGAAGTGAATTCATAGCACCCCCCACCCCCCACCCCCCCTCTTTCCCATCTACCAAAACAAAGAAAGAAAAATGGTAGGAAAGGGTGAATAAGTAAGATATGAGATGACAGGTAGGAAAGGGTGAATAAGTAAGATATGAGGTGACAGGTGGGAAAGGGTGAATAAGTAAGATATGAGATGACAGGTAGGAAAAGGTGAATAAGTAAGATATGAGATGACAGGTAGGAAAGGGTGAATAAGTAAGATATGAGATGACAGGTAGGAAAGGGTGAATAAGTAAGATATGAGATGACAGGTGGGAAAGGGTGAATAAGTAAGATATGAGATGACAGGTAGGAAAGGGTGAATAAGTAAGATATGAGATGACAGGTGGGAAAGGGTGAATAAGTAAGATATGAGATGACAGGTAGGAAAGGGTGAATAAGTAAGATATGAGATGACAGGTAGGAAAGGGTGAATAAGTAAGATATGAGATGACAGGTAGGAAAGGGTGAATAAGTAAGATATGAGATGACAGGTGGGAAAGGGTGAATAAGTAAGATATGAGATGACAGGTAGGAAAGGGTGAATAAGTAAGATATGAGATGACAGGTAGGAAAGGGTGAATAAGTAAGATATGAGATGACAGATAGGAAAGGGTGAATAAGTAAGATATGAGATGACAAGTAGGAAAGGGTGAATAAGTAAGATATGAGATGACAGGTAGGAAAGGGTGAATAAGTAAGATATGAGGTGACAGGTGGGAAAGGGTGAATAAGTAAGATATGAGATGACAGGTAGGAAAAGGTGAATAAGTAAGATATGAGATGACAGGTAGGAAAGGGTGAATAAGTAAGATATGAGATGACAGGTAGGAAAGGGTGAATAAGTAAGATATGAGATGACAGGTGGGAAAGGGTGAATAAGTAAGATATGAGATGACAGGTAGGAAAGGGTGAATAAGTAAGATATGAGATGACAGGTGGGAAAGGGTGAATAAGTAAGATATGAGATGACAGGTAGGAAAGGGTGAATAAGTAAGATATGAGATGACAGGTAGGAAAGGGTGAATAAGTAAGATATGAGATGACAGGTAGGAAAGGGTGAATAAGTAAGATATGAGATGACAGGTGGGAAAGGGTGAATAAGTAAGATATGAGATGACAGGTAGGAAAGGGTGAATAAGTAAGATATGAGATGACAGGTAGGAAAGGGTGAATAAGTAAGATATGAGATGACAGATAGGAAAGGGTGAATAAGTAAGATATGAGATGACAAGTAGGAAAGGGTGAATAAGTAAGATATGAGATGACAGGTAGGAAAGGGTGAATAAGTAAGATATGAGGTGACAGGTGGGAAAGGGTGAATAAGTAAGATATGAGATGACAGGTAGGAAAAGGTGAATAAGTAAGATATGAGATGACAGGTAGGAAAGGGTGAATAAGTAAGATATGAGATGACAGGTAGGAAAGGGTGAATAAGTAAGATATGAGATGACAGGTGGGAAAGGGTGAATAAGTAAGATATGAGATGACAGGTAGGAAAGGGTGAATAAGTAAGATATGAGATGACAGGTGGGAAAGGGTGAATAAGTAAGATATGAGATGACAGGTAGGAAAGGGTGAATAAGTAAGATATGAGATGACAGGTAGGAAAGGGTGAATAAGTAAGATATGAGATGACAGGTAGGAAAGGGTGAATAAGTAAGATATGAGATGACAGGTGGGAAAGGGTGAATAAGTAAGATATGAGATGACAGGTAGGAAAGGGTGAATAAGTAAGATATGAGATGACAGGTAGGAAAGGGTGAATAAGTAAGATATGAGATGACAGATAGGAAAGGGTGAATAAGTAAGATATGAGATGACAAGTAGGAAAGGGTGAATAAGTAAGATATGAGATGACAGGTAGGAAAGGGTGAATAAGTAAGATATGAGGTGACAGGTGGGAAAGGGTGAATAAGTAAGATATGAGATGACAAGTAGGAAAAGGTGAATAAGTAAGATATGAGATGACAGGTAGGAAAGGGTGAATAAGTAAGATATGAGATGACAGGTAGGAAATGGTGAATAAGTAAGATATGAGATTCCAGGTAGGAAAGGGTGAATAAGTAAGATATGAGGTGACAGGTGGGAAAGGGTGAATAAGTAAGATATAAGATGACAGGTAGGAAAGGGTGAATAAGTAAGATATGAGATGACAGGTAGGAAAGGGTGAATAAGTAAGATATGAGATGACAGGTAGGAAAGGGTGAATAAGTAAGATATGAGATGACAGGTAGGAAAGGGTGAATAAGTAAGATATGAGATGACAGGTGGGAAAGGGTGAATAAGTAAGATATGAGATGACAGGTAGGAAAGGGTGAATAAGTAAGATATGAGATGACAGGTAGGAAAGGGTGAATAAGTAAGATATGAGATGACAGATAGGAAAGGGTGAATAAGTAAGATATGAGATGACAAGTAGGAAAGGGTGAATAAGTAAGATATGAGATGACAGGTAGGAAAGGGTGAATAAGTAAGATATGAGGTGACAGGTGGGAAAGGGTGAATAAGTAAGATATGAGATGACAAGTAGGAAAAGGTGAATAAGTAAGATATGAGATGACAGGTAGGAAAGGGTGAATAAGTAAGATATGAGATGACAGGTAGGAAATGGTGAATAAGTAAGATATGAGATTACAGGTAGGAAAGGGTGAATAAGTAAGATATGAGGTGACAGGTGGGAAAGGGTGAATAAGTAAGATATAAGATGACAGGTAGGAAAGGGTGAATAAGTAAGATATGAGATGACAGGTAGGAAAGGGTGAATAAGTAAGATATGAGATGACAGGTAGGAAAGGGTGAATAAGTAAGATATGAGATGACAGGTGGGAAAGGGTGAATAAGTAAGATATGAGATGACAGGTAGTAAAGGGTGAATAAGTAAGATATGAGATGACAGGTAGGAAAGGGTGAATAAGTAAGATATGAGATGACAGATAGGAAAGGGTGAATAAGTAAGATATGAGATGACAAGTAGGAAAGGGTGAATAAGTAAGATATGAGATGACAGGTAGGAAAGGGTGAATAAGTAAGATATGAGATGACAGGTAGTAAAGGGTGAATAAGTAAGATATGAGATGACAGGTAGTAAAGGGTGAATAAGTAAGATATGAGATGACAGGTAGGAAAGGGTGAATAAGTAAGATATGAGATGACAGGTAGGAAAGGGTGAATAAGTAAGATATGAGATGACAGGTAGGAAAGGGTGAATAAGTAAGATATGAGATGACAGGTAGGAAAGGGTGAATAAGTAAGATATGAGATGACAGGTAGGAAAGGGTGAATAAGTAAGATATGAGATGACAGGTAGGAAAGGGTGAATAAGTAAGATATGAGATGACAGGTAGGAAAGGGTGAATAAGTAAGATATGAGATGACAGGTAGGAAAGGGTAAATAAGTAAGATATGAGATGACAGGTGGGAAAGGGTGAATAAGTAAGATATGAGATGACAGGTAGGAAAGGGTGAATAAGTAAGATATGAGATGACAGGTAGGAAAGGGTGAATAAGTAAGATATGAGATGACAGGTAGGAAAGGGTGAATAAGTAAGATATGAGATGACAGGTAGGAAAGGGTGAATAAGTAAGATATGAGATGACAGGTAGGAAAGGGTGAATAAGTAAGATATGAGATGACAGGTAGGAAAGGGTGAATAAGTAAGATATGAGATGACAGGTAGGAAAGGGTGAATAAGTAAGATATGAGATGACAGGTAGGAAAGGGTGAATAAGTAAGATATGAGATGACAGGTGGGAAAGGGTGAATAAGTAAGATATGAGATGACAGGTGGGAAAGGGTGAATAAGTAAGATATGAGATGACAGGTGGGAAAGGATAAATAAGTAAGATATGAGATGACAGGTGGGAAAGGGTGAATAAGTAAGATATGAGATGACAGGTAGGAAAGGGTGAATAAGTAAGATATGAGATGACAGGTAGGAAAGGGTGAATAAGTAAGATATGAGATGACAGGTGGGAAAGGGTAAATAAGTAAGATATGAGATGACAGGTGGGAAAGGGTGAATAAGTAAGATATGAGATGACAGGTAGGAAAGGGTGAATAAGTAAGATATGAGATGACAGGTAGGAAAGGGTGAATAAGTAAGATATGAGATGACAGGTAGGAAAGGGTGAATAAGTAAGATATGAGATGACAGGTGGGAAAGGGTGAATAAGTAAGATATGAGATGACAGGTAGGAAAGGGTGAATAAGTAAGATATGAGATGACAGGTAGGAAAGGGTGAATAAGTAAGATATGAGATTACAGGTGGGAAAGGGTGAATAAGTAAGATATGAGGTGACAGGTGGGAAAGGGTGAATAAGTAAGATATGAGATGACAGGTAGGAAAAGGTGAATAAGTAAGATATGAGATGACAGGTAGGAAAGGGTGAATAAGTAAGATATGAGATGACAGGTAGGAAAGGGTGAATAAGTAAGATATGAGATGACAGGTAGGAAATGGTGAATAAGTAAGATATGAGATGACAGGTAGGAAAGGGTGAATAAGTAAGATATGAGGTGACAGGTGGGAAAGGGTGAATAAGTAAGATATGAGATGACAGGTAGGAAAGGGTGAATAAGTAAGATATGAGATGACAGGTAGGAAAGGGTGAATAAGTAAGATATGAGATGACAGGTAGGAAAGGGTGAATAAGTAAGATATGAGATGACAGGTGGGAAAGGGTGAATAAGTAAGATATGAGATGACAGGTAGTAAAGGGTGAATAAGTAAGATATGAGATGACAGGTAGGAAAGGGTGAATAAGTAAGATATGAGATGACAGATAGGAAAGGGTGAATAAGTAAGATATGAGATGACAAGTAGGAAAGGGTGAATAAGTAAGATATGAGATGACAGGTAGGAAAGGGTGAATAAGTAAGATATGAGATGACAGGTAGTAAAGGGTGAATAAGTAAGATATGAGATGACAGGTAGGAAAGGGTGAATAAGTAAGATATGAGATGACAGGTAGGAAAGGGTGAATAAGTAAGATATGAGATGACAGGTAGGAAAGGGTGAATAAGTAAGATATGAGATGACAGGCAGGAAAGGATGAATAAGTAAGATATGAGATGACAGGTAGGAAAGGGTGAATAAGTAAGATATGAGATGACAGGTAGGAAAGGGTGAATAAGTAAGATATGAGATGACAGGTAGAAAAGGGTGAATAAGTAAGATATGAGATGACAGGTAGGAAAGGGTGAATAAGTAAGATATAAGATGACAGGTAGGAAAGGGTAAATAAGTAAGATATGAGATGACAGGTGGGAAAGGGTGAATAAGTAAGATATGAGATGACAGGTAGGAAAGGGTGAATAAGTAAGATATGAGATGACAGGTAGGAAAGGGTGAATAAGTAAGATATGAAATGACAGGTAGGAAAGGGTGAATAAGTAAGATATGAGATGACAGGTAGGAAAGGGTGAATAAGTAAGATATGAGATGACAGGTAGGAAAGGGTGAATAAGTAAGATATGAGATGACAGGTAGGAAAGGGTGAATAAGTAAGATATGAGATGACAGGTGGGAAAGGGTGAATAAGTAAGATATGAGATGACAGGTGGGAAAGGGTGAATAAGTAAGATATGAGATGACAGGTAGGAAAGGGTGAATAAGTAAGATATGAGATGACAGGTAGGAAAGGGTGAATAAGTAAGATATGAGATGACAGGTGGGAAAGGGTGAATAAGTAAGATATGAGATGACAGGTGGGAAAGGGTGAATAAGTAAGATATGAGATGACAGGTGGGAAAGGGTAAATAAGTAAGATATGAGATGACAGGTGGGAAAGGGTGAATAAGTAAGATATGAGATGACAGGTGGGAAAGGGTGAATAAGTAAGATATGAGATGACAGGTAGGAAAGGGTGAATAAGTAAGATATGAGATGACAGGTAGGAAAGGGTGAATAAGTAAGATATGAGATGACAGGTAGGAAAGGGTGAATAAGTAAGATATGAGATGACAGGTGGGAAAGGGTGAATAAGTAAGATATGAGATGACAGGTAGGAAAGGGTGAATAAGTAAGATATGAGATGACAGGTAGGAAAGGGTGAATAAGTAAGATATGAGATGACAGATAGGAAAGGGTGAATAAGTAAGATATGAGATGACAAGTAGGAAAGGGTGAATAAGTAAGATATGAGATGACAGGTAGGAAAGGGTGAATAAGTAAGATATGAGGTGACAGGTGGGAAAGGGTGAATAAGTAAGATATGAGATGACAGGTAGGAAAAGGTGAATAAGTAAGATATGAGATGACAGGTAGGAAAGGGTGAATAAGTAAGATATGAGATGACAGGTAGGAAAGGGTGAATAAGTAAGATATGAGATGACAGGTAGGAAAGGGTCAATAAGTAAGATATGAGATGACAGGTAGGAAAGGGTCAATAAGTAAGATATGAGATGACAGGTGGGAAAGGGTGAATAAGTAAGATATGAGATGACAGGTAGGAAAGGGTGAATAAGTAAGATATGAGATGATAGGTAGGAAAGGGTGAATAAGTAAGATATGAGATGACAGGTGGGAAAGGGTAAATAAGTAAGATATGAGATGACAGGTAGGAAAGGGTGAATAAGTAAGATATGAGATGACAGGTAGGAATGGGTGAATAAGTAAGATATGAGATGACAGGTAGGAAAGGGTGAATAAGTAAGATATGAGATGACAGGTAGGAAAGGGTCAATAAGTAAGATATGAGATGACGGGTAGGAAAGGGTGAATAAGTAAGATATGAGATGACAGGTAGGAAAGGGTGAATAAGTAAGATATGAGATGACAGGTAGGAAAGGGTGAATAAGTAAGATATGAGATGACAGGTAGGAAAGGGTGAATAAGTAAGATATGAGATGACAGGTAGGAAAGGGTGAATAAGTAAGATATGAGAT
Source organism: Bathymodiolus brooksi (assembly GCA_963680875.1). Classification (NCBI taxonomy): domain Eukaryota; kingdom Metazoa; phylum Mollusca; class Bivalvia; order Mytilida; family Modiolidae; genus Bathymodiolus; species Bathymodiolus brooksi. Next base: position 21,116,291 of record OY804575.1, on the reverse strand, counting down.
GACAGGTAGGAAAGGGTGAATAAGTAAGATATGAGATGACAGGTAGGAAAGGGTGAATTAGTAAGATATGAGATGACAGGTAGGAAAGGGTGAATTAGTAAGATATGAGATGACAGGTAGGAAATATTTAATTTGAAATGAGCAACAAACAACTTTTCCTCTAGCAAACTTTCTCATTTCAAACTTTCTCATTTTGGGAGCTGATTCTGCAACCAGTATTTTACTTGGATGGAGTGTGGTGTTCTCTAATCACAGAGAACTTATTTATGTCCAGTCCTAATGAAGAATTGCTTAATTCATTCGTTCTGTATAGACAGGGGATCCGCAGGGGCCTCGAGTTTGTTCGAATCGTTGACCAAATGTTTCAAATTGTTTTCATATTGCGGAAATACAAATGTACGCAAAAACCTTGCAAGAATTGATAGTAAGATTATTAATTTGTCTTACGTATGCCAACTATCTCATTGAAGATGTGGTAATGTTCGACCAGGCATAGTAACCGAAATCTTTATTGCAGTCTTGATAAAATGAAGACAAATGGTTAGGCGCAGCTTGAAATTACAAAAATTACAGATGACAAAAACAGGATTTATGCCGAAACATCATTAGCACAATGAAAGTTAAAAATAGAAGTGTCAGTGCTCCACAAACTCACAGCAGGTGTTCTGATTAAACGGCAATTATTTTACTGGCCTAATTAGTAGGATTGAAAAACCATAAAATGAATAATACGACCTTAATAACAGCAACAAGTACGAGTAGCATCTACCACGTCATGAGTACATGTTAGGGTTGGGATTATGATGTTTAACGCCATTGTCAACAATATTTCAATTATCTCGTGGTGGTCAGTTTTGTTGGTGGAGGAAACCGGAGTACCCGGAGAAAACCAGTACAAGTTAGAATCGTTTGAAAAATTGTTAATAGTGAACGCTACACGAAAAAACATGTTGTAAAAGATCACTATGATCAAAGTATCAAAGCAGGATAGCTAAGATGGGCTAATAGATAAAACACTGTCACGTGATATTTATCCATTCGTTGGATCAACCACTAATCCTAAGCTCTCATAGTAAGGTCCACTGCTCGCGAGGAAATCCCAAGGAAATTCCCACGTGTTTCCAATTCCCTTGATTCAACAGACAACAAACATGGCGTCCAGCGACAGGTTCGTCGCTGTAGGCGAAGAAGAAATTATATATATTATATCGAATATTTTCGCAAAGCCGCAGGTATTCTATTACTTGGTGTCTGATGCAAAAATATTCGATATAATATACCAATTATCACCCTTGTTGGAGTGTGACCCGACGGTTTGTCTCCCCGAGAAAAGTAAGGTCAACCGTCGGGTCACACTCCAACGAGGGTGATAATTGTATAAGGTTAGTTATGCCTGAGAGAGACCTTTGTTTTAATGAATTACATTATTTAGCAACAGAGAATTTCAAACCATGTCAGTTTCTAAATGCTAACTACTAACAACGGTACTTAAATGGAAATGAACAATTAAACCATTGTGCTCTAAAATGTAAAAGAAAGTTCTTCGTTTAGTAGATTCTGAATATACAAGAATCTAAAGAGAGTTCAACGTTAATAGCATATTATAACTAATCTGTTTAAGTTTGGAACATGAGTGCTCTGTCATGGGCTATTCCGTCGACATCATCAGTCAGTTTATAATATAAATCAAACATGACACTATAACAATTTTTATTTTTGCTTGACAAGAGATTTAATGACAACGAGAGATGATCTATACACATGTTTGTATAAAAAAAAATCAGTTCTGTATATTACATAACAAACTGATATATAAAACAGAGCTATTTTTCAATGGATAAGTAATTGTTATTAAACTTTCTTTTTAAATTAGATTTACACAAATTAATCGAACGATTTCATTGGAAGATAAATTGATTGATTTATTGATTGTTGTTTGAGTTCAAGTTAGGATTATTTCAGCTATACAAAATGTAAATATGACGTGAACATCCTTACAAACAACAATTCATGTTAATAAGGTCTGCTGGGATATGTCTGTTGAAGGAAAGTTAGATTGCCAGAAGAATTAGATTGCATAATGGTTATAATAGGAACATTTTGCCATCCAACTGTCCACCAACGACCACTCATAACAAACTGCTGCTCATTAGGAGCCGCTACGACTTGTCTTTTACGTGGAAGGAGCAAAGTATTCTTAATATATGAGTTGTGTCGTCCTGTACAACTATCAGACGACCCTTTGAAGGGATTAATTCTCGCAAAAGGGAAAATAAGTAATATTTCTATATAAACATTAAAAAGGAAATCAAAGACGGATTAACAATGACCAATTCGTCACATTCTGTATATTCTCTCGGATCTCAAAACTGGATTGGCTCATGTTTTTGAAATATTAAAGACATAAGTTTTGTTAAAGTTATTCAACTTTTATGCCCATTATTTGTTGTTTATTATACTTTCCTCATTCATGACTTCACCGAATACAGTAACTTGACGGGTGCTACTAGTGGAGCAGAAGTTCATCTTCGTTTTTGTGTGTGTGAAAGTTGCCTTGCTCAATCATTAGTGTTCTGTTTAATGTTAGTAAATCTTTGTTGGTCATTTGATTAACCTTTGGTATCTTCAAACTTTCCTATAAACGCACCGTAATTGCACTTTGTCCGATAATACTTTATTCATCTCGAGATGAATATTTTTACTTCAAAGAAACATCTAGATATATAAATAAATGATAAATTGCAACATATATATTTAAATACTTACGAATTCGTTTGTAAACACTACCTACATCCTGGATAAATACAGCCACAATACAAAGAAAGTTTGGTCCCAGTTGTCTAATCATGGTTTCCCTGTAATATATTGTATGTATTTTTAAAATGAATTTAACATTTTTAACCAATACCAAACTACATATGATATGCTACATTTAACTGTAATATTTACCTTGCTGTCTTCATCATGTTTATGACAGCTACAATAACATTCTAATATCATTTAATAATCTTGCACGATTATATAGGTACTGTCTTGGCACCGGTGTTCGCGCATACGTATTGTACATGTCAAAATTGCAAAATCATTGGAAAAGTTAAGATGGAGACTACTGGTATGTGAGGATTAACTCTAATTATATTAAAAGATATCAAATGTTTTCAAATTTGAGCTTATTTTGAAGAAATAGGTATAAACTTCAATTTCGAAAACTTTCAAAATAAAATCTTTCCTTTATTCATTTTAAGAACCATCCAAAGTATGCATGCGCGATATCACCGGACGTTGCAACATTTACCAAAAATCGAGGGTTGGTTTGTTTACACTTCGTTTTCACTGAAATGTTAAAAATTGTAGCGGAATCCCGATAAAGACCATAACGATAATACTTCAATGTATTTGAGGATGATTTAAATTAATTCAATAAAATTTTGGTAAGCTGTGAAATTAACCACTGAACCCTTAGGTGCGCGAACATACCGGACGGCTCTGTATGTATATTAATAAAAACGTATCTAATCTAGTGCGCAGGGCGCGTTTCTGGAATAACCTTCATCAGGTACAGTAACTGTCGAAATATCGGAAAGCAAACTAATTTAAAAGTCTTTGGGATCAAATATTATGATATGCATACTTTGTTTGAAGCATGCTATGGTTTGTGTATCATACATTATTGTTAGTTTGTTTTAAGTCGACTTAATAATACAGAAATAAATATTGTTCTTTTAATTGAAGCCAGAAACACCATTTACAGAATAACGGAATTTAATCAAATGAGTGCACAAAAACATGCTGTAATTACAGTTAATTTGAATAAGATTTGAATTAAATATGACCCAATTATTACATACACATATTGACGTTATATTCTGGAATATGTACTTTCAGGTACTTTCAAGTACAACTTACCCTTGAATCAGAATGTACGTCGACAATATAAGCGCACACGAAGGAGTCATACAATATTTAACCAATCAGACACTAAAACAATGTAACGAAGAGATGATGAATAGCGTTATTCCGTAACTTTGTATTTTGAACTGAATTTTGGGAAATTTTCTGCCAATTCCACTCGCATCCTTATCATTGTCAATGATATTCCTTATAATTACACCTTATATATATATAACAATCATGGATTTTGATTGGTTATTAGCCGGTGTTACATACTCATTTTTCCCCCATACTCATTTTTCTCCCCGGAAAAATGAGTATATACTCAGTTTTCCCCCCGGAAAAATGAGTATATACTGAGATTCCCCCCCGGAAAAATGAGTATATACTGAATTTTCCCCCCGGAAATCCAAGTATGTGTTAACACATACTCATTTTTCCCCTCATACTAGTTTTTCCCCTCTCCTATTTTAATAGGGTTTTTCTTGTGTACACTTATATTCATGTATATGGTGGAAGACATAATAGTTAAATGTGGACGAAAGAGGGTATCAACAATGATAATAGTAATAACTAAGGCAAACATGAACATGGAGTGAGAACGGATAAGGAGGTAGGAGGAAAGGATGGGAAAAACACTTGAGTGATAAAGCGATCTTCCTTAGTGCAAGTGAGAAAAACTCAAGTTTGCTAAGTGCTGGAAGGCACAGCTGACAGGTATGAGGAAGAGGGCAGGAAGGAAGGAATATAAAGAGAAGGATAGAGAGGACGGAGGGAGAATGACAAAAAGACGATGGAGAGGAAGGAGAGATACTAGAGGTATAAATAAGGAGGATGACGGAGAGGAATTAGGGAGGGAGTCAATATGGAAAAGGATGGAGATAGTGAGGAGGATAATGATGAGGAAGTAGTGAAACAGGTATTGAAGAGGAGATTTGAAGGAAGAGGATAGAAAGGACGAAGTAAACGAGGAGGAGAGAAATAGTGAAGAGGAGGTAATAAGGAGGATGATGATGACGACGGAGGAGAAAAGAATACGGAGAAGGTAATTAGGAAGAGTTAAATAAGGAGGATGGAGACGGAAGAAAGACAGAGGTAATGAGGTGGATGATAATATTACAGGAAAGAGAAGAGAGGTATTGAGGTGGCGGATTGAAAGGAATGAAGGATGGAGAGGTGGTGAGGATGACTGGGAGGAAGGAGGGAGAGAGGTAGTGAGGATGACTGAGAGGAAGGAGGTAGTGAGGATGACTGAGAGGAAGGAGGGAGAGAGGTAGTGAGGATGACTGAGAGGAAGGAGGGAGAGAGGTAGTGAGGAGGATGGATAGGAATGAGGGAGAGAAGTAGTGAGGAGGATTGAGAGGAAGGAAGGAGAGCGGTAGTGAGGAGGATGCCAGAGGAAGGAGGGAGAGAGGTAGTGAGAAGGATGGAGAAGAAGGAGAGAGAGGTAGTGAGGAGGAGGATTGAGAGGAAGGAGGGGGAGAGGATGATTCAGAGGAAGGAGGGAGAGAGATAGTGATGAAGTGGAAGGAGAGGAATGAGGGAGAAGTAGTGAGGAGGAGGATTGAGAGAAAGGAGGGAGAGAGGCAGTGAGCAGGAATGAGAGGAAGAAGGGAGAGAGGTAGTAAGAAGAGGAGAGGAAGGAGGGAAATAAGTAGAGAAAAGGAAGAAGGAGGGAGAGAGGTAGTGAGGATGACTGAGAGGAAGGAGGGAGAGAGGTAGTGAGAAGAGGAGAGCAAGGAGGGAGATAAGTAGAGAAGAGGAATGAGGGAGGGAGGTAGTGAGGAGGAGGATGGAGAAGAAGGAGAGAGAGAGGCAGTGAGGAAGAGGATGGAGATGAAGGGTGAGAAAGGTAGTGAGGAGGACGACTACTTTAATAAATTTCCCCCGACAATGCCTTCAGTGGTTCTTGAAAATCGATTAATCAGAATGTTCAAAGTCTCCTATCGATCTGCACCAAAGAAACAACACTTGTGTAGTACCTCATAGTGAACACCCTCAAAGTTAAATTGGTTAAATTATGTTCAGTGGTTCTCAATGAGATTACGAAAATGTAATTCATAGGTTTTCAAAGCAATTTTGACCTTCGCTGTCGACCATTTTGAATTTCCGATCGGCATAAAAACCATTATCACCTGTAAAGGACTCTGAAATTTCAAGACAATGTTTACAACCATAATATGCAGGTCAGGTTCAATTGCAGCCAGATCCCATATACGGCTTGGAAGTTAGGCCCACTTAGCTGAAAGCGGAGAACTCCGTATCCTCAGACACATTCTTCTTTTATTCATTTTTTAACGAATCGGCATGAAAAGTAACAACACTTGCGTAGGACATAATAGTGAACACCTCTGCCAAGTGTGGTTAAATTCTGTTCAGTGTTTTCCAAGTAGACCATGAAAATGTTGCTTTACATATGGTTTCAAAGCAAACTTTGACCTCCGCTGGCAACGATTTTGAATTTCCGATGGGCTCAAAAAGTAACAAGACCTGTCAAGGACCTTAAAATGAACATACAAATCACGTTTCCATACCATCGCTTCAGTGTTTCTTGAAAAAGATTATTGAAAAACTAACAATGTTTCCAATGTCTCCTGATGACCATTTGTTGACGAATCGGAAAAAATCCCTCATCCGATCTAAACAAACACCAGATCCCTCAGTACAATTTTTAGTCAATATGCAAACCACAGATAAATTCAATGCAGACGAACAATTACGCATTGGTTGACCATATGCGAACGCTAACTGATTTCAAATCCGATACGACAATTATAACGGATTTAAATTCGATTTAATGATTCAGTTTCAATCCGGAATACGTGTGAATATGGTATTATAGTGCTACCACTTTCGGTAGATCAATCAAAAAAGATGGAGACAAACGCATTTATCAAGATGGCTCAATTTTATAATAATTTGATCATGAAACGAAGCAAAAAATAGTTGTGCTGATATAGTAGAGGGGGTTAGGAGGGGGTCTGACCCCGAAACCCCGAACTAAAAAACTTGAAATCCCCTTAGTCCCGAACTAAAAAACTTGAAATCCAGAAGTCCCGAATATAATAAAATTTCAATCCCGAATCCCGAAATGGTCAATCCCGAATTCTCGAGCTTAAAAAAACACCATTCCCGGAGTCCTGAAAAGGGTCCTTCCCCCCTCGTAGTAGTAGTTTAATTTAGAGAATACTGTTACCGTTTAGTTCATTATTTGAAATGAACATAATATGATAAATTGGTATAATTATGTTCGGTAAAACAAATCCACACTCTTGACAGTAGCACTAATAATTGTATCGTTCATAGTTATGCGTCATTGATGGACACTGCCATTCTATAGTTACTGATCTTTATTTAAAATGATCGATTACAAACAAACAAGCTACCACAAAATAGTTTGTTTAGTTTAAAGCTAATTATGCTGTGTCTCGGTGTACTGTAAACAGTTGAAATTCTTAAGAATAAATTAACAGATAACCATTGGCGAATCCAGGGGGGTTCCGGTGGTCGGAACCCCCCCGTCCTTCACATTGCGTTCGTCGTCCTTCCGTCCGTCCGTCGTCCGTCCGTTAACTTTTTACATTTTGATATTCTTCTTGAGAACCACTGAACATAATTTAAGCAAACTTGGTATGAATGATCCTTAGGGTGTGTAGACTATAGTTTGTGAATTATATATCCGTCGATGAAAAAACATGGCCGCCATGGCTAAAAATAGAACATAGGGGTCAAACTGCAGTCATTGGCTAATATTTCAAAAAGTATTACATATAGAGAAAAATAGAGGTGATCTTCCTTCTTCAGCATCAAAAGCTCTACAAAAGTCTCCATAGGGTCGACCCCTTATAGGAGTTATTGCCCTTGTATAGTCTATCAGTGCAAAGGGGGAGAATTGAGTATGAGGGGGAAACTTCAGTATATACTCAGATTTCCCCCCTAAAAATCAGGGGGAAAGATGAGTATATACTGATCTTTCCGGGGGGAAAATGAGTATATACTGATATTTCCGGGGGAAAAACTAGTATATACTCATTTTTCCGGGGGGAAGAATGAGTAGGGGGAAACATGAGTATGTAACACCGGTATATTTTTCTTGTATTTTCATATTTAGGATTAATTTCGTTCATTTTTACTGCTGCCGGGGTATTTGCATGATAATTACACCTGGATTTTGATTGGTTAATAGCTGGTGTATTTTTCGTGTATTTTCATATTTAGGATTAATTTCGTTCATTTTTGCCGCTGCCGGGGTATTTGCATGAGGATTTAACTTTTTTACCCTCGCGTGCATGAAACCGCCAAATTCATTCGGAATATTTCTTCTTTACCTTTATAAATAGATCAATTGATATTTAGAAACGCAAAAGAAATATATTTCAATGAAAAATTCCCAATTCTTTAATTATTTACTCTGCAAAATCGAAATAAACTTGAAATAAAATTCTAATAAAAAAATCTCTTTCTACGAAACTCTCGACGGAAAAGCGGCGTAGGTAAAATGAACGGAACAGCCATAACAAATCGGCTACAACATTCGTTCAAAATAAAAGATAATAACTTGTACGGATCATCGTATTATTGAAATTTTAGGACTTCGTCCTTCAAACAGGTTGCCTCTCTCATATTACGTAAAGTAACGTGATTAATCAAATTTGAAACCCTGAAGTGTTCCGAAGTAAAGGATTTAACTTTTTTTCCTTCTGCCGTGGGATTTGCGAAAACGTATATCACTTTTTTACCCTCACGTGCCTCAATCCGCCAAATTCATTCAGAATACTTCAACCACTGTCTAACAAAACAAATCGAATATTTCTGAAAACGACAAGCAAAAGGTATTATTTATTTAGCCAGTGTTCTAAATATAAATAATATTCGGTGTAATTAAACAGATATATTATGTTTGGGAGGGGTATTTGCGAAAAATACCAGTCTTGAGACTAAATTCCTCTCGCCATTCGGCTCGGGAAATTTTTCGTCTCTCGACTGGTATTTTTCGCAAATACCTCTCCCAAACATGATATATCTGTTCAGGATTTAACTTTTTTTCCCTCGGTGTCGTGGTATTTGCGAAAACGTATTTAACTTTCTTACCCTCACGTGCCTCAAACCGCCAAATTTTATTCGGAATGTTTCTTCTTTACCTTTATACTTAAGGTAATGTGATTAATCAAATTTGAAACCCGGAAATGTTCCGATGTAAACGTAAAACAGTAAAAAATATGTCCGACGACAATAAAACGTTCCTGAAACAAACAATAAAAACAGAATATTCCTGAAAACGACAAACAAAAGGTATTATTTATTTAGCCAGTGTTCTAAATAATATTCGGTATAATTAAACAGATATATCATATTGGGAGGGGTATTTGCGAAAAAATACCAGTCTTGAGACTAAATTTTTCACAAATACCTCTCCCAAGCATGATATATCTGTTCATAATCTTTTGGTATGTATTGGGTCTTTATACAAACATTTCAGAGATATATTCAAGGATCATATTGCAAAACAGCATATCATGACTGGATGACAAAACAAACCCAGTTGAAATGTTAAGATATAGAGTTACATGTACATAATTCTTTACTTGTATGTATTGTTTCAAATCTCAGTCATGACAATCAAAAGCAGTGTTACTTCTTTTCTGTCTGTACGTTTAAAGATCCATCAAAATGCACAAAGGTTAAAACAGATTGACTCGATACTGGTAATATTTATACATTATAGCAATGCTTATTTAGCATAAGTCTTTGGATAAACACAAGCTGGCATATATCAAAATACGAACCATCATTTTCAGTATCAAAATTGGTCGGTTGTTTCCTGTAATTTCGCATCGTATGTCTTACAATAAACGTCACTGGTTGCTTGTATGTATATTGCCAAGTTAATTACAATTAGCCAACACAAATTACCAAGAGGCTTTGATGTTTACACTGACGACAATAACGTACATGTATGTACAACCTTATGGTGCAAGTCGTAAATTATTTTTCCATGATAGCACTTGAATTCTACTTTGAAAACAGTTATAAAACACTTGCCTTTCAAACAAACAGGCTTAAATAATTAGTAAATAGTCGATATGTTCTAACAGTCTTTCTCATTCCTTCTTTTATTTTTATAATATATGTACTATGTTATTCCTCACGTGCAAGCTGTCGTCTGTTATTTTTTAATGCTTATTTATTGAATCATGTGTGGCGAGGATTGACATCTCTCAAAAAAATAATTGAATTATTACATACTTATCAAATAGTTACTTTAATTAATCTCTCGTTTGAAGGCATTTGTTAATAGTTTTAAAAGCATGGTAGCAGAGACGTCAAAGGAAATAACATATGCAGAGAATTAAGTAAAATTAAACGGAAAGCCATGCAGAGACGCGACAAAGACCAGTAAAAACCTAGGCATTTTTCAATCTCGTTTTTCTGTATCTTATAAAGATGTTCACTGATGAATTTTGCAATTATCTCTTCGCTGTTGGGCTAACGGGACCAGTTTAAGACGTTTCCTCTTGATTTAGTTTGTTAATTATCTTCCTTGGTAACTTCTATCTGTTTTGAATTTGTTATACTAACATTCACATGTTAAAACTTATTATTAAATCACGATACCAAAGAGAATGTTGAGATAAAAAGTCATGCGCGATATCGATTTGTAATTACTCGGTAAACATATAGAACCTTTGCACCTCGCACGTGCATTTGTACGATATGTATGCTATATCCAGATGTCTTGTAGTTATGTAATTAAAACATAAGAGAGGACTTCCAAGTTAAAAGCTTGAAGGGAAAGCGTGTCGTATTGTAGAATTGAAGTGGTCTGCTATATTATCTAGAAACCGAATCTTAAATTATCATTTTAATTGCTAGATGTAAAACTCAACCTGGGTAGTTTATTGTCATAAATTACAAATATGTTGTATAGCCATCGAACGCCAACCATAAAGTATCATCTCTTCTACCTTTTTGTCGGCTTTTGAAGTGTCTGTACCAAGCCAGGAAAGTGAGCCGTCTTGTATTTGTGTGTTAGAGGTATCGATTGTGCCACGATTTTAATATTTGATTTTTGAATTTTTCCGACAGAGTTGTATTTTTTGTTTTTCATTTTATATTAAAAAAAAAAAAAACACAAATAAAGAAAATCTAAGTTTTATTTGTAACTTGTCTATCCCCCTCACCTATGTGGGAGTTTGATTGTCATATTAAAATATTTAAATTTAAATTTTTATCGTATTAACAGATAAATAAATCGCTGTTTCAATACATATATCTTCCTCGGAAGTTGAATTTAATTAAGATCATAAGAAACTGGATTCAGCACATTAAACACTAATGGCTTCATAAAAAGAAAGTGAAATAAAATCGTAATTTATTGACGTTTTAACAATATATCATGTTTTAACATGAGATAGTAAACAGTCAGCACCAGTTGTTTTAGTTCATTCAGAATAATGATAAATGTTTTTGTATTGGTTTTAACGTTGAAAATAGACATATCTTAGAAACAAATAATAAACACTTAATCAGTATGAATTATACACTTGAAACACTTTCCAGAAAGTACAAGACAGATAGGAAATCGTTTTGTTTTACGTTTTAGCTGTAGAGTGTATTATCAATTTTCATAACTTTCGTGATTAAAATGTTTCAACTGTCCTGATTAAAGCACTAACGTGTTTCTGAGGAATGGTTGGTTATGTTGTGAACCATTACAGTTTTGCTTTCTATTTGCAATATGAAAGCCTAAACAGTATTATATAAGGCAGGTAACGGCTGGTTATATATATTCTAGTACGTGTTGCAAACAAACACTAGAACACGTTGAACAGATATATACAGATTCTGGTACTTGTTGTATGTATATTATTGTACCTGTTTATATAAGTTCCAGTTTCATATTTTGTGCACACACTCTACTAAAGGTTGAATGTGCTGTAAACATACACAAGCACATTGTCTAGTATCTACAGTATACATATTCCTGTATATGTTGTTTATAAACCTTAGTACCTATTGTATGCAATATATAGTAACTGGTGCATACATATATCGAATCTTGTATTGTATACCTATGATGTACTGTAGTACCCATATTTAGTGATGGTCAACAATTCCATCAATATCAACAAAACGAATAATCACCTCTCAACTTAACTCACTGAACACAAGAAGGGGGCCACGACATGTGACGTTGGACATTAAGGTCTTGGCTCGGGTTATATTCTAGTACCTATTGTATACAAGATCGATGGTATATACACACTCTGTATATTCTGTATACAAAAAATAGTACCTCTTGCATATCCACTCTGGTATTTTTTATTTGTATACAGACTCTTGTATGGTAGATTTGAAGATAGCAAAGGGACAAACTGAAGCCTTAAAGGATGGACAGCCAATATATTGTCAACTCGTGGGAATTGACATTATACCACCCTGAAGTACTTCTGTACATCCTTGGGAGAGGTGAAGCATCGAGCTGTATAGAAATGTTTTTGTGTAGAACAATCGTAATGTCCATTGGTTTCCGTTCAGGCTGTACAGAAGTGCTTTAGAATGGTACAATCGTAATTTCCACGGGTAAACATTTAGATAACTTTTAGTATATGTTGTCTACAAAGTCTAGTAAATGTTATATGCAAGTTAGAGATAACCTAAATGTTCCACCAGTTATCAACTCATATTGTCTGCTGTCGTCATGCAAGCCATATCGGACATTGGTAATCGCGTGGTATAATAATAAGAATATAAGAATAAGAATTTTGTATTGCCAATTAAGGGCCCACAAGGCATACACACGTATACTTTCACATAACAAATCAAACGCACGTTTGCGAATATAATCCACTCTATAATTTCGTTATATATGGATTAACTATATGCACAAGTTTATAGCTGTCAGCTACTTATGTATGCAAGTATAAATGCACACACTCATATACATGTATGTAAGGGGTACCCCGACAACAAAAAATGCGGCTGTTAAGTAACAAAACTCGCTTTAATACCAAAACATGAAATACATGTTCCTTATTTTCTATTTTTTTTGACACCATTGTTGAATAAGTTATAAATAAGCAATTCGATAAAAAGTGGAGCAAAATATATACCCATTGGAATGAAGATTGTTTCACCTGATACTCAAAACAAATATATCGTTAATAAAAGAAAACATTCCATTACTTTCAAACAAAAGTACTCTCCTACAGATAAGATTATAATAAATCCTAGAAAAAACCCATTATTAGATGTTTAATCTGTCTTTATCTAGGATACGATTTTGTGTAAAGTGTTGAAAAATAAAAGTTTTGCAAATGTCAAGGATATAAATTTAAGAGATATTTATATTGAATTAGAAAATATATGTAATTCACATCCCTAGTTGATTAATCTTGTTCACAGTATCTCTAAAGTATTACATTAAAACTCCGAGCGAAAACACCAAGTAGCAATGTACGTATTACGGCTTTATTGAAACTGTTATAGATATAGCACACGGTTTGTCTTGATAAAATCAGTCATTAAATTTACGCCAAAACTTTTTGCAAATAAGAGAATTAATTTGAAAAAAAAATAAGTTGAAAATTGAAAAAAAAAAAAAAGTGTTGCAGTGTTGCATAATTTTGTTGCATCTGCATTCTTATCTGACGTATCATGATAAGTAGTGATAAGTAATTAACTAAGTTATGTAATCCGTACTATCTACATGTTAAGAATTTCACCAACCCATCAACAAAGATGAATAAATTATATAAAGCCTGTGTTTTTGAAACATGATTTAAAGGTTTTTAACATCACTTTCATAAATATATCAGTTATATTATGGGGGTATGGCAGTTTTATTGGTGAAGTTACCCGGAGCCGATTCCAGGGGAAACTATCGTCCTGATGCTAAGGGACTAAACCAGAGTACTCGATGTACATGATTGTATTTTAAATAACTGACTATTAGTCCAAAAAAATACCTTCAGTAGTCCTCGATGCTGGCGTGAAAATAATTGATACTTTTTCAACATTTATACATGCATTAACTGTAAGAACCTATTATTACTAAGTCAGGCATAGTCTTCAATATGGCTGTTTGATCGTATATGTTGATGTTCTTGTACTCTGCGATGTTTCATATTAATTTGGCTTTCAAGGGTCGAGAACCATTGAAGAAGTCATACAAAGAAATTTTCCACACCTTGATTGTAGCATACCAATCACTCCCGCGTTGTATTTCACAACTCATGCGCTACGCCCGAGCTTGTCGTTTGAAGTCAGACTTCAGTTACTCTTTATCTGCCCTCGACCAATATGGACGTAGTCCTTTTCGCTCAGGAAATAATTCTAAATTTTCGACGATTCAAACCGTTTTTTCGAAAAACATGAGAGAGACTATTAGTTTTGATATTCCACAAGGAACCGTATTTCGCAAGGAAATGTAATAGGTTCGTCGTTTTGGACATGCTATATTATATGCACTTTGTAGTATATTTTTATACCAGCACCTAAATATACACATACACAAACACCTATGATCACAACTCACTAAGTCAGAAAATGTCCATTACTTAGTGAATCCTTGACGTCGTTGGCGAAGTTGACCATTGAACTTTAAACTTCGAACTTGATTTATTCAATTATCATTCATCATTACTCTATTGTTGTACCGTTATAGAAATGTCGCTCAGTGAAACCCGCAAGCTACTACAACAAAGTAGAAAACGTTGTTGAAGAAGCAGATGAAAATACAAGCGTAAGCTCTATTCTTAACATGATATAAGTCTTGTTTCTAGCATAGACAAAAGATTACAAAGTGTTGAAAAATGTGTTGGAAAATTTGACGAAATAAAAAATGCTATAACCTCACTTACTAGCCGGGTAGTGTCGACCGAGAAAGATATCAAGTCAACGTAAAATCACGGAAGTTGAAAGTGGTATCCAGGGCGTAGGAAACTTGTTTGATAATTTAAAAACCGTTTGTGAGAAAAACAGAACCGCAGTTACAAAGACTGAAGACTAGTACGAAGCACTATAAACGTAAAATGCAATAAGAATAAGTCAGACATTAAAAAGCGATACTCGATTTACAGTGTAGATCGATGAAGAACAACCTCATCTGCACTGGCTTACATGAGGCTCGTGACGAGAATACAGAAGAACTATTGAGAACTTGTTGTACAAGGAAATAGGAGTCGATTATCGTATCGAATTTGGGAACGTGCACAGATTCAGCCACACACCAAGGGGAAAGCGACCAATAGTAGCACGGTTCTTATACCACAGTGACTTTTAGTGGCACTAATGTTAACAATGACTCTTCATTACTTGTAGATACTGATGTAACAGATATAGGTAATGTTAGTAGGAATTGTCATTATGAAAATACATGTAATCTCAATACTTTAAATCTTAACTGTTGTGGTGTTAAATTACGTCTGCAATATCCTGCATTTTGTAAACTTGTATGTAATCAGGATACTATATGTTTACAAGAAACAAAAACTGATGATTTGGATACAATTGAACTACCAGGTTACATATTTAAAATGAAAAATAGGAAAAAAATTGCCAGAAAATCTGGTGGAATGATATTAGCATATAAAGAATCGTTAGAAAATTATATTGAATTGTTAGATATAGAATCAAAGTATGCTTTATGGTTCAAAGTTTCATCAAAATTAGTAAACCTTAACGAAGACGTCATTTTTGGTAATGTGTATATTCCCCAGAAGGTTCACCTTATTTTCAACCAGATACTTTTGATCAAATAGAAAATGAAATTCGAACTTTTTCACAAAATTATAAATACATCTCTTTGTGTTCACTCTCCATTATTTTAACTGTGATATGGGAGGAGACAAGGGGGAAATCTATAACCTTTTCTATTTGCCATGTTCCTAAACGATCTACAAATGTTTTTTGAAAATGCAAATCTTAATGGTTTAGAAACAGTTTCAAACTGCATAGAAGATAAGTTGAATATTTATTTAAAGCTTTTTGCACTTTTATATGCTGACGATACTGTCCTAATGGCTGAAACCCACGATGAATTACAAAATATTTTGAATAAATTCGGTGAATATTGCAATACTTGAAGATTAAAAGCAAACACTGATAAAACTAACGTTATAGTTTTTTTCCAGGGGGAGACAATCAACAAATTTAAAATTTACATTGAATGGGTCTGAATTAGAAATTGTTAATGAATTTAATTATTTGGGAATATTGTTAACAGGACAGGAAATTTTAACAAAACTATTAAAAAGCAAGCCGAAAAAGCTACAAAAGCAATGTTTGAAGTTTTGAAAAGAGGTAGAACACATAACTTATCAATTGAATGCCAGTTGAACTTTTTAACAAAATGGTAAAACCAATATTACTATATAGTTCAGAAATATGGGGTTTTAGTAAACATATTCAACGTCTTGAAAAAGTAGAACTTGATTTTGCAAGCTTTTATTGAAATTAAAAGCATCGACACCTAGTTATATGATATATGGTGAACTTGGATTGTTTCCTATTGAAATTGATGTAAAATTAAGAATGATATCATATTGGGCAAGACTGTTAACCGAAACAAAACTCTCATATTTATCCTATAAAATTTTGTATAACCTTTTTATTGATGAAAATCTGGAATTTTCGTGCATTAAACATGCTAAAACACATTTTTGATGATACAGGCTATTCTTACATTTGGTCTCAACAATTCTTTTAAAATTCCGACCTGCTTTTAGCTTTAATTAGGAACCGTCTACATGAGCAGTTTACACAGGAGTTGCATTCTCTGATACAAAACTCACCAAAAGCTATCAATTATAGATTATTTAAAGACAATTTTGAATTCGAAAATTTTTGGAAGACAAAGATACATATACACTATGTAAATTTCGAACCACAAACCACAAATTACCGATAGAAACTGGACGGTGGTATGGTATCGACAGAGAAAATAGACAGTGCTTAAAATGTAATAGCAGATCTATTGGTGACGAATTCCACTATATTATGGAATGTCATTTTTTTTTACAAAATATTTACTGAAAATCGAACCCAACTAATAAGTAGATATCTTACTCAAAGGCCAAATATATTAAAATTTAAACAAATTATGTGTACTTCTGAAAAAACAAAACTAGAAAAGTTATGTAGATTTATAAGAAAAATCAACAGATCAGATATTCTCTTGGCTAATAATTAACTCCTCCTGTTGTCATGTAAATATTGTATGTATATGTATTTGTGTATCTGTTATTTATTTGTCATGTATGTGTTTGCGTAGATACGATAGCGTAACCCTCATTCCGCTTGTGCTCCAGTCAGGGTTACGAATCGGTCCCATTCAACGTATGGGAGCAAATTAAAATTTTCGTTAAGTGAATATTTCAACTTTCTTTTTGCATATCTGGTCATAACTTATTATTCCTTACAATTTTTAAGTAATGGCGATACGAAATAAGTGTTACAATACCCGTTTCTACCTTCACGATCGATTTAGTATTCGAAAATTGTTTCCTGTCCGCCATGGCACCTTACGTATACTCTCGTGATGGGCGGAGCCTATCCATATATGGATCTGAATGCCAAATATGAAAAACGTTACTAAGATGTTTTACAACGATTGATTCAAATAAGGATATCTCAAAAACGAGGCAAGTGCCTGTGAAATAGCAACTTGTAAACAAAATGTCGGACAGAAAGAAGATTTCATGCATTCAAATTTTCAGATGGATATAAGTCTACCCATGGATTGATGCAGCGTTTACTTAGCACCTCAAGGTTTACCTAAATATATTTATCTTTCACCCCCGTTAATTTTTCCAACCACTTACAACGGAATTAGGACAAAAACCGCCCGATGTGAATCACTCCGGGCGCTGCTCCCATACGTTGAATAGGACCGATTCATAACCCTCGCTGGGAACAAAAGCGGACTGAGGGTTACGTTATCGTATCTAGTGTTTGTGTCGTAATTTTATGTGTAACTTCTCTATATCATCGGGCATTGTAATGTATGTTTTTTTTGAGAATAAAGATTCTTCTTCTTATACAGTTCTCAATACTAAACTATTTAATCAAGGATTTTTAAAGAATCGCCTGATCTTATCTTTCAAAAAGTTTTTAGGAATATATCAACTTTATATTGAAAAGTTTTCTGTCAGTTGCGTGAAGATAACGAAAGATGATATTGACAATTAGATTTTGGTTCAAAGTTGACTATTGTTTCACTATTATGTCAAGATTACGATTGCCTTGTATACTATCTAATATTTAAATAATAGTTGAGGCCATCAACTCTCTTTAATAGAACTGTAATAATATTCATATGACAACTTTTGTGTAACAAAGATTGAATATATTATGTATAATGTTCAAGATTATGGCATTGTTTATAACGCTGTTCGCCGGGATATTTGTGAGGCTGTCATTTTATAATCGCTGTTCGCCGGGATATTTGTGAGGCTGTCATTTTATAATCGCTGTTCGCCGGGATATTTGTGAGGCTGTCATTTAATAACGCTGTTCGCCGGGATATTTGTGAGGCTGTAATTTTACTCACATGTGGAAAGCACTTGCATGACCACATCATTTAACTAATGAGGTTTGGGTCCATACAACTAGTTTAGCCCAGCCATGTTTTATTGAAGTGCCTGTACAAAGTAAAGGAAGTGCGCGGTCATGTATTTGTATGTTTGGGGCTATCGACTTCGCCTCTTCCTACAATTTTTCTATTCGATTTTGGAAATGTCCGGAGAGTGTCGTATTTTTTGTTTATCAGTTTAGTATATGAATATTAGAAAAATAAAGAGGGCAACAAATAGTTCAGGTTTAATAAAAAATATTTGAATATAAGACAAATTGTCCTAAAAAAAACTAGGAATAAACAACGAAGACGTGATGATCTTAGTTATCCTAGTAGTAACATCACTGCCTTCGTCACATGTGTGGATCCACGTAATTAAGTATTTCATAACATGTCCCAGGTACAAGAACATTTACCAAACAGACGAATCAAATCTCTATGGTTGTCAGTGAGTCGAACCATTACCAGATGGTCTTATATCAACTTATATTCCTTACGTAAAAATTAAGGGAAATATGAAGGGATATGGGTGGTCGAGTAGTCGAAGGGTTCTGTCCACAACCCTAAGACCACTGTTGTGGGTAACCCCAGATTCAATTGGTCGAGGAATATGAAGATGTGATAATGAAAAATATATGTCATTGTACTTCAGCATGGTGATAGATTCGTAATGATCTTCTTTGTATTACATAATCAATTCCCATGTATTTAGGACTAAGTAGAAACATCACTCTACCACTCAACCTTACGTAACAACTACAACCATATATTCATAAACCGGATGTTCCCTTATACTTATATCTTGTATACGAGAACTTCTTCGATAGTTTTCAATCATGGATCAGGAGAACCGAATGGTTTCTAAGCATCTTGTCCAAGAATGTGGTTGTCAGATCCTTCGTTATTTTGTTCTTTTGTACTTTTGTGCCTTATATATTTTTTTCATTTTTATTTAGTGTATAAATTGATACATATTTTTCACTATTACTGGTCTAAAATAAACAACAGTCAACGTATTCTTTTGTCAGAATTTAAAATATCAATTTCGGTTTTTTATATTAAGATTGCTCTTGCATTTAATAGCTTATTTTAAATTGAAGTCGACGTGGAGTTTATCTATCAGAAAATTAAATAATACTTAGTATAAGCTTTGTTTGTTTAAAATAATAAACAACAAAGATATGTTGGGGACCATTTGTTCTCTTAGGAATTAATTATTTGTCGTTTTGTATTCGCTACACCCTGGTAGTAAAGTAAGGTAAAGTTAATATGGCTTTTATTTTCATTGAATCGCTTAGACATCTTAGGCTTCGGAACACTATCACTATATGCCAACCAAATCCTTAAACTAATTAACAGTTGTCAAAATGACTAGAAAATATAGTTTGTATAATGTTTGTTTTCCTTGCAAAAGGCCTATTGCATTTGAAACCATTGCGATGAAAAATAAAGCTTTCGTGTAATTATCATATTCCATAGACATGATCGAAATAAGCATCAAATACCTGGATGTAAGTCACATTGGAGTTTCATCGCATTAGAGTTTGGGCCCTTGGGTCTTTTACTCCCAATAGACTTTTGCATTATTAGGCTTCCATTTTTTTACTTTGAGAATATCTGATGAAGGTTATTTCAGAAACGCGTCGTGTGCACTTGATTAGATATCTACGTTTTAATTAAAACACGTTTATCACTGGGTCGATACCACTGCTGGTGGAATATTATTCCCCGAGGGTATCACCCACCCAGTAGTCAATATTCTTAGATATATTTATTATTGGAATATTCAGTTCCAGAATAATGTAATTATTATTAAAACTAATGTTCTCTTCCCTCAGGCATAAATGGCCTTAGCCGATTTTGGCTTTCCTGTTTTAGACCATTTGGTTATCCTGTTTATACCCTTTGGTTATCCTGTTTAGATGTAGGTTTTCCGGTTTAGATGTAGGTTTTCCTGTTTAGATGTAGGTTATCCTGTTTAGATGTAAGTTATCCTGTTTAGATGTAGGTTATCCTGTTTAGATGTTGATTACTCTTTTTAGATGTAGGTTTTCCTGTTTAGACCCTTTGGTTTTCCTGTTTAGACCCTTTGGTTTTCCTGTTTAGACCCTTTGGGTTTCCTGTTTAGACCCTTTGGTTTTCCTGTTTAGACCCTTTGGGTTTCCTGTTTAGACCCTTTGGTTTTCCTGTTTAGACCCTTTGGTTTTCCTGTTTAGACCCTTTGGGTTTCCTGTTTAGACCCTTTGGTTTTCCTGTTTAGACCCTTTGGTTTTCCTGTTTAGACCCTTTGGGTTTCCTGTTTAGACCCTTTGGGTTTCCTGTTTAGACCCTTTGGTTTTCTTGCTCCAAAGTTATTTGACTTTCCAATCTTTTGATTTTGAACGTACCTGGCTGAAATTATTCCAGAAACGCATCATGGCCACTAAATTGGATATCGACGTTTTTATTTTTGGAGTCAATAAAAGCAAAGTATAATCCTTCATAATGATATTAAATTAATTGATCCTGGTAACGCGGAGTTATTTTGATTGAAATTTAGACCCACCATTAAAATGTCATGAAAAACATGAATAAGAATGATCAAATTGTCACTCAGAATATGTGTAAATATTAAAATCAGAATATTTAGATTATGAATTAATTCAAGTACTTTTACAATTAAGTACCACGGTTTTCATATGATTGTCACAACTAGATTACAAAAATATAATACTTGACAATATATAACTCTATTTCTTTGCTATAGGAGAAAAAATAAGCAAATTTAATAAATACAGGCTAGATTGGATAATGTGTCTTTTCCTTTCAGATATCAAATAACAAAAAAATAATTGCAAAACAGATAGTCAATAAATTCTCTAATATTTATTTAATATTACTTTTGTCATAAAGCAATATATTAAACCTCAGAGTTACAATTTGATAATTTTAAATATTGATCTTGAACCTTTACATAACGGATATATAATGTAAAATTTGTGCATATTCATACTACATTCTCGTATGATTTCAGAAATAAAAAGCAAAAATATTCTATAAGCTGTTTGATTTTCGTTGTCGTTTTGTCGCTGGTGTGTTGCTTATATTACGTTCGTCTGATAATAAAATAATTGTTCAAAGGAAAAAAAAAACTATAAAGGTGAATAGCTAAGTAACTTACTTTAGCATGAATAGAAAATGTGATCGGTCATGTATTATGCGTCCTAACGATATCTATTTTGACTCTATTTCTACGATTTTTCTATTAGATTTTTGAACTTCCGACAGTGTAGTATTATTAGATTTTTGAACTTCCGACAGTGTAGTATTATTAGATTTTTGAACTTCCGACAGTGTAGTATTATTAGATTTTTGAACTTCCGACAGTGTAGTATTATTAGATTTTTGAACTTCCGACAGTGTAGTATTATTAGATTTTTGAACTTCCGACAGTGTAGTATTATTAGATTTTTGAACTTCCGACAGTGTAGTATTATTAGATTTTTGAACTTCCGACAGTGTAGTATTATTAGATTTTTGAACTTCCGACAGTGTAGTATTATTAGATTTTTGAACTTCCGACAGTGTAGTATTATTAGATTTTTGAACTTCCGACAGTGTAGTATTATTAGATTTTTGAACTTCCGACAGTGTAGTATTATTAGATTTTTGAACTTCCGACAGTGTAGTATTATTAGATTTTTGAACTTCCGACAGTGTAGTATTATTAGATTTTTGAACTTCCGACAGTGTAGTATTATTAGATTTTTGAACTTCCGACAGTGTAGTATTATTAGATTTTTGAACTTCCGACAGTGTAGTATTATTCCATTTTCATTTTCTTTTACTTTTAACTTTATAAACTACAGATATAAATCAAAATTCACAAATGTTGATGTGAAATACCGTGCTAAATGAAAGTCTTCAAAACGTACCCGTAGAGCAACAGATAAAATGGATGTTACTAAAATATAGTGCAACATTTAATGGAATGTCTATAAGGTTACTAATTAGGAAATAGGTACAACAGTAATGGTCGATTAACCACTGATTTCCATCATTATCGACAGAGAAAACAGAGTAAAGAAACATAGCATATATACATTCTTTAAGTAAACAAACTGTTCCTACCTTTCAACAGAGATAATAGTATCAGTGCACGCGCTTCTGTATCGTCTGCCAGCTGTACTGATCAAAATAATCAGATAAATACATATACTTCAAACAAGTGCAAATTTACGTGTATTTAATAGTGTAAGGACGTAGATTATATGCTTAAAATAATATACGATTGTTCCACACATCTTTTTTCTTGTTTGATAAGAATTCTTACCAAATAAATTAAGAAACAAACACGGAAACAACAATAAATTCCTACCTGGCACGAGCTGTCAAATATCAGTCTTACTCCCTGTAGATTAATGAGTATAATTGCCGTTGTGGTAACAGATAATGTGATATAAACATTTTGTTTAATTGTTCCGTTCACTTTCAAGAATCAAACCGAAAATCTAAGTATGATTAATAAATGAATGCTCCCAAAATCATAGTAACCCGCTGTTTCCAAACGTTAATAACACTCTGTAATTTGAATCATCTACCAAATTGAAAATAAATTATGTATTTTGCTGCACACTTGGATTCGAATCTAAGATAATTAATTTCGTATCTGGTCGTCATCATCACCAAAATAGTTTTCTTCTGCTGTTTACATAGTATAAGCTAACACAGACATGTCTCGTTGCCATCTTCATCATTTTTTTTCACGGAAAAGAATTCTTCAGTGCGTGAAATCGAAGAAAATTTGTTATACTTTGAACTTCAAGGGGTTCTTTATGGGTTAATAGGCAATTTGTGTTATACTGACAACACCTTTAATATATACTCGACACAAGAAACCAACTTTTAATACTTTTAGGAAGCCATACTGTTGAACAAGTCTATTTCCTTGTCTTGAGGGATGTTAAGGATAGGTATATTTGCAAGATGAAACAAGCTTAGTTTAAATTCAATAATCATAACACATTATATGAAGTATTTTACAACTATTTATTTAAGAACACCATGTAGAAATTTATGATATTTTAAGCAGTTGTCGGTATGTACAGTCAGTATCAATTGCCTTAGACAGATATTTATTAATGAATATGTTGTTCCAATTAAGTAATATTTTTGTCCATTACAAAAGTTTCGAAAGATTACTCGCAAAAATGTTGTTCATAAGAAAAATTATTCGGTACTTTAGATGATCGCAGATCAGATGAGCATTCAGAGGGGGCACGTCTTACGCCCCCTTTAAATAAAGAAAAAAAGGAAAAGGCAGCATAACGGATTTTGTGACATTCAATATTACTATTCTCTATATAAGTTAACACTACCGGTAGACAGGGGGCTCGCGGGAAAATTAAATGGAAACCAAGAAATGGGGGTACCGTCGGGCACTAAAAAAGATGAAACGTTTTCAACATTTCAAAATCCACTCGACAACATGCTATGGGATCTGGCAATGAAAACACAACTAATCTCTATCAATCTTACATCATACTAAGATTAAATAAGTAGTCTCCTTGTATAAATTTATTGTAAAAATAACCTTCTTAAATACAATAGAATAGAATAGAATAGTTTTATTAAATCAATCAAGAAGCCCGTGAGAGCACAGAATTACAGACATTTGCATTTTACACTTACAATGATTTTGATGATTAGTAACATATATGACATATATAAAAGAAGCATAAACATGCCATCATGATATGATTTTTTTAAATCATAATGTGTAAAATATTTAAAATGAGATGCATGTAATAAAATATACATATAAAACGCCATCCTATGATTTTTGAATCATAATGTTTAAAATATTTAAAATGAGATTCATGTAATAGGGGAATAAATCATTGCACACAAAATATAAAAAGGCTGAGGAAACAATGACATTATACATGTGCTATTGCACTGTACACAGGGCCGGATTATCCTATAGGCTGTAGCCTAGGGCCCCTCATACTTAATTGCCCTCAAACTATGTAAATGTGGCTAACATATATCGCAAGTAAAAAATATTTAAGATGGATGCCGATTCAGATTCAATATTTTATTAAAGTCTCACCACATGTAATACATATAATACACAATCATCACAATATATACATTGTATAAAAAGTTTTATAGATAAAATACAAGTGCCATTCTATAAAGAATTATGAGAGACTATATAAATTTCAATAAATTAAAACTTTAAAACATTTCAGTTCAGTAAAAAGTTAACTATCCATCAAGAATGATTCATAGAGGTACCCATAATGTCATTAGCCTAGGGACCCCAAAAGGTCATAATCCGGACCTGAATCTACGGTATCGACCAATCACACAATCTGTGCTACAAATGGATGCAAGTTCTTTCTATGTACATGGAATCACTTGTATGTTATTTTGGGGGTTTGTCTTCTCTGGTGTGTTAGGTTCTATATTTCAATAGTGTTAGTATATTTGTATTGTTCGTCCATATAAAATGTAAATATAATGGTGCTGCAGTGTATCAATGGTGTGGGTTCAAATCCCGTCGAGGGAAGAACAAAAATTTGACAGCTCTAAAATCTAATTCTAACACTGTTTGGTTTAATTTTCAGACGTATATATATATTACATTGTGGTATATTACAGTTTTGTTCAAGTAACGAAATCATTTTGATATGTGATGTTCACCGAATATTTGTCGTTGGGTTAGACCCGATTACAATAGGAATGTATGGTATCTTCTATAGTGTGTGGTTTTTGCTGTTGTATCCTAATCTGTTATATCAGTGAAAAATGATGTTATGCATCATTTAATGATGCAATTGAACGATAGAAACGTAAGAGTGTTTAGAGGTCTATCACCCACAGTTATGTGACGTCATCGAGTAATTATATTACATGTGACATATATACAATACTTGTGCACTGTCGAAGCATATGGGTAATATGTGTATGAGGCTTAGAAACGCGGGAAAAGGCGAGGCTTCGCCGAGCGCCTTTTCCCCCGTTTCGCGCCGAATACACATATTTACCTATATGCTTCGACAGTGCACATGTATTGTATTTATCC